>CM052800.1:97098337-97115478 GCA_028533885.1 Nasua narica
CATTGATTTCTGGTCTGATCTTTATTATTTCTCTTCTTCTGCTGGGTTTAGGTTTTATCTGTTGTTCTTTGTCCAGCTCCTGTAGGTGTAGGGTTAGGTTATGATTTGAGATCTTTCTTGTTTCTTGAGAAAGGCTTGTATTGCTATATATTTTCCTCTCAGGGCCGCCTTTGCTGTGTCCCAGAGATTCTGAACAGTTGTGTTTTCATTTTCATTTGTTTCCATGAATTTTTAAAATTCTTCTTTAATTTCCTGGTTAATCTATTCATTCTTTAGTAGGATGCTCTTTAGCCTCCATGTATTTGAGTTCTTTCCAAGTTTCCCCTTGTGATTGAGTTCTAGTTTCATGTCATTGTGGTCTGAAAATATGTAGGAAATGATCCCAATCTTTTGGTACCGGTTGAGACCTGATTTGTGTCCCAGGATGTGATCCATTCTGGAGAATGTTCCATGTGCACTAGAGAAGAAGGTGTATTCTGTTGCTTTCAGATGGAATGTTCTGAATATATCTGTGATGTCCATCTGGTCCAGCCTGTCATTTAGAGCCTTTATTTCTTTGTTGATCTTTTGCTTAGATGATCTGTCCATTTTGGTGAGGGGGGTATTAAAGTCCCCTACTATTATCGTATTATCGTTGATGTGTTTCTTTGACTTTGTCATTAATTGGTTTATACAATTGGCTGCTCCCACGTTAGGGGCATAGATGTTTACAATGGTTAGATTGTAGATCTTCTTGTTGGACAGTCCCTTTAAGTATGATATGGTGTCCTTCTTCATCTCTTATTATATTCTTTGGCTTAAAATCTAATTTGTCTCATATAAATATTGCCACCCCAGCCTTCTTTTCATGTCCGTTAGCATGGTAAATTGTTTTCCACCCCCTCACTTTGAATCTGGAGGTGTCTTTGGGTCTAGGATGAGTTTCTTGTAGACAGCATATCAATGGGTCTTGTTTTTTTTATCCATTCTGTTACTCTGCGTCTTTTGATTGGGGTGCCCTCAGAGGAAAGCAGTCAATCACTCCCGTCTCCCAGGTGCCCGCACAAGCTCTGATCTCAGCCACCGGTGGCGGAGCATTTCTATCTCTGGCGCACAGCCCTGTCTGGAGTCTCCAAACCCAGCAGATTCCTGCTGCGTGCTCCCGCGCTGCTCCTCCCCAAGGAGGAGGAAGGAGGGGGGTGTCTCTCCGGAATGCCTTATGTGGTCCTCGCTTGAAGGGCCGTGGCCACGGTCTAGGGTATGCCCCAGCTGAAAACGCATGCGTGGCTCTTTCTCTGCCGCTGGCTTCTCTGCCCCGATATCTGGGAGCTCTGCCGCACTCAGACACCCCCAGTTTCTTTGTGACCTCATGGGACCTGAAACCACTCTGTTCCCGCAAGGGCTGAACCTCTGGCTTAGCCTCTGGAGCCATGTCCCTCAGCGGAGCAGACTCTAAAAGTTCTGATTTTTTGCTCTGCGGATCTGCGGCTGCAGGGAGTCAGCCCCTCCCCCAGTGGTCTCTCTTCCCGTTGCTTTGGAATCACTTTTCCAAACGTCCTAACTTTCGGGAAGTGGTCGATTTTCTGCTCCTAGAATTGCTCTTCTTCCTCTCTTCTCTCTCCTGTTGAGTATGCTGGCATTTAGAATGATTTAATAACTATTTAGATGAACTTCTGGAATCCGACTCTATCTTGGACATGGAATTCTTAGTGCACATTTTTTCCCTTCAGCACTTCAGATATATTATTCCAATGTTTTCTGCTTCCATGTTTCTTGTAAGAAGTCAGCCATTACTCTTATCACTGTTCCCCCATTCATGCCATTCTCCTGTTGCTGCATTCTAGTTTACACTTTATAACTGGCTGTCAGTATTGTCATGTTGTGTAGAAGTAATTTTCCTTGTGTTTATCCTACCTATTTTCCACCAAATTTTGGAAAGTTTCCAGCTATTATTTCTTTAAACATCTTGTCTGCAATTCCAATTACACTTCTGTTGGCTTGCTTCGTATTTTCCCACAGATCTCTGAGGTCGTGTTCATTTTTCTTCCATCTTTTATTTTATTTTAAAGATTTTTATTTAGTTATTTGACATACAGAAAGAGAGAGAGAGAGAGAGAGAAAGAGAGAGAAAGAGCAGAAGTAGGGGGAGTGGTAGGCAGAGGGAGAGGGAGAAACAGGCTCCCTGCTGAGCAAGAAGCTCGATGCAATGCTGCAATGCGGGGCTCCATCCCAGGACCATGGGATCATGACCAAGCTGAAATCAAGAGCCAGCCGCTTAACTGACGGAGCCACCCAGGTGCCCTACATTTTTCTTTCATTTTTTAAACTCTGTTTTTTGGATAGGAAAACTTTTGTTGATCTGTCGAGTTCATTGATTATTTCTTCTGCTTTTTCCAATCTGTTCTTGAGACCATCCACTTATATCTTTATTTTGATTGCTGTACCTTTAAACTCCAGAATTTCTATTTTTAAAATTTTCCATTTCTCAGTCAACATTCTCTATCTGCTCCATTACCGAAGCCTTATTTTACTCTAACTTAAATACACATTTTCTTTAATTCCTTGAACATATTTATAACCACTTATTTGAAGCCTTTGCCTGCTAAATCCAAGAGCTGGGTCTGCTGAGAGTGAATTTCTACGGACTGCTTCTCCCACCCCAACCCCATCAGTCACACTCTCTGGTCTAGAAAGTTTTGGTTGAAAACTGGATAATATAGATAATGCACTGCAGTTACTTTGGATTCTGTTTTGTTCTTCAGGATTATTGGCTTATCTGTTCAAGGAGGCAATTATCTTGCCTCCATTCAAACTCTGGAATGTTTCCCCTATAGTACGCAGCAGATGCCATCTATAATCAGTTCTTATTTCTTTCCATGGTTGATTTTTTAGCTAGGCATCCTGGAAATGCTCCTGTGCCTACATAAAGGATTGGTCAAGATTGGGCAGGAGTAGGGCTCATCCTCTTCATGATTTTTGTTGCTCTTGGGAGACTCCCCTGTAATTTCAAGCTGCTCTGTGTGCTTTGGGCTCTGTCCTTTGGTACTTCAAACATTATGGCTTCAGCTTTCTGTTGCTTGAACAGCATACATTTCAGGAATGCAATCAATTATAAAAGCGGAAAACTCGAATATATAGTTCCACATAGCTCTACCTTTCAAGAGAAGTTTTCTTGCAGGTCCCTGCCCACTTTTTCACTGAACTCCCTCTCTCACCCCCAATATGCCCACTCTGATCTGTTTAGAGTTTATACTCAGAATTTAGGTTTCTCTGTTTTTGTTGTTATTCTTCTCTTGCTGCCAATATTTCTTTAAATTTTCAACTGCTTCTCCCATCTTAAACATTGATCTTGGCCATTTAAGTCCATATAAAGCTGTTGTTTTCTGAAGCCACAGCTATGGGGGTTGGCAAGAACTCTCATATCAGAAATTCAAAAAACTTATAATTTGTACCTCTTTCAGCATCTTTCCGTTTTTGAGTGTGTCCCAGTATTTTAACGAAAGTATCCAAGTTTTATAACTGTTATCTATGGGAAGTTTTACATAAGTCTTTTAAGGAATCCACCATTAGAAATCTATAATCAACTTTCACAGACTAGGAAATAAGGCTTAGAAAATTTACACAGCTAGTAAGTACCACAGCTAGAATTTTTAATAATTAGGTCCATCTAAATCTAAAGCCTGACATTTCCTCACCTTCCTGAAATATCCCTATTACACATAAAAACAAGAGTCTCTTACGCCAGTATTTCCATAAATAAAACAAAATGTAGTATTAAATGCTTCTTTTCATCTATGTATTACCAATTAATCAAACTTGATCTTGCCTTAATATGTCTTTCAGTAATGATGTGTTCAGGAATGATTACAATGTTTTACTGACTCAGGATAAAGTGAATGGAAGTAAAGTTATTTCCAAAATTATAATTTAGCTTCCTAATTTCATATTTTATATTTAAAGAATAAAATGATTTTAATGTTTTCCAGCAACCCTCTTTAACACTTAATCCAAAATAGTTTAATAATAAAATGAACAGAAAACTAAGCTATAGGCTTCCAGTTATCTTAGAAATAGGAAAATACCTTCTTCTGCATTTGTGCTTGAAGATCTTCAGTCATGTTAGTTAACTCTTCCACTTTTGCTACTGCAACTGTCAGCTCTAACTTGGCTTGCCTACAATAGAAAGTAAATTAATAAACACTTTTCATCAGACATAAGGAATTAAAAAAGCTAGAAAAGATATCTAAATTTGGTAAAATCAGCAATAACTCTTATGCACCTAAAAATGGATCTAAGGGGTAGATACTGAAAGATTCCTTTATTACTGATAAAATGCTGTGGAGAGAGTAAGGAGGAAAAATATAGGTGAAGGGCAGAGTATAAAGTGGGAGTCATTAATACTTTATTTGGATAAATTATATTTCATAATCAAGTTATTCATATTTCATGAGAAAGCATTTTATCACCTTAGTAAATTACCTAACAAAAATGGCAGTACCAAGTGGAATATAGTTATGTTTATAACTTCCTGAATTTATAGAGTTAAAGAAGTATCACTGAATGACTTTTCTATCAAAATGAACCAAAGCTTCAATGACTTTATCATTCCTTAAACACGAGAAGTATGTATTATATAACCACTTAACATAATGAATTCAAATATTTGTCTCAAGACAGTATAATACTTTTTTTTAGAAATTATAGTTGCAAAGGACAAAAATGACAAGGTTTTTGAAAGTTCCATTAATAATAAATAAGTTTCAATATCTTGACTCCCCATAGAAAAATATTTTAAAATAATAAGACCTTCTGAAACAGAAAAAAAGATTTTTAATATCCTACCAATTAAACATTAAGTATGAATACAAAACACTTGGATTATGTAAAAAGCATACATTTTTAGGAACAAAGCTACTTTAGTGTAGGAACTATCCATATTTTTTTCTTCTTTCTTTCTTTCTTTCTTTCTCTCTCTCTCCTTCCTTCCTTCCTTCTTTCCTTTCTTTTTAAATATTTTATTTATTTGACAGAGCGAGCGAGCAAGTGTGCATTAGCCAGGGGGAGAGGCAGAGGGAGAGGGAGAAGCAGACTTCTCACTGAGCAGGGAGCCAGACACAGGGCTTGATCCCAGAACCCTGTGATCATGACCTGAGCTGAAGGCAAATGCTCAAGACGCTTAACCTACTGAGCCATCCAGGTGCCCTTCCATATTTATTTCATAATTATATATATATATATTTTAAAGATTTTATTTATTTATTTATTTGGAAAGAGAGAGAGTGAGAGAGAGCAGGTCAGAGTGAGAAGCGGACTCCCCATGGAGCTGGGAGCCCGACGTGGGACTCGATCTCGCGACTCCGGGATCATGACCTGAGCGGAAGGCAGTCACTCAACCAACTGCGCCACCCAGGGGCCCTTCATAATTATATTTTATGTAGGTATTATATATCAATCATTTTAGTGGTGTTGGACTTAAACTATCTGATAGGAAATTCACGATATATGTTAATCGATTTACTTTTGGCTAACAGTATTTATAAATTACTAATTAGCATAAAACAATAGGAAATAAAAATCTAACAGCAGCATTAAAATGTACCAGATAATTATTAGGTCACAGAAACTGTCCTAAATGCTTTGCAATCATCTCACCTACTACAATCAACTTTCTGTGTGAATTAAGTACTATCAAGACTATTCCACCAGGGGCGCCTGGGTGGCTCAGTTGTTAAGCAACTGCCTTCAGCTCAGGTCATGATCCTGGAGTCCCGGGATCGAGTCCCGCATCGGGCTCCCCCTTCAGCAGGGAGTCTGCTTCTCCATCTGACCTCTCCCTTTCATGCTTCCTCTCTCTCTCTCTCTCAAATAAATAAATAAATAAAATCTTTAAAAAAAAAAAAAAAAGACCATTCCACCAAACTGAAGTCAAGAGAGTGAGGCTGACAGAGATTTACCAATTTGCTGAAGGATTCACAAATTAAGTAATGAAATTGGTATTTAAACAGATTTCTCTATGATATACTGCCTATAAAAAATGATTCCAATAATATAAAATTAAGCACTTTAGGAAAATGCTTTGTTTTGAATAAATCCAATTTATAAAAATCTGAATTTACTGCACATAAAATACTTTTTTCTACTTGCAAAATGGTTCACCAGACAACGAAACTAAAACTAAAAACCACCTTATACCAATGAATTTAAAATCTCCTTCAAGGTCAGAGAGAATTTCAAGACTGCAATTACTATATGAATCTATAAATGAGCCTACCATTTATAACATTCTGTATATTTTAAAAGGAAAAACTTAAGGAGTAAAATATTTAAGTAGTAATGATAAAATTGAGTAAACTCTAAGGAAGCATAACACCCACACTAATTTGGTATTCTTGTCTTCATATAGGGGTAATAACGCTTGTTCTACTTATCTCATGGGTTGCTGAACAAGTCAAAATACATACTGTATATTAAAGTGCATTATAAACTACAAACAAATGTAAGGCCATGGCATGATTAAGAAAAAAATATATCAGAGACATAATGAGAATAGGGTGGAATATGGTAAACCACAGAGTCAGGAACCTAGTTCTGTTACTGACTAGTAATGTGGCCTAATGCAATTCACCTGACACCAAGTGTCTTAGCTATCTTATGTCCAACAACAGGGAGGTGGATTGGACAATCTGCAAAGACCAAAATCCTATAATAGTTGGTCTCCTGATTTCTAATTTTCCTAATGATTCTACTTCTAAATTGTCTTTCAATTGTGTATTCAATTTCCACTTCATGGTCCAAGCACTGGTCCCACCATTACTTCCCAGGACTACTCCAATGGTTTCCAACCTGCAGTCTTGACTATGGGTCTCCTTTAATTCAATTTCTATAATGCTTCTTATCTTAAAATTAAGGTTATCTAATGGTAAAAATTCTTGTTTAATAACATTTTTTGGATTCCCTACTTCTTTGGGCACACAATCAACACTCCTCTGCATGGCATGTAAGGCTGGCCATCATTTGGCCTCAAGGAATCTTATCTCTTCCCAATTCCCTTCATGTTAAGTATTTTTTCAAGTATAACAGAGCATTAACTATTTGTTAAAACAGATCCTTGTCTATTTTCTGACATGTTTGACGGGACTAAACTTATTCCTCTTTTTCTGATATATTCCTCAAAAATCTTCAAGATATAGCTCAAAAGACTTCTCATCCCCAGTCTTCCCTAACTTCTCCTAGGCAACAGACCTTATAATGTCAATCTGCATAATACATAATACTTTGTACATTAACACATACTCCCTTGTGGAATTGTGAGTTTATTAAAAAATTATATTCCATATTAAAAATATGAAATATAAGATCATTAAAGGCAAGAATCACATTTTAATAATTTTAAATCCTCAAGAGATAGCAGAGTACCTGGCATATATATGGTAGACACATAAATATGTCATAAATCAATGAAAAAGCATAAAAAGAAAGGAGATAAAGAGTAACAGGTACAACTTATATCTTGATATTTTACTTTAGATTCTACATACCCAATTTGATATTTACGTATATATATGTATATACACATGATATATAAATATATTTAAAACCATATAGACTATATAAAATATATATTATATATAAACTATACATAAATTATATATGAATTAGAAATATATTATAAATAATATATAAATTATAAATACATGTTATATATAATATATAAATAATTGTTTCACAAGATAGAAATGAACTAAATACTTCCTTGTACTTCCGGCATAAAATACTAAAATATATTCTAGAATAAAAATTGTAAGGTCCACCACAAAAGCCATGTGAATTGGGCCAATCACTTAACCTTTTTGAGTCTCAGAACTGTAGCTGTAAAATACAGATTAAGAACAATTTTCCTGCATAGCTCACAAAATTAACAAAAAGGTCAAATAAATTAATGCATATCAAAGCACTTTTATAAATTTTATTATAGTTTATACAAATACAAACTATTATCATAATTTTTGCCTTTTTTAAGAATTTAAATTGTCAAGAACTGTGTGGTAGAGTTAGATTACAGCCGAGAAACCTTGGGATGCTTAAATTTCTAGCCTTAGCTATTGGCCAAAAAATGGAAAGTTGTATTTATGATGTGCTGCTTAAAGTATGAATCTTACCTGGTAACCCCCAACAGGATTTGTTTACTGTGGTTTTCACCTAGTACTGGGTAGACAACAGGAATGGACTATGTGAGCAGAGGGGCAAAAAAAGACACATCTTGGTAACTGAATCTGGAGACAAAGCATGTCTTTGTCTAAAGACCCTAGGGTTGCTTGTGGCTGAATGTCACCTGTACCCTGTATGCTTGTTTATGCTTTTTTTTTTAAACTGCATTAAATTAAAAAATAAAAAGCCTTATGTGAGTATGCTCTGCAGAAACTTGTCAGTCCTTTCAAATATTCAAACTCGTAAAACTTTTGAAGAAATCAACAAAAATAATATTAATTTTATTTTCTAAATTAAGTTTAATAACTATATGTTTATATTCTTATATGCAAATGTCTTAGGTATATGTCTGCTTATGGACATAATTTTCTAAGAGTCAAAAATAGTTTCCTTTTTGGAAAAACACGTTTGATAAAAAAGAAATAAGAATAACTAAATACTAACAATTTTAATGTTATAACTACTCTTATATTCATTTTTTGTTCCAAAGGAATATTTTCCAAATGTTTAATATTTCATTTTCAGGTATGCTTCCTTGTCAAACTATTTAAAATTTCTGGGATTTGATTAGCAGAGAGGAACACAGATGAGGAATAAGAGGACCCTAGGCTCATTTTGTCCATAAATACAACTAGGTAACTATCAAATCATCCTAAATATCCCAGAAATTGACCTCAAGACTGACAGAAGAAACTCCACAACTAAAGAGAGAGAAGAAGTCACATCGAAAAAGGTAGGAAGTGCAGAGATGACGTTTAGGGGAAAAAATGGATCATGGATGCTGCAGAGGGGAAGGAGCTGTGGTCAGGAAGAAGGATAAGAGAAGGGGGAATACACAGGGGAACACACAGGGAGAACATTTCCTCAAAGCTATTGGCTTAGGATATGAAAGGGGGTGAATTTTGCAGGTTCTGGGAACCATCAGGGCTTGAAGCACTGGAGTTTTAAAGGTTGGTGGGCTTGACTAGGATAGAGCCTAGAGGGCACTGTGCTGCTCCTTGAGAGAAGGCAGACAAACAACTGGGAGCAGACAGCATGGAAACAGTGATCTACAGAATAAATGGGGCACACACTGGGGAGATTATTTGCTCTTCTCATAGTGCGCCCCTGAAAGGCAGCATTCACCAAGACACGTTTCTGAAAACACAGGAGTTGGCTGGTGCCACTTCCCTTCCCCACCCCTCAACATAAATACAGAGCCCCGGGGGAAGGAGCACAGTGTGAATATTGGCTGCCTTAGTTGCTTATACCAAACCCCAACCCCTTGAGCTCTGATGGGACTGCCCTTGTCAGTCAAGCTTGCCTCTCTCTCTCTGTGTGGTAGGCCTCTACTCCAGAAGACCAGCACAGACCCTTGCCCACACCACGTCTCCAGACCAGAGGGTTCTACAGGGCGTCAGTTCTGGTGGAGGTGATGTCAGGTCTCATTTCACAGGCAGACCAGAGCACACCTCATTAAAACTCACTACATTCGGTCATGGACCAAATACTGCCCACAGAAGGCTAGGAGAGCCTCTGCAGATGACTAGCCTGACGGACAGAGCAGCCAAAATACAAAAGCAGAGCATACTCAGTACACACTGGAGACACTTCCCAAAGTGCCAGACCCTGGGCACTATATGATTTCTTCTTCATAAGGCCAGTACTTTCAGAAGCAGGAGACATAGCTGGCTTTTCTAACACATAGAAGAAGGCAGAGATTAGACAAAATGCTAAAATGGAGGAATTTATCCCAAATGAAAGAAAAGGATAAGACCATGGCTGGATATCTAAGGAAAACAGATGAAAGTAACATGTCTGATGAAAAATTTAAAGCAACAAAAATAGGGACACTTAGTAGGCTTGAGAAAAATAGAAGACATCAGTGAGACACTTACCACAGAAATAAAAGAGTTAAAAAAGAATCTATCAGAAATGAAGAATACAATGAATGAGATTGGAAATAGGTGTGATGCAATGAACATCAGGTTGGAAGACACAGAGAAATGAATTGGCAGTCTAGAAGATAAAGTAATGGAAAATAATGAAGCTGAATAAAAGAGAGGAAGAATTCTGCAACATAAGAATAAAATTAGAGAACTCAGCAACTACATCAAATGTAGTAACATTCATATTATAGGAGTCCGAGAAGAAGAGAGGGAAAAGGTGGCAGTAAATTTATTTTAAGAAATAACAGCAGAAAACGTCCCTAATTGAGGGAAGGAAACAGACATCCAGATACAGGAGACACGTAGAACTCTCATCAAAATCAACAAAAGCGGAGGCACCTGGGTGGCTCAGTGGGTTAAGGCCTCTGCCTTCAGCTTGGGTCATGGTCTCGGGATCCTGGGATCGAGCCCCGCATCAGGCCCTCTGCTCAGCGGGGAGCCTGCTTCCCCTCTCTCTCTGCCTGCCTCTCTGCCTACTTGTGATCTCTCTCTCTGTCAAATAAATAAATAAAATCTTTAAAAAAATCAACAAAAGCAGGTCAACACTAAGAAATACTGTAATTAAATTTACAAAATATAGTGATAAAGGAAAAAACCTGAAAAGCAAAAAGACAAAAGAAGTCCTTAGCTTATAAGAGAAAACCCATAAGGCTGGCTGGAGGTTTCTTAATAGAAACTTGACAAACAAGTTACATGATATTTAATCAAAGGGCTGAATAGGTAGTATCTGCAGACAAGAATACTCTATCCAGCAAGGCTATCATTCAGAATAGAAGGAGAGATAAATTTTCCCAAATAAAAATTAAAGGAATTTATGACCACTAAACCAGCCCTGCAAGAAATATCAAAGGGGACTCTTGGGAGTGCAAAGGAGAGACCAAAAGAGACAAAGCCAAGAAAGGATCGGAGGAAGTCACCAGAACAGTGACAAAACAAGTGATAAAATGGCAATAAATACATATCTATCAATAATCACTTTGAATGTAAATGGACTAAATGCTCCAATCAAAAGTCAGAGGGTGGCAAATGGATAAAAAAATCAATATCCATCTACATGTTGCCCACAAGAGACTCATTTTAGACATAACGATACCTGCAGATTGAAAGTGAGGGGGTAGAAAACCAATTATCATGCAAACAGATGTCAAAAGAAAGCTAGAATAGCAATACTTATATCAGATAAACTAGCCTTTAAAACAAACATAAGGGAGCTAATTGATAGTAACACAATAATAGTAGTGGACTTTTAATACCTCACTTACATTAATGGATATATCATCTAAACAGAAAATAAACAATGGTTTTGAATGACACACTGGACGAGATGGACTTAACAGATATTCAGAACATTTCATCCTAAAAGAGAAGAAATACACATTCTTCTCAAGTGCACATGGAATAATCTGCAGAACAGATCACATATTAGGTCACAAAACAGGGGTCAACAAATATTTGATTGAAATATTTGAAAATTATTTAAAGACTGAAATAATACCATGTACCTTTTTTGACCACAACACAATGAAATGAGAATTTAAACACAAGAAAAAATCTGCAAGGACCACATACATGGAAGTTAAACAACATGTTAGTAAACAGTGAATGGGTCAACCAGAAAATCACAAGAAAAATAATAATAAAAAAAAATACATGGAAACTAATGAAAATCAAAATGCAATGGTCCAAAACTTTGGGATGAAGCAAATGCAGTCCGAAGAGGTAAGTATATAGCACTACAGGCCCACTTCAAGAAGCAAGAAAAATCTCAAATAAACAAACTAATCTTATACCTAAAGGAGACAGAAAAAGAATAAATGAAGCCTAAAGTCAGCAGAAGGAAGTAATTAAGATTAAAGCAGAAATATGTGATATAGAAACTGAAAAAACAATAAAACAGATCAATACACCCAGGAGCTGGTTCTTTGAAAAAAATGAATAAACTGATGAACTGCTTGCCAGATTTGCCAAAAGAGAACCTAAATAAATAAAATGACAAATGAGAGAGGAGAATTAACCACCAACACCACAGAAATCCAACAATTATAAAAGAATATTTTTTTTTAAAGAGTTTATTTATTTGACACAGAGAGAGATCACAGTAGGCAGAGAGGCAGGCAGAGAGAGAGGGGGAAGCAGGCTCCCTGCTGAGCAGAGAGCCCGATGCGGGGCTCGATCCCAGGACCCTGAGATCATGACCTGAGCTGAAGGCAGAGGCTTAACACACTGAGCCACCCAGGCGCCCCAATTATAAAAGAATATTATAAAAAAGTATATGCCAACAAATTGGACAATGGATTAATTCTTAGAAACATAATAACTATCAAAAACGGAAACAGGAAGAAATAGAAAACTTGAACAGATTGATAACCAGCAAGGAAATTCAATCAGTAATCAAAAACTCCCAACAAACAAAAGCCCAGGACCAGATAGTTTCATAGGCAAAGTCTACCAAACATTTAAAAAATTAATACCTATTCTTCTGAAATTGTTCCAAAAAATAGAAAAGGAAGGAAACCTTCCAAATTCATTCTATGAGGCCAGCCTTACCCTGCTACCAAACCCAGATAAAGACTCCGCTGAAAAAAGGTATTATAGACCAATATCCCTGATGAACATGGATACAGGAATTCTCAATAAAATACTAGCAAACTGAATCTGACAATACATTTAAAAAATCATTTACCATAATCAAGTGGGATTTACTCCTATGTGGCAAGAACGGTTCAATATTTGCAATATCAATCAAAGTTCTACATCACATCAACAAGATAAAGGATAAGAGCCACATGATCCTTTCAATAGATTCAGAAAAAACATCTGACAAAGCACAACATCCACTCATGATAAAAACTCTCAACAAAATAGGTTTAGAGGGAAAATACCTCAACATAATAAAGGCCACCTATGAAAAACCAAAAGCTATTATCATTCTTAATGGGGAAAAACTAAGAGCTTTTCCTCTATGGCTAGGAACAAAACAAATTAAAATGCCTTAATTACCAATGCATATTTTTTGAGATTTAACATCAAATACAGTGAGTCTATTTTAAAGTAAATTTTTATACATTTATTTTGTAGTCTCATAACAGAATTCTAGAAATGTTTATATTTCTTTCATACAAGGAAAAATGGTAAGGTTCTCAAAGAAATAAAACCTGGTTTTTACTGATTTGATACATTCTAAATTTTTATTAATTTTTTTGTTTCAAGTTTTTATTTATTAATTTTTTGTTTCAAGTTTTTATTTAAATTCAGTTAACATATAGTGTAATATTACTTTCAGTAAGTAGTAGAATTTAGTGATTCATCACTTACATATCATACCCAGTGGTCATCACAAATGTTCACCTCCTCTCTAGCAATCCTCACTTTGTTCTCTGTAATTAAGAATCTGTTTTATGGTTTGCTCTTTTTTTTTCTCCCCTATGTTCATCTGTTTTGGTTTTTAAACTCCATATGAGTGAAATCGTATGGTATTTGTCTTTGACTTACTTCACTTATTATAATACATTCTAGTTCCATTCATGTCACTGCAAATGACAAGAGGTCCTTTCTTTTTCATGGCTGAATAATATTCCTGTGTGTGTGTGTGTGTGTGTGTGTGTGTGTGTGTGTCTGTGTGTGTGTGTGTGTGTGTGCCACAACTTCTTTATCTATTTATCAGTTGATGGACTCTTTGGGCTCTTTCCATAATTTGGCTACTGTTCAATATTCTAAATACTTTTTATTTTAAAGATTTTATTTATTTATTAGAGAGAGAGAGAGCACAGAGGGAGAGTGAGAGGGAGAAGCAGACTCCTCATAGAGCAGAGAGCCCAATGCAGGGTTCAATCCCAGGACCCTAAGATCATGACCTGAGCCAAAGGCAGACGCTTAACTGACTGAGCCACCCAGGTACGCCAAATACTCTAAATTTTTAAATGTAAAAGAAAAATGCACACATCAGGTACTTTAATAAGTACTTCTATAATTATCTGGTATAATTAAACCAATCATTTGTGCTTAAAAACTTTAGAAAATCCCCAAACATAATTTTAGACAAAGTTTTTTTTTTTAAAGATTTTATTTATTTATTTGACAGAGAGAGAGAGAGAGAGAGATCATAAGTAGGCAGAAAGGCAGGGGGAAGCAGGCTCCCTGCTGAGCAGAGAGCCCCATGCAGGGCTCGATCCCAGGACCCTGAGATCATGACCTGAGCGGAAGGCAGAGGCTTTAACCCATTGAGCCACCCAGGCACCCAATTTTAGACAAAGTTCTTAATTTTTAAGATCACTTCTGTTTTTAGGAAACTGAAATAAGAAGCACAAGTACTTCTATTTTATTTTTTAATTTATTGTTTATTTTTGGAAAAGTTTTAATTTTCTCTTTCAATCCTTAGTTGAGGTCTAATGATTAAACCTATTCAAAAGACAGAAGCTTACTGAGAAACTCTAAAAACAATGGATAATAATTCATGTACTGAGCTATCAAAATTTTAAAAGAGGTTCCAGTCTAAAAATAGTTCATTTGTGTATATTTTTTACATAATTTAGTTCAAAATGATACATAATTTAGTTCAAAATGCTGAATTCTATGTTAGAATATAATTTTCTATCATACTAGTAGTTCTGTATATTTTCTGGGTATGAGAGTGAGATTTTTGTAACCATATGTGCAGAGTCTCTGAGTCTTATTTCAGAATGTTGGGGGCTGGGGGAAAAGGGCAGACCAGACATCCCTCTTTTTTCAGAATCACTATAGTTGATTCTACAGCCACTGTCTTAAATTTTACATAATAACTACACAATGAACATGTTTCTTTGCAAAAATATTATAAACAATGATTAAAAATATACTTTTAGAGTGTTACAACTTTGAATACCATTGATAATCTGGAGAATGTATTAATTTTCTGTTATTGTATAGGCTTATGCATTGGACATGCTCAAAAATTTTATCATGTATCATACACAAAAGATGTTTTGCAAGGTGGTACAGAGCACACAAAGATAGGTGAGATACAGTTATCTTTAGAAGGGCCACAAAGCACAATTCTTCAATCACTACCCAAGATAAAAAAAAGTATTATAATTCAGAGTAGGTAGTATATTTGCATTTAGTTCAGAGAATACTGAAGCAGGAGGTATTTAAAATGAGAATTGACTGAGAAATGGTGAATCTCACAAGCGGAGACAAAGAGAAAGCTTCAGGAAGGAACAAGTACAAGCATGAAGGTAGGAAAGTGTAGGACTTGCTTAGAGAAGACGGGAAATAAGACTAGAAAAGTCATGGGAGGTTACAATGTGGCTCAATTAACAAGTTAAGTGATCTGTATTAATTTAAATGCAATGGGGGACTTGCTCAAAAAATGGGATCAGAGCTGTACTTTTGGAATTTAAATCTGGCATTTGTACATTAAAAACTAATGATGTACTATATGCTGACTAACTGAACAAAATAAAAATAAAAAATAAATAAATAAAATAAATCTGGCATTTATGAAAAAGGATAGACTAGAATGATGGTTTTGTCTCCTTCTTTAACCAATAGATCATAATAAATGAGCCAGAGGCAGGAGGTTCTAAACTAGAGTGATAGTGACATTAAGTAAGCAGTTCCACTGGGTAAGATGGCATAGATTTTATCAAGATAGACTCGAAGAGATTCCATCCATTCATTCTTTGAATAAATATTTTTCGAATGCTTATAATATGCCAGACACTGTGAATATAGTCAGGACATGTTTAGCTTCAAGTGTTGGTGACTCATTCTGTTTTCTTTTTTAAACTGTATTTCTGGAGCCCTATATTTATTTCATTAAGCACCTTATGTAAACTGTACTAAGTACTTATTGTTAGCACTGGTGATGCAGTAGTAAGCAAGGGAGATAAAGCCCTTGTCCTCATTGTAGTAGAGGGAGATAGACAATATATATGTAAAAAAATAAATGAAGTAATTTCAGAAAGTGATAATGCTATGAAGTACATGGTACAGAACAATGAGAGGAAGACATGGATCATCAGGGACAGCCTGTCTTAGCAAGGATATTTGAACTAAGGTCTAAAGGACAATGGGGTCAACTTAGGGAAACCTAGGGAGAGTTATAAGGCAGAGAGAATTAGCAATAAATGCAAATAGTATAAGAAAGGTACTTTAAGAAATTACAATTAGCTGGGATGTGTTAAAAAAAAAAGGAGAAGAAATCAGAGAGGAAGGCAGAGAGGTCAGATCATATAAGTACCTTTGGACATAGTAAGAAATTTGCAATTTGTTCCAATTGCAATGAAAATACAGAGTGTTAAAACAGGTAAGTGATGCGATTTGTTTTATGCTTTGAGGAGACTACTTGGACTGGTGTATTGTGAATAATTTACAGTGAGATAAGAAAGAAAGCAGAGAGATCAGATAGAAGGCAAATACAAGCAAGAGATGGTGATGGCTTGGGAGAGAGACAAGAGTGGTAATGATTAGATTTGTGATAATTTGGATATAGAGCCAACAAGATTTGAATGGAGGGGTGGTAAGGCAAAAAAGAATTATCAAGCAAAATCCCTAGGTTGGATGATGGTATGGTATTATTTACAAGATAGGTAAGATTTGCACTCCTTACCATTTAAGCTAGAGGGAGGAGCAAGATGGCGGAGAAGTAGGAGGTTGAGATAGAGTCGGATCCCAGAAGTTCATCTAGATAGTTAATAAATCATTATAAAAGCCAGCATACTCAACAGGAGGGAGAAGAGAGGAAGAAGAGCAATTCTAGGAGCAGAAAATCGACCACCTTCGGAGGTAGGACGTTTGGAAAAGTGATTCCAAAGCGACGGGAAGAGAGACCGTGGGGGGAGGGGCTGGCTCCCTGCAGCCGCAGAGCTGCGCAGCACAAAATCGGAACTTTTAGAGTCTACTCCGCTGAGGGACATTGCTCCAGAGCCTAGGGCGGAGGTCTGGCCCTCGCGGGAACAGAGTGGTTTCAGGACCTGCGAGATCATAAAGAGACCGGGGGTGTCTGAGTGCGGCAGAGCTCCCAGATATCAGGGCGGAGAAGACTGC
>CM052800.1:97115978-97160370 GCA_028533885.1 Nasua narica
GAGTATAAAGAAAATCATGGAGGGCATTGTGAGAAGGAAAGGAAGGGTGAATGGGGGGAAATCGGAGGGGGTGATGAACCAGGAAACACTGTGGACTCTGAGCAACAAACTGAGGGTTTTGGAGGGGAGGGGGTGGGGGGGTTGGGCGAGCCTGGTGGCAGGTATTGAGAAGGGCACGTATTGCATGGAGCACTGGGTGTGGTGCATGAACAATCAATCTTCTAACACTGAAAAATTAAAATAAAAATTTGGGGGAAAAAAAGTATGCCTCTGTAAAAAAAATTAATGATGAACACAATGAATATACACAGTAATTTATGTAACTTAAACTCTGTTGTACTTAACATAATATTGTATCAAAAATTACACTCCTATCACATCAGCTCTTATGCTCTTCAATAAAACCATTTAGTTATGAAGCATTTTACCATCACATTTTAAAGATTTCCTGGATTTTATGTCATATTTAAATAGAACACTAAACACAAAAAAAATATTTAAATGTGTCTACCATGCATTTAAATTTAGAGATGATTAGTTATGAAAACGGATTTAAAAGTCAATATAGCTTAAAGCCTGGATCCATAATGGGAAATCCTGAAAAATCTCTTAATTTATCTGCAAAGCTACTATTAGTTATATTAAAAATGTTTTTTTCAGGTGTGCTTTAGAAGTCAAACTACCAAGTAGACATACATTACTCTGCAACTGAAGAATGTAACATATAATTTTCTAAATAACTACAGTCCAAGAAAACAGTTGTGCCCCCAAAAGACCAAGGGTGAAGTATACTAATGAAAAACCCACAGAAATTTAGTTTGCCCCTCCAATGAGATGCAATTTAATTATTTAATTAACTGACTTGAGTCAAAAATATTTTTTGAGCACTTGTCATGTGTCTAGCACTGTGTTAGATGATGGCAAGATAAAAATGGCTAAGTGAGGAGTTTATAAACTAGCAAAGATCAATTTGTAAAGAATTATATACATTAAAGTGCTATGACAGATATATGTGCAGTCTATAGCTGAAGCACAAAGGTAGGCATGCTTGGTTCCTAAGCAAGGACAATGAAACTGTAAAGATTCAGAAAAAGATTTCTAGAAAATGTGACACTTGAGCTGAACCTTGAAAGTTGAGAGGACATTTATCAGTGAAGGGCATTTCAGGCAGACTGAATAATGTGAACAAAAGTAGGGAATTATGAAATAGCACGGCTTGTTTGGGAAACTGAAAGTAGTTCAGCAAATTAAGGTGAGGATTGACAAAATATTGAGTTAAGTCCCCAGGGGTCAAGTCACATAAGGCTTTAATGTAATTTTGAGTAATTTGAATTAAATCTTATAGGCATTTAGTAGCCATCAAAAAAGACAGACATGATTAGACTTTATTTTTGAAAGGTAATTTTGAGGACTATGAAAAAAGAAGATGGGGAGGGCTAAGTTAATTTGGAAGTTACTGCAGCATTGATGGACTGAGCAAAACAGTAATAATTAGTAATAAAAATGTGGAGGATCTGAGAGACATTTAGAGGGTAGAGCTGCAGCAAAAGATTTTGGATGCTTCCTGGTTTTCTGAAGCAGGAACGAGATGGTGTCATTCACAAATATAGAAAGATTCAGGAGCTATGGTAAGAAGCTCAGTTTAGTACCTCTGACCTACTAACGAATAGGAAATTTGTTTATTTGTGGAAATAACAAAAAGAACCTCAAGCTAGAAAAACTGAATGGGGTCTCATCTTTGGAAATTGTTGAGTCCACAAAAGATGTGTGAAATGAGTCCAATTACAACAATTTTGCGGCTATATCATACAGAAACTCATTAAAGACTGTATCTACACTCTGAGCACACATGTATATGTTTTAAGTTTTCAATAAATATAAAATAAGGTGATTGACAAGTTACAGATTCTTTATATGAAGATAATATATGTAGCTGCTAATGAGATCATTCCTTAGTGGCTAAAATTTTTTTTCTGATGACACCAATCTGATGAAAGGTTAACATGGATTCCTATGTAAGTGTTTAGTCAATCTTTACAGTTACATCCTTTTACAAGTTATTCCTGAGGGGTGCCCGAGTGACTCAGTTGGTTAAGTGGCTGGCTCTTGATTTCAGGTCAGGTCATGATCTCAGGGTCCTGGGACAGAGCCCAGCATTGGACTCCACACTCAGTGGAAAGTCTGCTTCTCTCTTTCTCCTGCTCTGCTCCTTCTGCTCCTACCCTGCTCGTAGCTTAGTTGGTTGAGCTTCTGACTCTTGCTTTTGGCTCAGGTCATGATCTTAGGATTGTGAGGTCGAGCCCCACACTGGGCTCTGCCTTCAGTGTAGAGTCTACTTGAGATTCTTTCCACCTCCCTCTTGCTCCTCCCCTCTGCCTCTTCCCTCCAGCTCACGCTCACTTGCTCTCTAAAATTAAAAAAAAAAAAATTATAAGGCAAATGTACAATCTGAGTACATGACTTGAAAAATAATCATTTCCATAAGTCAGCTAAATATACATTATAAACAAATATATATGACAAAAAAGCACTGAAAGAGAAATAGCATCAAATCTCATCTTAAAGTGAATAAATGCTAAGTATATACACAAGAAAAGAGTAAAAATCTGGTGTAATGAATTGAGAGAAGTCTTGGAGAAGGCCGATTTTAACCAGATTTTGAAAGTTACAAGTTTTCTGAGAAACAGAATAACAATCAAAGGCAAAAGGAAGAAACTAAAATTTTTTCCATGAGAAACAGTAAAATGACTATTCTCAGCAGTTGGTACATAACTGGAAGGTTGTGGGGGCAGGTGAATGAAAGTTCTTAGAAACTAGGCTGAAGAGTTTTATCTGCTATGGCAGAGCATCACCAGATACTCCTGAGAAGGAAAATGTTAAAGGTTTCATTAAAAATTCCTATGATTCTGGGCACCTGAGTGGCTCAGTCGTTAAGCGTCTGCCTTCAGCTCAGGTCATGATCCCAGAGTCCTGGGATCGAGTCCCATATCAGGCTCCCTGCCTCTTTGGGAAGCCTGCTTCTCCCTCTCCCTCTGCTGCTCTCCCTGCTTGTGTTCCCTCTATCGCTGTGTCTCTCTCTGTAAAAAAAAAAAAAAAAAATTCCTATGATTCTAATTTTTTTTCACTATAAAACCAGACAGCAAATGACACTAATTGTTTTCAGGATAAGTACAAACTTAAATCTAGTATTTAAAGAGTTTTCAATTTAGTTATTCTTGGCATAGTTTTAGGGGCATCTCAAAAACCTAAATTCTGGTAATGTCAATATGCCCCATCATTCAGAATCTGTCAAGCTTGAAATCAACACCCTCTTCTCTAAAAGAAGCATCTGCTTGTCCTTATGTTTCTCCAAATCTGTGGCAGGAAAAGCAAGCATAGTTTTATGTATACAACCATGAACTGCTTAATGCTAAGCTATGGAATATTGTCAGTAAATATTATGGCAAAATTGCTCATGGACAATTAAACACTTAAAAACTTTTAGGCTTTAGAAAACCACAACTAGCTCTACTGATATCTAAACTTAATTTAAAATTTCTAGGCCCAAATGTCCAAAAACCAAATGAAACTTCCATGCAGATGTCAAAAGTCAATGTAAGTACTCATGATCCTTTAATAATTAATTCTCATTCTTGACTTTCTTACTGCTATGAATACCGTCAGAAAGCTGGATTTAGAAACTCATCAGATTAGCAATTACAAAATATGAGTTCTTATTCTATGAATTTGTTGTGCAACTCAAGACAATTTCTGAATCTTTGGTTCAGTTTGTTTTTTTCCCTATAAAATTGGAACTTAAACTAAGATGATCATTACAATAGCTTTAGCAATAAAATTCTGAAATTCTTCCCCTGTCCTTTAGTTCCATATTACCAAGTTCCACCCATTTTTCCTATACGGAATCTTTTTTTTTTTTTTAAAGATTTTATTTATTTGACAGAGAGAGAGAGATCACAAGTAGGCAGAGAGGCAGGCAGAGAGATGGGGGAAGCAGGATCCTTGCTGAGCGGAGAGCCTGATGCGGGGCTCAATCCCAGGACCCTGAGATCATGACCTGAGCTGAAGGCAGAGGCTTTACCACACTGAGCCACCCAGGTGCCCCTTTCCTATACGGAATCTTTTATATGCATTTTAAGTTTCTATTTCTATTATCATATGACTGCAGGTCTTTATGAATCAATTTCCTTATTCACCTTCCTTTCAGAATCTCCACACCGTGATTTATCCTACATACACCATAAGTCATATTCTTTTTATTTCCACTCTTTCTGAACCTTGGGTACAGAGTGGAGTTAATCACACTATTCTTTCCATGACCCATTATCACTATTAGCTGTGAAAAACTGCTCTCATTTGTTTCTTTTATTTTCCTGTTGGTTCCCAATCCCTCTCTCATTCCCCTTCACTTTGTAGGTTCACATGAAAATGTGATATATTCTTGGACATACACATATACTGGTAAAATATATATTGTTATTTACATGCATTTTTTTAAATTAAAAAAAAAGATTTTATTTATTTGTTTGACACAGAGAGAAAGAGCATAAGCAGGGGAATGGCAGAGGGAGAGAGAGAAGCAGGCTCTCCGCTGAGCAGGGAGCCCAGTTGGGGGCCCGTTCCCAGGACCCTGGGATCATGACCTAAACCAAAGACAGACACTTAACTGACTCAGCCACCCAGGTGCCCCTACATGAATGTATTTTTATGTTATAGATCATAAACCTTGTTTTTTAGATCTATTTATGTTGCTGTAACTATACCTTTACAAGTAAATACATGTCTCTAAATGATGCACAGTATTCCACAGGATGCAACATCACATTTTACCTATCCATTTCCTCAGTGACAAGACACTTAAGCTGCTTCCCTTCTTCTATGAATACAGACTATCACTAACATGAAGTTAGGGTAGATCAGTCTTAGTAATTTTTAAATTTTATTCTTTTATAATATATATACACATACAACATATATACATTTTATTTTACTGTATACCTTGATATGTATATAACCAATATACCCTATTGTTTAAAATATTTAAAATGTATATAAACTGTATCATGATGTATTGTAATTTCCTTTTGTTATTTGTTATTATACTCCACATATTTCTGATACTGATAATTTGCATCACAATTATCACATTATTTCAGTAGCAGTATTTAGAAATAGTATCACATTATTTTAACTTCCATTTTCCTGATTGCTATGACTTTTGAAATGTTCATATACTTTGCCCAATTCTCTATAGACTTTTACTTATTATTATTGATGCTTAGTTGATGTATCCTCAATACTAATGTATCGTTAATTACATGCACTGTGAATGTCTTCTCACAGACTAAGAGTTGCTTTTTCATTTGACATATTGATTTTTTAAAAAAGTTTTACATTTTAACATATTTAAATATATCAATCTTTCCCTTTTTGGCCTGCATTTAAATTTTGATTAAAAAACACTTCCCCAGCAAAATGTTCAAGAGGGATTTTTGATATTTTAAAAGAAAATCTATATAGTCTTGCTTTTTACATTTAGGTACTTAATCCATAAAACCATATAAATACTTAAATGTGAAAAGCAAAACCTTACTGCTATCAATTTTCATAGATAGCAACCAATTCTCATATGATTGTTTCCCTACTGATTTATAATGCCACCTCTGTCATACATTAAATTTCTATTTATTCTTTATTCTATTTTGTGACACTCATGCGCTTGCAAATAACATTGCATTTTATTCTTCTACAGAATTGTCTTGGTAAATGGCACTGTCCTATTTAATGATGTTAGGATTAAATTACCAAGTTTCTCTCAGACACATATATAAACACAATATGCAGGGGCTTTAACACAAATTACACTGAGATTAATTTTAAAGATCTGGGAAGACTTATTCTTATTAGGGAATTTAGTCTTCCTTTTCAAAAAAGTTGACCATTGAACAACATGGGGTTAGGAGCACCAACTCCCCATGTAGTCAAAAATCCACATATAACTTTTGAAACCCCCAAAACTTAATTATGAATAGCCTACTGTTTACCAGAAGCCTTACTGATAAAAAAAATAAATCTTTTTTTTTTTAAAGATTTTATTTATTTAACAGAGAGATCACAAGGGAGCCAGAGAGGCAGGCAGAGAGAGAGGGGGAAGCAGGCTCCCCACTGAGCAGAGAGCCCGATGTGGGGCTCGATCCCAGGACCCTGGGATCATGACCCGAGGAGAAGGCAGAGGCTTTAACCCACTGAGCCACCCAGGCACTCCTAAATAAATAAAATCTTAAAAAAAAAGTTAGAGAAAAAAGTTAAGAAAATTCTAAGGAAAAAAATACATTTACAATACTATATGTATTTATTGATAAAAATCTGCATCTCAATGAACCCATGAAGTTCAAACCTGTGTTGTTCATGAGTCAACTGTACTCATCTATTCCAGCCTCATGGCTTTAAACACTATTCTTATGTTGATCATCAAACATCTCATATCTTAAGTCCAGATCTTTATTCTAATGATTATCAGCATTAGGATTTCCAGTAGTTACTGCAAACTCAATATGACCCAATTGCTCCATTCCCATCAATTCTGGCCACCTATACATAGAGTTCTGTGTTCATTCTTCAGTTGCTCATGGAAAAAAAAAATCGGGTCACTCTTGATGACTCAATCTCTCTGTTATCTCTATTCAATCAGTAAATCCTCTTAAACCTATCATATAAAACATTAAAAAACATATCCAGAAACAGACCACGTCTTAACCATCTCCCACTGTCACCACCACAGTCCTACTTAACATGATTTTTTGCCTGGGTTACTGCAATAGCTTCCTCACTGGTCTCCTTGCTCCCATTTCCCCCTCATTACAGTCTATTTACAATATGGCAGTCAGAATGATCAATCAAATAAAATATAAGTCAGACTGTGTCAGTCTTCTATTGAAAACCATTCCTAAAAATCAAACAAAAAACCATTTCTATTTCACCCACAGCAAAAACACAAAGTCCTCACAATAGCCTAGAAGGCCCCATATGACCTTGTTTTCCACTCTCCATAACATTTCTGACTTCATCTCTTGCCGCTCTCCTTGTTTGCTCTATTCCAGGCTACTCCGTATACTAGTAAGAGAGAGTATAAAAAATGGCCCCAGATTCTTCCCACTCTACAAGCACATCTTTGTAACATGATGTTGAAAATATTCCCATCAAGTGCGTTATCTATTTCTCTATCATTTGAATTTGGGTTGACCTAATGACTTTCTTTGCTATGAGTAATTAACAAATATGACTCAAGAGAGGCTTGAAATGCATTTGTACATTGGGATTTGCTCTCTTACTATCTTTGGGAACCTTGCCATGACCCAGTGAAGAAGTAAGACTTTCCTTGTTGTCCTGGTGAAGAAACTGCCGATTGCAAGAGAGGTTTATCATCCACTGACAACTACTGCTCTGTTAGCAGACTAACCATCTGACTAGAGACACATAGGCAAGTCCAGCAGATATAGCCCAGTAAGCCCAGACCAGCCTATTGTCCCACATATCATAAACTAAATGGGTTGTTTTGGGTCACACAGTATTGGAATGGTATGCTACTCAGCGACAGATCAGAGAGACATCCAGCTTCCTTGCTGTTCCCTAGGCATGTTTCCAACAATGCAATGGCAAGTTCTATACTTTGAACATTCTTTCCCTCAATTGTATGATCTGTTCATATCCTTTAAGTCTTTGTTCAAATCTTAACTGCTCAGTGAGATTTATTCTGAATACTCTATTTAAAATTGCAAGCCCACCACTACCCACCCCCCAACAGCAGTATCTTTTTTATTTACATTAGGTCCTTGGGACCACACGTGAGTTTATGCTAATGAAGTGACTCCAGTAGACTGGAATAGAGCAAACGAGAAGAGCGGCAAAAGATGACGTCAGAAATGTTATGGAGAGTAGAAAACAAGGTCATATGGGGCCTTCCAGGCTACTGTGAGGACTTTGTGTTTTTGCTGTGGGTGAAATAGGAATGGTTTTTTGTTTGTTTTTTAGGAATGGTTTTCAATAGAAGATTGACACAGTCTGACTTATATTTTATTTGATTGATCATTCTGACTGCCATATTGTAAATAGTTTCAGAATGGGAGCTGGGCCATAGTGGAAAGAGCAACCATGTAATTAGAGAGCTGGGGCTTTGAGCCGTTTGATATAGGCCCAAATTCCTGACCTCCAGGGAGGGGAGGGAGACTGGAGACTGAGTTCAATCATATGGCCAATGATTCAATCAGTCATAATACTTAAATTTCAGAAGTATAGTCTAAGTTTTTTCTATGATGCAGTCATTTCAGACATATCATTAAAAAGTAAATTTATTTACGTTTAACATAAATCATATGCAAATAATAAAAATCCAATAAAATTTCTGGACACCAAGGTTTAGGTGAGCTTCCTAGTTCATGAACACAGTGATGTGCTGGGAGAGTGATACTCCTTGGTTCCATGGACAGAGGACATGGAAGTTCAAATTTTCTAAATGACTCCATCCTCTATTACGACTATACTTGTGATTTTTAAGTATTATGAATCAGGGGAACGAAAAGTGAAAAAGCTTTTCCCGTTAAGTCTGTTAATGCAATGATTGTTAAACCACTGGGCCACAATAAATATGTATAGTATTAAGTCACCTGATTTTTAAAAACCTTCTATTGGCTTTGTCTTTTTCCTTGTCTTACTTCCCCATTCCTCTACTGGTGCTCCTTCGTATTACATGTAAATTCCTTTTTCTCAGGGTCTGCTTATTGGGGAATACAAAGATATGTGCAGAAAAAATATTTCTAAGAGAACTGATTTTCCTCCATAAGCACTGTTTTACCTTCATGGAACATCCTTTCACATATATACTACAGTTAACTCCTGCTGTCACAATTTCAGTCTTTTCCAGTACTAACAGATCATATATACAGAAAACTATTGACAGAAGCTTAAAAGGGAAGAAAAAAATGTTCATGGAAAAATTATGGCACCATCACTTATTCTGAAGAAAAATAATTATTAATAAAATAACGAAATTCATTTTTGAAAATACCTAAGTTGTTTTCGGAGTCGCTCAATTTCCACATTTTGTTCAGTTACTGCTTTCAGAAACTGTTGGTTAGTCTGCCACAAGAAAAAAATTAGAAACATTCAGTATTAGAACATTTAAAACTACATATTTAATGATTAACTGTAGAGCATATAAGTAGAAAAAAATGAAGTCATGATAATGATTATAGTTTTTGATGGTAAAATATAACCTTGGCAATCTTTCTTTACCTTTACTTTACTATTTTAGTGGATACCTGCTTCACTTCAAACCACTTAGATCTGCTTTTTGAGGTCTTATGGTTTTCTTTGGCCATTTGAGCCTTCTTTGTTTCCCTAAGTGCACAGAAGGTGATAGGTGCTGTAGAATTCATGTTTCCAGCCTGTTCTGGAAGAGCTGCATAACAATGACTGAAGAGAACTGATGTGTAAAGATACCAAACTCCTCCTGTGCCCCATGGTGGAGTAAGTCTGAGCCTGTTCTACGCTGGGTTCTAGAGTCCACTGGTAGGATTAAGTTTCAGTTACCCAAGGTATTAATTTGCACGATTGTTAGAAGCCCTTTGGCTGCCTTCTTCTCTCTTCCCAGTCTCACTTCCCCGTTCTGGTGCTCCCTGGTATTGTCTCCTAAATAAATGACATGCTTTAGAATCCTTTTCTCAGGGTTAGCCTGAGAAGGAACCTAAAGGAAGATATGAAGCAGTATTCCAAGTGTAAAAAAAATTTTTCTAAGGGAATTGATTTTCTTCTCTAGTGATGATTTTACCATGAAGGCACAAATTCCTTATCCTTATCATCTTTATCTATATGCCTTATGGGCAAAGTCACATAGACTATAGTTACCTCCTAATTGGCAGTCTTGATTTCAGTTTTTTCCCATCCCAACAGATCATAAACACATCTCTCCAACTGCCTCTCCTGAAAGCAGTTTTCACTGTGCTTCTCTCATACTCTACCCAATCTTATTGAATTCATATTTTTAATACACTACTTTATATCCCTCTGGAATTGGAATTCCATTCTGTCATCATCCATTCACTTTATGACAGAATAACTGTTTCCTTTCTGCACTTTGATAAAACTTTATATGCACTTTTACAATGCACACTGCATTATATTCAAACTAAATTTAAAGTTCATAGCTACAATAGGAGTCATTTTTTGAAGACAACTTTCTCCTAGAATTCCCAGTGGCTGGCATATGATTTAATATATTTTAAATACTTATACCTTTAAGGAATAAATGAATGAATGCCTCCACTGAAACATGAAAGAGAGCCTGAAGACTGCATCTTTATCTTTATTTTGGGAAATAGACTACTGCAGACCAGAATTTAGTGTTCAATTCACAGACCACAATTTAAGAGACCAACTATCGCATGCAGGGAAAAAAGGCCAGAATAATGAGAGGTAGGTAAATTATACCATACCAGAATAGTTGAAAAAAAAAATTGAATGCAATACTGGGCATGAATAAGGAAAGACAGAATGGTTACATGCAAACAAACTGAAACATTGATTTGAAGAAGTGAGCTTGTTCTGTTACTCCAAAAGGTAAAACCATGTATCAATGGGAGGAAATTTAATAAGATTTTAGCTTTCTTCTCTCTCTCTTTCTTTTTTTTAAAAAAAGATTTTATTTATTTGAGAGAGAGAGAGAGAGAGCGCGCACATGAGTGTGTGTGGGGGGGGCAGGGGCAGAGGGAGAAGTAGACTCTCTGCTGAGCAGAGAGCCTGACACAGGGCTATGTCCCAGGACCCTGAAATCATGACCTGAGCCAAAGGCAGACAATTAACTGACTGAGCCACCCAGGTGCACCAGAGTTTAGCTTTCTAATTATCAGAATTCAAAGGCACAGACTCTTTGAGGAAGTGATAAATCTCTTACAGGGAATAGTTAAAACAGAGGCTAGTTGATCATCTAACTGAAAAGCATTTAATAAAAGGATGCCTATATCATTTGAGGAAATAGATGACCTTTAATATCATTTCAAATTCCCCTGTGAAACTATCTCAATGACCAGTCTAAACTGATTCACAATTCTGAATTCTTCTATGCCTGTAATGTACTATTAACATTTTATTATATATATTGTCTTGGCACTAACATAATTAATGCTCGTGTTTTTTATCATTTGGGAGCACCTTAAAGGTAAATGATGTTGAGTAATTAGGAGAAGTATAAATTGGAATTGTGAATTTTAAAAAGCTAGTCTTGGGAACTAACTTGTTAGCAAGTCTAGCAGAGCTCAACAACTGCATCTGAATATGGTGTTCTCTGTCATTACAAAGAAAATGACATACTATATTAATATTCTAGAATTTGGAGATTGATCGGGGAAGCATCCCTTTCAATCATCGATCATGATTATTTCATGTTTTCCCTGTTTTACCTAGTAGGACAGGAATTTGTGGATAGATGTACATTTCTCTTGCAACTAGAGAATCTGTCACACTGAAAGGAGCTTAATATGTAATTAGAAAATATTTTTGAGTAATTTTATAGAGATCAACAAATCTCAAAAAAGAATATGATTTCAGTAAAGTAAATCTATAGGAAATGTGAACTCCCAATGTATCTATAGTCATAGTAAATAAACTTGTACTTTCATGTACCATTCACATTGGGGGATTCTACCTTCTGAATGTTACAAATATGTATTGATCATGAAGGATATCTACTTCTTGTGTACACATCAAATGACTTTACATCTATGGGGACCTATTCACTTATTCAGCTTATTCATGGAATCAGAAAACTTTTTAATGAGTACTTTTCTTCAAGTTTGATTTTGACACAAACTTGCTCCTGTGACTATTCTCTGAATGCTCTTTGAAATGCACGAGATCTTTACAATCACTTAACTATGTCCCCTCTCATTTAGCAGCCTTGTTTGATACCCAGTTAAGTACATTAAAAAAAATGCTTACGTTTTAAAATTTCTCTTACCATATTCCTTTATTTTAACCACCAGGATAGTCTCTTTTTTGTTCTTTGTAATACAACTCTTTCATCTATTTTGTCACTTCTTTATCACTTTTATTGTACCCATCACTTTCCATTAGTTTTGGCTAAAATCTGTGAATTCTTGTGCTTTAGAAATTCTTAACATGTTTTATATGAATACTCAAATATTCATTTCCCATTACTTTCATTAGAATGATTTGGGGTTGCTTATAACAAAATAGGAGTTCTGTGGTATAAGATACCAAAGGATTATATAATCCCTGCAATTCTAAGAGATATACTGAAAGAACTAATAATTGGGATGTGAGGTTAAACTATTAATTTCATGTAGAAATATGATTTCTTAATTATAGATATCATTTTGTTCTGGAGTACTTTAATACTATTTGAAATGTCTATGAAGTATATTATCAAAAATTTTAAGTGATTAGAAGTAACAGAAGTGAAATAAGGTGAAATTTATTTAATAATTTTTTTTACATGATTAAAGGAGAAAATTTTGAAAAGTAGAAAAAAATTGAATAACTTACTTTTGATGGCACAACTCCACTGTTAAACAAAGACATTTTCATTAGGTACTAACAAGAATTAGCAGAGGTACTAAGCAAAATGAAGAAAGGAAAGAGGAATTACCTGGGATGTCATAATTGTATTACTCAACAATGAGGTAAAATAAAATTCCAAAAAGAAAGGAAAAGAAATGGAGAGAAAAGAAGAGAAAAAGAGAAGTGAGAGGAGAAAAAAGGTAAAGAGCAGAACTAGGAAGGCTAATTATTACATTTCTTTTAGAAAAAAAGGGAAATTTAGATTTACCAATTAATACTGGTGTTCGGTCAACTAACAAATAATTCTTAATGTCCTATTATTTTTAAGAAACTGGGCTATTCATTTAACAGTCCACGATTCTTATTATATACCTACCAGCATGCTAAATGAAATACTAAGAATAAAGCATGAGTCCTACTCTTGAGAAGCTCTAGTCTAGATTACTCTTAAGAAAGCCTACTGAGGACCCTAAGATTACCATTAGATTAGGTGATATTTCAGAAAGATGTTAGCTTTAGGTCTCCAGTAAGTACTGTGAACACTGTCATGCTATTGAATGTGAAAGGAAAAGACAGATAAGGAGAAAAGAATACTGCGTACTTCTTTCCGTTTCATATACATGGGTTTTTGTTACTGATTTTTATTAGCATGAATAAATATTAAAGTCACAATTTCTAGTTTATATCAACAAGTACACTAAATGCATATTTTCACTTACCATTTCTATGTTCTCGTTAGTTATATGAAGCTTCTTGGTCAACTGTTGAAAACTGGTCAATTGATCCTACAGTAGGAAGGTAGAGGTGCACATGAATAACATTCTGTTTAAAATCCATATGTAAAATTAACCTAAAATCAAGTCTAAAGTCATTATGCCTAAGTCTAGATGAACTTGGATGTCTTCTGTTATCGTGTGAATTAACATTTGAAGAAATAAGATAAAATTTTTTTAAATGATGACGAAGTTATATAAGGTGATGATGTAGAAACAAATGTGACAATTTATGTTTTATGTAAGGCCATTATTTCTAGAAATCACTCTATTAGTAAATAGACATGCTGGAGAGACATTGTACAATACTGAAAGACTACATTCAAACCTACTCAAAAACTACAATATAACCCTGGCATAGGAATTATTATCTCATGCCTTCTTAAGTCTCATGGCTTGAAAGCCCAAGTTTCCGACTGTGTGATTATCTGTCATGATCCTATTAAGCTCTGTATGTGCAGGTGACACAAGGCTGTAAGGGGCTATTAATATGTTGGATGACAGAATTAAAGAATGATAGATAACTGGAGAAATAGGGATAAATTATTATTTGTAAAGGCTTGTACAAAAAACCTAACTGCATAGTTAGAGTACAAGAATAAAGGTAAAAAAAAAAAAAAAAAAAAAAAAAGAATAAAGGTAAAAACAATACCACAGCAGTTGATTGACCTAGATGAGGAAACAGCTTCAGAGTACTTATTTATATTAGAAATAGTTTCTAGATCTCACTGGTAAAAGCCTTTTCTTTTTGTTAAAATGCCGTGTGTGTGTGTGTATTTAAAAAAAAATTTTAATCTGAGTATAGTTGACATATAATGTTACATTAGCTTTAAGTGTACAACCAACATAGTGATTCAACTCTTCGATACATTATGCTATGACTCACTGCAAGTATAGCTACCATCTGTCACCATACAATGTTATTACAATATCATTGACTATATTCCCTATATTATGCCTCTTATTCCCATGACTTATTCATTTGATATCTGGAAGCCTGTATCTCCTACCCACTTCCCTCCAACCATTTTGTCCATTCTCTTCATTCACCCTCCCTCAGAGGTAAAGGTCTTGCTCAGACTACATATGGGTTATTTTCAAACCAGGGTATACACAGAAAAATCATTTTGTAAACTACAAAGCATCATGTAAGTATCATTACCACTCCTTTAGGTAGAAATTCCCAATTATGATGATAGTAATAGGAACATTCATAAACTAGAATTTGAAAAGTCCATAAATGAGAATTGAAGAAAGGAGTGATAACCAATGTATTTAAACAAAACCCATAGAAAAGGAATCAAAATTGGAATACCCCATAGTTTTCAATGTTCCCAGAAGAAAAAGAACCAATGGAAGGATCAAGAACGTACATTTTTCAATGGAATGGATGGTCTTCCGATAAAAGTTTTTGTCAACACAGGTATAGAGCAAAAGCTTAGATGTCCACTTTGAAAGAACACAAAAGTCATTCTAGCTTTGGATAGAAAGAATGCCTTGATAACCATTAAGATATCTTCCTATTGTAAAATTCTATTCTGATTAATTTATGCTGAATACACTTGACATCTATTTTAAAGGTAACTTTAAGGGTGTTAACATTTTCACTTTACACAGTACTGTCATTATATTTGAGCAGGTTTCTTCATTGGCCATAATAGTTCCTGTCATAAGCCAATATAAAAGCTCCGGGGGTCCATTTATACAGAATCATAGTATAGCAGCTTCTTAGAACTAAATACAGCTTTCACTGATAATCACATTATAAAACCTAATGTATACGAGGCATTGCTTTAACTGTGTAAGAACTTTCTAACTAGCAAAGATTTAAAATAAATAACACAGTAGACACTTGGGCATTCCTCCTCAAAATGGAATTTCTCAAGAATGAAGATATACATGAAAATTGATATACAAGAAAACCATGAAAACCAAGATTACCTTTTTAAATTTTATAGCCTTTTATTTTTACAAAAGCAAAACATATGGTAGCAAATCAGAAAATAAAAACATACATTTAAAAAAATTAAAACATATTCCTACCAGCAAGAGACAACCATTGCCAGTTTTTAGTGTATATTCTTCCAGATATCTCTCTCCCAAGATTACCTTTTGTTTTTGACTTTCAACTATATGAATCTGGGCTTCAGTCATATGGTCCTGGTAAAGTCTCTGAAGTCTGTCCAACTCCTGAGAAACAGTCTGCCAGAGTTCCACAGCCTGAGTTTTTTCCTATAAAACAAAAAGAATCAAGAATTCATTAAATTGTTAGCAAGCTATTGCATAGTACAAATGAATCATATTCTTTTACAGAATGAATTCTTGTATATAAAGTCACAAAAATAAAAATGGAACTTGTGTAAAGATGTTATAGTTATATGGTTATATTTCTGATGTTATGCACTTGTATGAATAACAATTCAGACAAGGTGAGCCTCAGTGGCTCAGTTGATTAAGCGTCCGACCTTTGATTTTGGCTCAGGCCATGATCTCAGGGTTGTGAGACAAAGACTGGCATTGTGCTCTGCATTGAGCATAGTGCCTAAGATTCTCTCTCACCCTCTGCCCTTTCTCCTCCTCTCCTTCTCTAAAAAACAAAAATCAAATAAAACAAACAACAATGTTTCAGAGAATAAACCTAAAGATGAAAATTCCTTATGCTGAAATTTATTCAGATTTCATAGCTAAAATTTAACTCTTAAATCAGAGATATGGATTTAAAGCACTATTTTTGTTCCATAAGAAGATGTAAGTCTTGGAAATTACTAAGGAAGAAAACTGCCCCTGATAAAGTACCAGATTTTTTTCAGATCGTAAAAGTAATAAATGTTGTAGAGAGTTGGGAAAATACAGCAAACCAGAAAATAAAAAATACCTGTAATTTTACCACCTGATAGTAAATATTGCTAGTGTCTGGGTATAACCACCTTTATAAATTTTGGATGTATTCATGTTTTTAAATGTGATTTTGGAAGAGCATTTTGTATTTCTGTTCTTTTAACAAAACTGGGAATCAGACAATATACTGTTTGTACTATACTATTTTCACTTGGCATTTTATAATCAGAGTTTTCTCAAGTCATTAACTATTCTTTCAATATTGCAAGTCTCAAAGTATGATAATGGGACCCCTGAAGTCAAAATTATGTTCATTATAATATGAAGACATTGTTTGCCTTTTTCACTTTCATCGTCTCATGAGTGTTCACTCAAGTTTTCCAAAGTTTATATGATGTGATGTCATCTCTCTGATGGGTACTGGAATGTGCTCTTATGTTCCCATTTGTTTTTAAAAAGTCTCAGTTTTAATTTATAATATGATAAATATTGATAGATATGTAACCCACAAAAAAAGAGTTCTTCGAGATCCACAATAATTTTTAAGCATCCTGGAGAGGGGTCCTGAAACCAAAAAGGGTAAGAAATGCTAAGCAAGTAGGTACAGAACATTATTTTCTTTTTATTCTCTAAAAAGAGAAGTAGAACAGGTTTTGGCCACTTGCTGAGGGTTCCTCAGGAAGTTGTTGACTGAATCAGGAGGAAAACTTTACCTCTTTGTTTCTAAAGACCAAACTTTTAAAGATTTATTTATTTGAGAGAGAGAGAGAGAGAGGTGGAGAGGGGCAGAGGGAGAGAGAATATTTTTTTTTTAAAGATTTTATTTATTTATTAGAAAGACAGAGAAAGTGAGAGAGAGCATGAGAGGAGAGAAGGTCAGAGGAAGAAGCAGACTCCCGGTGGAGCCAGGAGCCTAATGTGGAACTCGATCCCGGAACTCAAGGATCATGACCCGAGCCGAAGGCAGTTGCTCAACCAAATGAGCCACCCAGGCGCCCCGGGAGAGAGAATCTTAAGCAGACTCCTGACTCAGTGCGAAACCCGATGCAGGGCTCAACACTGGGCTCAATCCCACCATCCTGAGACCATGACCCACAAGCCAAAACCAAGAGTTGGATGCCCAACTGTGCCCCAAAAGCCCAAACTTTTAAATCCCAGATCAGAACTAATCCACCCTGTTTTAGTAAGAATGTAACAAGGTATAGTGAAAAGATAAGCATTTTAAGAAGATAATGATTACACATTTAAAATAAATGGAGGTTCATAAGTTTCAAGGAAACTATTACTGAAGTAGAACATGCATTTGGAAAACACATAAATCATGAATTTTCACAAAGCGATTGCCCCTATATAACTAGCACACAGTTCAAGAAAGAGAATGTTATTACTAGCACCTAGAAGCCGATATCCCTTTCTTCAAGATGCTACTAGTCCCCCAAAGTAACTACCACTCTGGCTTCTACATCATTGATTAGTTTTGCCTAAAACTTACATAGTTTTGAAATTTGTAGACAAACAGAATCTGGAGCCATAAGACTCAGATTCAATCCCTAATTTCTGGCTGAATGATCCTGGACGATTAATTTCAATTCCTTAGGAACATTTTCTTTTCAGTAGAATGGTTAGAAAGACACATCATAACTGCAAAAGGTTGCAGTTTTACAAACCTGCCTGATGGTAAGAATTATCTGAAGAAATAGTTAGAAAACCAAGATTCTCTAAAGCAGTGGTTCTTGTAGAACTAAACCATCAGCATTACTTCAGAACGTGTTAGAAACACAAACTACTGAGCCTAGACTTCTTGAATCAGAAACTTAGGAAAGGGGAATAATAAACTCTATTTCAAAAAATCCTTGGGAGATTATAGTGCACAAAAAAATTAAGAACGAATGTACTAATATAAATTTTTTAAATGGTATAACCCATCACTTGAAAAACCAGAATTTAAGTGATTCTATATTGTTAGATTTTTAAACTATTTCCAATTTTCATTATCATGCATAATAGTATAAAGAACATATTTATTCATCAATTTTCACACACAGTTTCTTAGGATAGATTCCTATCATCTATGTGATATCCTAATCTAATTAATTGGTCAAAGGATATAAACATTTCTAAGACTCTTATTGCCAATCTGCCCTCCAGGGAGATTTTTATAAATCACACTATCATAGCAGAACAAAATACTCCAAACTAAAAATGTTGTTAGGTATTTAATATTTTACTAGTGTTATCAGCTCCCAAGGCCATTACATTTGCTTTACCCAGCAATTTTTGAACTCAATTTTAATTCCTTATCTTCCTGTTTCATAATGATGATTATAAAAATAATAGGTAAATTTATTAATTTACATGTGTGTTAGGTATTACATTAAGTGCTTCATGGGAATTTTTGAATTACCATAGAACTCCATAAGAATTATTATAATCTCCATATACAAAAGAAGGTAAGGTACAAAAGACATTTCCAACATCACAGAGCTAGAAAACAGAATAGAGAACAAACTCAAGACGTTTGGTGAGAGGTTTTTTTTTAACAGAAGCCTGTTTTCTATGAAAGCAAGGAACCAACACTCTCTACTATATCTTCAACAATTAGCACAGAGCCTGATATATAACAGACATCTAATTAATGCTTGTGAAATAAATGAAGATATCTGAATAGCCAAGTTCTTCATGCTTATTACTTTGATAAAGCATAATATAAAAATTATTCTTATTTTTTACTATAAATTGCATTTAACTTAGTTTTTGTCTCTTCAGTTTGGATTCAACTAGTCTTCATGTATAACACAAAGGTCTTTCAATTTAGTGATGGATACCCAAACAGTTTTATGTGTTTTATCACACCTTAAAAACAAAATACATAAACATATATGAATAATAAGCAGAATATTTGACATCACTCTTTTGATACTATTGAGTTATTAACATTTTCTATTATTTTTTAATAATAATATTATTATTTTTATTTAATAATATTTTCTATTATTTATAAGATTGTCTAAACTCTCATTCAGTTGAAATTTTATATTTATTTAAAAAGTACATTATAGATTTTGTGGGAAATTTGTTTATAACCAATCAGCTTTTTCCTTTTTGATTGCTCAGAGTTGGACCTCATCAAATCTTCTATGGAGTGACTGATCCAAAATGTAGCAAAAAAAATAGGACCATCTTCAGAGAAATAATATGATGTAGAGCAAAATGTAGAAGGAGAAAAGCAGAGTATAAGGCAGGAGGAGAAAAAGATACGGAATGAGAGAACAAGTTTGGTTTAATAAGAAAAAAATAGGGGCGCCTGGGTGGCTCAGTGAGTTAAAGCCTCTGCCTTCAGCTCGGGTCATGATCTCAGGGTCTTGGGATCAAGTCCCGCATCAGGCTCTCTGCTCAGCAGGGAGCCTGCTTCCACTGCTCTCTCTCTCTGCCTGCCTCTTTGCCTGCTTGTGATCTCGCTCTCTCTGTCAAATAGATAAATAAAATCTTAAAAAAAAAAAAGAAAAAAAAAGGTAATTTTGAAGTTTTAATAAAATTTAACATTGGAAATTATAGCAACAAAAGTACTGCAGAGAGATATCTTTTAGAGACAGGGTTCTGTTTTTGTTTTGTTTTTTTGAAACTACAAATCTTATCTAATTTTCATTCCACTTCCTCTTAAAAATTTTTTTTTCAGTTTTATTGAGGTCAGATTGACAAACAATATATGGGGCGCCTGAGTGGCTCAGTCATTCAGCATATGCCTTCAGCTTATCTCCCACTCCCATTGGTTGTGTTCCCTCTCTTGCTTTCTCTCTGTCAAATAAATAGTCTTAAAAAATCTTAAAAAATCATAATCATTCTATGTATTTAAGGTATGTAACAGAGGGTTGTTTTACATATGGTCTATCATAATCTTTTTCCAGAGTACTGAGAATTGCATATTGTACACTAGCTTTTGATAGCTTGTTAGAAAGACTTCATACGGCTTAATTAAATTAATTTCCATTTATTTATTTATATTTTTATTTATATTTTTATTTATTTATTTATTTACACATCCTTTTTGATAATATTATTTTGAACACAGATCAAACTACAGCTTGAAAGGTGGAAAAGTTTCAAAAAACATGGTTTGTCATTATTTTTTTTCCTCTATTTTTCAAATTCCTTCCCTTTACACATGAAAAAATAAAATCAGTGTTAAATACATGCTCCCTTATCATGGTAAATATAGCCCATTTAAATCCAGTTTAGTTTAATCAGTTAAATATCACTTTCATAAGAATCCCAAAACTAAATTTTTAAGGTACAAAAAATTATTTTTCGTAGATAACTATAAAATCAAAATTGCAATGAAGAATTTGTAATCTCCATTTATAGATGAAGAAACTGAGACACACAGCTAGAAAGTAGAACAGAGATTCAAATCCATACAATATATGAGATGCCTACAATATAAAACCGTAAATTAAAATTCCTGGAGCTTCTGGATGGCTCTGTCGGTTAAGTGGATGCCTTTGGCTCAGATCATAATCCCAGCGTCCTGGGATCAAGCCCCATGCCTCTGCTGAGCAGGGAGCCTGCTTCTCCCTCTCTGCCTGCCGCTCTGCCTACTTGTGCTATTTCTCTGTCAAGTAAAAAAATAAAATCTTTTGCATGGAGCACTGGGTGTGGTGCACGAACAATCAATCTTGTAACAAACTGAAAAATTAAAATAAACATATATGGGGAGAAAAAAATAAAATCTTTAAAAAAAAGATAAATAAATAAAATTCCCTTATGTATGATTATACATTTTCAGTGTTGAAAACAAGATATATATAACATAGCTTTCCAAATATTTCAATTACTATGAGGGAGGAAAAAGGGAGAAGTAATTCAAAGAAGTACAATTTTTGAAAAATAGAATTCTATAATCTTTGAATATTGAGGAAAACACTGTATCAAAGAAAACACAGAAAAATGAAAAAATGTGAATTTAGGTGAGTGGATAATTATTTCTTTAAAAATTTTTTTGGGCATTAAAATATATTTTTAAAAAGATTTATTTATTTTAGAGAAAGAGAGTGCCTGCTTGCAGGCATGTGAGCCAGCTGGGGGAGAGGCAGAAGGAGAAGGAGAGAGAGAATCTCAAGCAGACTCTGCTTAACATGGAGCCAGATGTAGTGTTCAATCTCACGACCCTGAGATCATGACCTGAGCCAAAATCGAGTCAGATGCCCAACCCACTAAGCCACCCAGGCACTCCTGGCATTAAGATATTTTTATAAGATATAAAAATCATATCAAGAGATTTATGATTTTATTAAAATATACATTTGGTAGCTATATTTTTAACAACCAGGCAGGGTATATATTACAAGTTTTGTTACCTGTTAACTATTCTTGTAAATTGTAGAAAATCAGTAAGTTATCTATTTTGCTATTCTGTTATCATGCATAAATAATGATTAATACAGATTTTAAAAATTCTGTTTATTCAGAATATAGTTTAAAAAAATTTAGTCACTCACTTGATTGGCTAGTTGTAATTGTTCTTGTAAATTCTTGACTATTTCATCATCTGTATATATATCATTTCCCATATCTATGCCAAAGGGAAGGGTGTCCAGTTGCTTTTCAATAGCATCTTTTAATTCGCTGTGCAACCTTCAGAAAAAAGAGTTACACAGTATTAATATAAATTCATTTTACCAACAGTTATCACTGTTTGAAGGTAAGCTAAATAAACATTTGGGCACAAAAAACATTCCTTAAAAAAATTCTTTACACAAAAATAATTTTTAAGTAGACTTCAAAAATTAAATTGCTAATCACCATTAAATACTGTGCTATAAAAATAAAAATGTAACAATTTCAAATGCATTAAATTTGTCACAATTAATTCAAGCATAATTCTGTTTGTCCTAAGGAGACTTTAGTTATTCAAGAAGGTAAAATTCAGATATTACATCTTATTAATTTATGAAACAGGCCATTCAGAAAAAAAAATATAACTGTAATAGTGGTTTCATCTAGTCGATTAAAAGGAAATGGGATATAAAATATTGTAGACTTATTTTCTTCATTGTGTTTCACAAAACTCAGGCAACATCTTACTTACCAGTTAATAAATAGAGTAGACTAAAGTTGTTGCTGGTTATGAAATCACGATAAGAGGATTTACCTTTCAGCATATTTTACATAAGCTTGACCACAGCTCTGAAAACCTTAAATTCAATATTAATCTTAACATTACAGATATTTTATATTTTAAAACAGCTACCAAAAGAAAGCTATAGAAAGTACATGTAAAAAGACTAAGTGTTTTACTTTAAAATGCTACAAACCTAAAAGGAAAAAAAATGTTTGTAGTATAAGAAAAACTTAAAAACCTTTAATGCATAAATTATAAGCAGAAAATGTTATTTGTAATAAACACATCTCAAGGTAGTTTCCCAAAGAAACCTCATCCATCCATTTAAAATAAAGAGAATTGCCTGATATTAAAAACCTCTTTTGAAACCAGAAAAATTCAATCTTAATTTTTTGAATATATTTATTGAAAACAAAGTTCATCAAACACATGAAACTCACAGAATAATTAACTTTAGAAACAACAAAAAAATTAATTACTCCCTAAGGAAAGGGCAGAGGTTGCTAATTATTTCCTAATTAAAAATTTTATCAACACATTCATATTTAAAAATATTTCTAGTATTTTTATTTTTTGTTTTTATCAAGCTTTTAATTTTTTTAAAGGATTTTATTTATTTATTTGACAGAGAGAGAGAGACAGTGAGAGAGAGAACACAAGCAGGGGGAGAAAGGGAGAAGCGCACTTCCTGCGGAGCAGGGAGCCCAGGACCCTGGGATCATGACCTGAGCCGAAGGCAGACGCTTAACAACTGAGCCACCCAGGCACCCCTAAGTTTTTAATTTTAATTACAATATAGTTAACATACAGTGTTACATTAGTTTCAGGCATACAATTCAGCAATTCAACAATTCTATACATTACTCAGTGCTCATCTGAATGTGCTCACTGTCTTCCTTTACATTTTGCTTTCCCACCAGCAATAAGTGAGAGTTCCTATTGTTCTATATGTTTTTATTATTCTATTTTTCTATATTATTAGCTTAGCAGTTATATCATTCTTTACTTTCAGTGTCTATCCTAGAGGTTATAACATGCATATAGAATTAGCAAAACTCTAAATTAGTATTCTATCTTTTTTTAGGTAATGCTGGAAGCTGAAAATATTTTAACTCTATTTACTCTTTTTCCAAATTTGTGATATTACTGCCTTGTATTTTAATTCTCTACAGGTATTTTAGAAATATTATCGTTTCAGAATAGCTGATCTTTTTTTTTTAAAAAAGATTTTATTTATTTATTTGACAGAGAGAGACAAAGCAAGAGAGAGAACACAAGCAGGGGAAGTGGGAGAGGGAGAAGCAGGCTTCCCACCGAGTAAGGAGCCTGATGCAGGGCTTGATCCCAGAACCCTGGGATCATGACTTAAGCCACAGGCAGACCCTTAATGACTGAGTCACCCAGGCGCCCCAGAATAGTTGATCTTTATTAGATTTTCTCCCATAGTTACTTCCTTTCTTTTTGTAGACTATTTTAAGATTTTAATTTTGTTAGTGATAATCTTCTCAACTTCTTTTCATCTGAAAATGTACTTATTTGACTTCTAGAAAAATGTTTCACTAGATACATAATTTTAAGCTAATAGTTTTTCTTTGAGTTTTGAAGATATTCCACTGTCTCCTGATTTCCATCATTTCTGTTGAGAAGTTCACTTATAGCTTACTGCTGTTTCTTTGAAGATAATTTTTCTGCTTTGAACATTTTTAAAAATTGTCTTTGATTTTGTATTTGATCTTATAATAATGTATCTATAGTTTTTTGTACTATCCTGCTTATGATATATGGCGTTTAATTTGTGGATCAATGTCTCTCTGCCCTTTCTGGGACTTAAGTTATATGACTTTTAGCCCTTTGCACTATTTCCCTTATGTCTCTTACATTATTTCCTGTATTTTTTTAATCCTCTTGTCTCTCTGATCTTCATTTTGAATATTTTCTTCAGACTTGGACTGCATTCCATTAGTTCTCTCTTCAATTATATCTTATTTCATTACTGTATTTTTTTTTCAGTTTCAGAATTTCGATTTGGTTTTTTTAGCGTTCCCTGTTCTCTTATCAACATTCTCAAAATTGTCTTTTTTCATTGAACATATTAAGCAAAGTTAAAGACCAATCCTGTGGATTTTTTCTATTGTCCATTATTTCTTATCATTTTTAAAAACTCTACTGTCTTAAAAATATAAGCCTAATATTACATGTAAAAATATTTGGAGATATTTTGAGGCCTAGCAATAATGTTATCTTCCTCTAAAACAGTCTTCCTTTCTTTTTCCCTCCCAGGTGGCTAGGTGCATTATCAATCTCTGATCACCTTATATTAACATCAGAGATTCAGATAATTCTAAGCTATGTTCTTTTCAGGACTAGTATATTTTGGGGGTCACTCTTACTTGTAGGGTTTCCCAACCCAATGCCTAGAAAGTTCCCAAGTCACTCACCCTCAGATCTGATGGGCCCTGACTTTCAAATTTAATCTCTCTAGCCCTATGAATTTGTTTCAAGATCAGTTTTTCAATCTCTCTTTACCTCCTCCAGGATACAGAGATGCACCTAGGGGAAGGCAGCTCCAAAAGCAGGCTTATATCCCTGGATTTCATTATTTTCCTGGTCTTGCCCTGTAACTCTCCACCGAGTCCAATTCATTTAATAGAGCTGATTGTTGTCAAATTTTTGTCCCAATTTTCTAGTTTTTGTCTAAAATTTCTAGTTTTTCTCAGAAGGAGTCTGATTACCTAGTCTTTTTTTTTTAAAGATTTTATTTACTTATTTAATAAAAAATTTTACTTATTTTATTTATTTACTTATTTGATAAAGATTTTATTTACTTATTTACTTATTTGATTTACTTACTTATTTACTCTTATCGTGACAAGAGATCACAAGTAGGCAGAGAGGCAGGATTCTCTTGCTGCTGAAAGCCCAATGCAGGGCTCGATCCCAGGACCCTGAGATCACGACCTGAGTCAAAGGCAGAGGCTTTAACCCACTGAGCCACCCAGGCGTCCCTGTTTACCTAGTCTTGATATCACTGTAAACAAAACTCCCTAGTTCACTTATTTTCAATTTTATTTTTTAATTAATTTATGTTCTAAGTACTAGTCTGGCTACTTCTTACTAGTTTGATATGCTGTTTATTCTAAGAAGTTTTAAATTTTAGTTTTCAATTCCTTTTCATCCCAGGAGTTAGTTGAAAATGTAGTTAAAAAATTATTTGTGCCTGTTTTTTGTTATTTATTTTTTTAAGGTTTTATTTATTAGAGAGGGAGCACAAACACGCATGAGGGGGGAAGGGTGAGAGGGAGAGGGAAAGGAAGAAGCAGACTCCTCACTGAGCAGGGAGCCCAAGGCAGGGCTCAATCCCAGGACCCCCAGACCAAGACCTGAGCCTAAGGCAGATGCTTAATTGACTGAGTCAACCAGGCACCACTGTTTTTTGTATTTCTAATTTTATTGTAGGCATGACTTTTATTGCTTTAAATTCGTATGTACGTATAACAGTGGGCAAGGTTACCAATCCATGTCTATGTTTATAAATGTTTCGCGGGCCTTTAAAAACAACAGGTTGATATTGTTGGTTGGTATGAGTGTATATAAAAAGAAAAATATATACTCAACTTGTTAATTGTTCTTCCTATCCTCTATATCTCTATACTTATTTTTCTTATATACTTATTTTTGCCCTTGTTTTCTGAAACATAATTGTAATACTATATTTGCAAATCCTGAATAAATAAATTTTATCTAATTCTCCAAAGATATTAGTAGTATAATTGAGAAACTAAAACCATTTAATTACCGCAAAGATTTAAGGAATTAATCTCTTTCAAAGCATTTATTTGTATATCATTAATAAATCTTACAGATTAGACATCAATAATTGAATCATGTTCAACAAATATTAGAGGAGGTATTATATACAAGATAGCAAGACTTCTGGTTCTAGTTGTACTTATTCAAATATATACAAATTAAGTCAAAATATAAGAGCCTTAGTGCCGTCTGGGTGGCTCAGTCGGTTAAGTGTCTCTCTTCAGCTCAGCTCATGACACCAGGATCCTGGGACTGAGCTCCTCATCGGGCTCCCTGCTCAGTAGAGAGCCTGCTTGTCCCTTCTCCCTTTTCTGCTCCCTCTTGGCTGCTCCCCCCATCTCTCTGTCAAACAAATAAAATCTTTTTAAAAAAAGTGTAAGAGAAAGTTCCATCATTTTGGATGGCTTGAGAGTAAGAAGAGAAATCATATAAAGCTTTGTGGAGGTAGACAGTTTTATCCTTATTATTATTGTTGTTGTTATAAGATTTCTATTTATTTATTTGTCAGAGAGAGAGAGAGAGGACAAGCAGGGGGAGCGACAGACAGAGGGAGAAGCTGGCAGAGGGAGAAGGAGGCTCTCAGCCAAGCAAGGAGCCTGGTGGGGTACTCAATCCCAGGACCCTGGGATCATGACCTGATCCGAAGGCAGACGTTTAACCGACTGAGCCACCGAGGCATCCCTATCCTTATTATTATTTAACTAGTAGCATTCATTTTTTTCTGCTGTCACCACTGATTAGTTGATCTCTATTTTCTAGTGTAGTTTCTAGAAAAAGTCAATCTTACTGGTTTAGCTAACTGCAAAACTGATTTGCTAAGAGAACTGATACAAGCCCACAGTTAGGAAGCTAGATAATCAGGAAGCAACTATACCAACTGCTGGTTCTAAGATCACACCTTTTCATCTGAGATTCCGGGATTAGGATGTTACTGTTTGAGAGTTAGTGCCTGCAGGAACATCTTACCTTAGCTTCAATAGAAGCGGATGCCCAGAATTATCAGCTCTAGAGTTACACTACACTTGTTAGATTCTCAGCCACAAAAATAGATCCTCAGATACTGCTTCTCCTCCTACTTATCTCCTAATTTAGGTCTCTTACAAGTACTTATCATTAGCAGAACCTAATTCATATCCTGAGCTAGTTTTTAGTTTTCCAGCCTCTGTAATATAGGAAGGCATACTAAAAAGAGTTTGGGAGACTCAATCTACATCATAGCTGCATGAACCTGTTATTATGACTGGACAATTTAATTAAATATGACCCAAAGTGGTAAAATTAAAGTATAAAAGAGTTTTTTTCCCATGAAACCTAAACTGAAAACAAAACGCTCAATAAAGATGAGTCATTAAATAACTACTGTTGAATTAGAGGTAAGTAAAATAATTACAAAAAGTCAGAAAAATTATAAAATCACAGAAGATCAAAAGGATATCAAAAGGATGCCTAAGTTATACTCTTCAAAGGAACTGAAACTGGAAATTATAAAAAATGAATTATACATTTTTTGCATAAAAGATAAAGCACTATTCAATGGTGTTAGTTATATAGCAGTAGGTAAGAATAGACAAGGGCCTTGCTTGCATGAAGGATACATTCTAATAGATAAGACAAAAAAATAAGCAAAAAGGCATATAAATAATTTCAAGTAGTAATAGGTGCCATAAATAAAATAAAATTGTATTATAGAAAAAAGAAAGAAAGAGGGTGGAAACAGCTAGATAATGTGGTCAGGGAATGCTTTCCTGATAAAATAGCTGAAAAAAGCATAGATAGTCCTGTGTGGGTCTGGAGAAGAGTATTCTAGGCAAAAATATTAGGTAAGGTCTTCAGGGGAACACTGGTATGCCAGGTTTGAGGAGGCCGAATAAAAAGGCTGGCATGACTAGAGACTAACTAATCAAAGGGAACCATGGTAAGAGTGTACGTATATATTCATAAATAAAGAACAGTAAACTCAGTTATAAACAGAGACATAGAGAAATCAGGGTAGCTCTGGCTTTTTATGAGATTTGAAACAGAAATTTAACACTTTATAAAGCTTAGGATTTTGGCATACTTTTGGGGATGGTCTTCCTCACAGCACCTCAAGTAGCACAAGAACAGCAGTGTTTACTATAGATAATATATCAGTGAATGAATGTGGCTGTGAGTCAATAAACTTTCATTTACAAAAAGAGCTCACAGGCCAAATTTGATCCACGGGCTGTAGTTTATGAATCTCTGACAGATACAATTAAGTCTATCAGTTAGTATATTTTGGCTGTAACTAACAAAATGCCTAACAAAAAATAAGGATAGCCATTTAAAAAAAAAAAGATTTATTTATTTATTTCAGAGCAAGCGAGAGTGAGTGCACAAACTAGTAGGGGGAGGGGCAGAGGGAGAGATGGAAGAGCAGACTACCCACTGAGCAGGGAGACCAACAAGGGGCTCGTCCCAGGATCCTGAGATCATTACCTGAGCCAAAATCAAGAGTCCGATGCTTAACCAACTGAGCCACCCAGGTGTCCCAAGGATGTTTGGTCATTTTTGTCTGTTTTATCACTGATGTATTCAATTGAATAGTGCCTGGTACTTACTTAGTACTCAATAAATACTTATAAAAGAATGACTGAATGAATATTTTATTATCTCATCTAATATTAAATCGGAAGTGTAAGTGGTTCCAGATTTGTTTCAGCAGTTCAATAATATATTAAGGACCAAAGGTTTTCTCATCTTTCCCTTCTTTCAATCTTGATATCTACCCCCATGGGTACAAAATGGTTATACCAACTTCACATATCACTTCCTAAAATGACAAGAAGCTGGAAGGAGGTAAAGTTTTCTTCTTGCCAGCCTCTTTTTTTTTTTTTTTTTAATCAGGGAGAAAATCCCTTACCAGAAGCTCTACAACAGACTTTCTCTTATACTTCACTGGCTAAAAGTAGGGTCCTATGTTCATTCCTAGACCAATCCCTGGCAAAAAGAAATTCAAATTAGTTTAAATAAAAGATTTATCACTTAAAATTGTGGAAACAGCTCATCTCTCCCAAGCACATGGAAAATGGAACAAAATCAGAGCTGAATGAAAGAATAAAAAATGGCTCATATGGAGGCAAGAGATGATATCTTCTATAGCCTGAATAATAATATAATAAACCATAAAAATTAGTATTTAGTGCCAGAAAGTGCTGTACATATAATTCTGCATTTAATTTATTTCCTCTGATAAATTTTGAGGAGAAAAGATGGTGTTACAGAGAAAAAAATAGGACAAAACAAAATATACGTTCTCAACATGAACTAGATTTCATGGAACAGATTTAAAAATAGGAGGAAGGAAAGTATTTTTTCACCTCTTCCTTAGCCTGATTTAAAATGACTTCATTATTTCCTATCTGTAGTCAATTTCTATGTTATTCCACCCATATAAAAATGTAAATATTAAAATGTTTCCAAAAGCCAGTAGTGTAGAATTGCATACCACTAATTAATCCATGTCACTGGTAGCTTCCATTATTCAGAACTGACCATGTATGCACATTTAAGATACTTTCCTTAAAACTGATAAACTCTCTTGATTTTGCAGTGCTTAATTGCAATACATAATTAAAGGTAGGATGTTGCCCTAAAAACATAATAAGCAAAATTCACTTTAAAACCTGAGAACATTTTCAAGTTACTAAAAGTGCCTTTATAATAAGCTCAGAATTCATTTTTTCCCACTTTCCTATTGTACTAGGAATAAATACATTCCCGAGACATGACCACATTACTATTAAATAGGTAAAGGCTGATTTTTAAAAGACTGGCTTAAAAAGACCTGGACATGAAAGGAAGTAAGTATGTGGAATCAAATATAGGAAACAAAACGATTATCTCAACCATATAATACCTTTTCTATCCCCATTACATTAAAATACAAGCTTAATCTATATACATTGGTGATTCAAAAATCTTAGCAATGTTCTTTATCAGGAATAGCATAGTTTATTTAATAACTTTTTTGAGAAAGAATAGTAAATAATAAAAAGTTAAAGTTAGAAAAATTTTCCATGGGGAAAAACAAAAAAAATTGAAAACGCAATTAAAAGATTTATTTTAAACTTCATCCAACATTAGTAGCTTAAACATATGAAGCTTTCAGAAATTAGAGAAAAAGAGAAATAGTGAAACACATTTTTTAAAATGGAAGGGAGATGACAAAATAGTCAAAAGTAAGACATACGAATTTCATGGGAGTTCTAGATTATTCTAAAGAACAACATGTACTACACTGAACAATAAAAAAAGGAAACTGCTTTATAACATAGCAAAATACATACAAAAGAATGCCAGCTTTAAAAGAGCCCCTGTTTTAAATGAATTTAGAACTAAAAAAAATTATTTCCTTACCTTTTGGTCTAGTTATACAACAACAAAAGATAACAGATTTCAACCCAGCTGTATAATCTTTAAAATTAAAGTTAAGAAACTTGGGATAAAATAAAACTTTAAACATTTTTAGCAAAAAACAGGAGATCTTTATGATCAGAGGCTAAGTGGCGATTTGTTAGAGACACAGAGAATAACAACCATAAGAAAAAAGATGGATTCAACTACCTTAAGATTAAAAACAAAATAGAAAATTCTTTTCATGAAACGTATCATAACCTGGGAACAGATATATGAAACACCTTTTGTCTAGCACATTGTATGGTACTGTAGCAACATTATTCATTTCTATACCTTTTCATCTGCCAGCCTCTAGCACAGTGTCTGAAAGTCTAAAACTCTATTTTTCAGACGTTCTTGTAGCTGGAGGGTTAGTTTCACCAGTAAGAAGCACTTGTGGGGGATATGGAAAACAGAAGTGAGCTGAGAATATTTTTCTATTGGTATGACGGATAGCAAGCAAAACTGGATAGACATGAGGTCTCTTACAGTCAATATCCTGTGCCTTGCTTTCCAATAGCAAGGCTCCAGCTTTATGGAAATGATGCTATAGGAGCAGCAACAGAGATGGTGACAGCACCATAAATTTCTGACCTCCAGATCATAGCCCCTAAGTTATGATCCTAAAACCAGGAATCTAGTAGTACTTACATGTAAGTGACTAAATCCCTTCTTCTCTGAAATTTCTACAATGGTTATCGTTTACAGTATTATTATTGCATTGACACAGATCGGCACATCAACAAATATTCAGAATACAAAGTATAAAAAGTACTTTGACAATTTAATAAGGAAAACGTAAATAGAAAATGGGAAAAAGAAATGAACAATCATTTAATGAGAAAAGAAAACCACATGGGTAAATACACATATGAAAAATGGGTAACCATATTAGTATTATAGGGAAATGTTAGTATTCAGGGAAATGTTAAATTATAACCACAATTAAAAACCATTTAAGACTCAAAATAACAAAAATTTAAAAACCTGGTAAGACTAAGAGCTGATAAAAACATATAGATCAATAAGAACTCATAAATATCACAAGTGGGAATGTATATTGGTACAGCCACTTTGGAAATTAAGTTGGTGTTACACTGTAAAACTGAATATTTACATAATCTATGACCCAGCAAGATTATCCTTTGAAACTCCTATGCTTATTTGTGTATGATACTAAGTAGAAAAAAAAAGTCCCAGAAGACTAAATGATTACGATTTTTATATAGTTTAAAAAATACAAAACTGAATAATTTATTGTTAGGAATACACACACCTATTAAAAAATTTAAAAACAAGGGAATGATAAACACAAGATTCAAGAAAGTGTTAATATCTGGCAGAGGGCAGGGAGGAATGGAATAGGGAAGGAAAACATGGGTAGATATACCAGTACTGTTAACCTCTTTTAGCTATTTTTTTTCTTAAAGATTTTATTCATTTCTTTGACATCAAGAGAGAGATCACAAGTAGGCAGAGAGGTAGGCAGAGGGGGAAACAGGCTCCCTGCTGAGCAGAGAGCCTGATGCGGGGCTCGATCCCAGGACCCTGAGATCATGACCTGAGCCGAAGGCAGAGGCTTTAACCCACTAAGCCAATCTCTTTTAGCTCTTAGGATGATGGGTTGACAGTTTTTATTTCATCAGTTTGTTTCATAACATATGTGATTCAAATAACTATACTATTAATGATTGCTAATACTTATAAAGTTTTTATTATGTACCCTGTTTTCCCCTACAGTCAGCACTATGAAATAATTATTTCCAATTCATAGATGAGAAAACTAAAGCACAAAGAGGTTAAGTAACTGCCTAAGGTTGCATAGTTAGTAAGTAATGGACCTAGGAGTCAAACAGGATATCAGGTAGAATCTGCGCTCATAACCAGTGTACTATATGAACAAAATAGCAAATAAGAACAATAAAAGTTACCTAGGATAACAATAAAAGAATCAACAGTTAATTGATCTACCTTTCGTTTTCCTTGATGACATTTTCCAGTTGTAATTTCATCTCACCCATATGTTTCTGAAAGATTAAAATATGGAATACGTTTTGCAGACAGTCTCTATTATGTAATCCATTCCTATGCAAGCAGTCAGATTCTATGGCACTAGGCTACTCATAAGAAACAACAATTCTTTACTTCTAATAAGCTCTAGTAAATATGGATAGTTTAATGATACATGGAATGATACATAGATAAAGAATACATAACAAAACATTCATTTTGAAATATAAAGAAAATAGTTATATGACACACAGAAATATTTACAAATGCAATCCTATGATTTATAGATGTTTATAAAAAACAGATGATATTCCTCAGTATGTCACTATAACAAATACCAGATGATCCCCATACCCTGAATGTATTTTTAATTCACTTTAGTTTAGTTGAAGCCCAGAAAAGAGCTTGCATTTGAAAAAGTAAAGTGTTAATGGTGAAAAAGAAAATAGAGATCTTTTTTAGCAGTAATTTGCTCCGTCTCCTATTTGCCACCTTTATTAACTGTCTAAACTCTCCACACCATACAACGTTGCTATGGTAAACCTATATTGTCACTAACATATACTGTAATAGGAAAAATGGAGAAAAAATCACTAATTAAAATAAAAATGAGAATAAAATATATAATGTAAAGAGAATGAGTTTGGTATGATTAATTTTCTCTGAGGAGATAAAGGGATTGTAAAATCTCTATAGGAAAGGAAAGGCATTTTAAGTAGGGAGAAATATGTGTAAAAGCAAAGAGGCAAAAAACACTAGAACACAGGCATCGTTGTCAGCTCTCAATGAGAGTAAATGGGCAAGGGGAGAGCCGGAAGGAGGCCATGTAAAATCACACTTAAAACAAAACTGCAATCAACTTATGATATGTCCATTAGTCTTGGTTGGGTATCCTAGGCTAAAGGAGAGGAGCCAAGCCTGGAGTGAACCTGGCAAAGGAAGGGTGGAACAGGCAATGCTCCAAGCCCTTCTGCCTCCCTTTCAACCAGAGAAGCTAGTGGCAGCTTGGTCTAGGAAATCAGTAACAGCCAACTCTAAATACAAAGCTGGCTTTAGGAAAGGTGAACCTTTCCCAGGTCCTTGCTGTGAATGAATCACAATTAAACCAGAATGAATGAATTCACTATCAGATAACTGAGAAGAACTATACATTGAGTGATGAAGCAGTGAAGGAAAATTGGAAAGGCAGGCAGCAGGTCTTGAATGCCATGGTAACTAAGAGATTTGGATTTAATGTAGCAATTATCCTGATTCTTATCATTAAAAAAACAATAACAAAACTGACCTTAGAAGTTGCAAAATCTTGTAAGGTCTTTAAAAGTTGTAAAAAAGTTGGTGTATCTTAAAAAATATTTACTCAAATCACTCAAGTAATTAGAATGTATATATAATAGCTAGGATTAAAGGTGAATCGTTATGGTCACACCAAAGATTCTTTACTGTAAAATATTTCAAAATGTTTAATAGTTGGAAGGAAAGAAAATCTCAGCAGTACTTCTCATATCATCAAATTTTCCCTTATTTACATTTTTGGAAGAAAATTTTTCATATAGAGAACTAGTTTTCTCTTTCTTGTAATTAATTCGATAATCTCTCTTAGATTAAGAATGTTAAATGGTGAAGTTAAACACCTTAGTAAAATAGCTGATTAAAGAGATACATGAATCAGATTATAAAAAATTAAAAATTTAATTCAAGATACCTAGTTATCCCTTTTTATAACAATCAAACCGCATAGTATGTCATTATAGCAATTCTGGGTGAATTTAGCAAAAACTTTAAACTCACTAGCCCTAAAAATAAAAGGAAAATGCCATTTGTGCAGAAGAGAGCTTTCTGTTGTTATTTGTCAATTAGAAAGATTAAAAGACATTACTATGGTAGGCTCAAACTTAAATGACCACCAAAAAAAAAAAAGCACATAGTAAAGACTAGGAAAACACCTAATTAACTTACAATAAAGACAGGAACTGCAATTTAAAGAAATGGTTGTTTTTGAAATTTGGGTCTACAGGATCACTTTGTAAATTTATATTAGAGAATTAATCCTGGAAATGAAAGTATAAATAATTTCAAATGCAATGGAAAATCCAACTTAGTTTTAGAAGATGAGAGCATTATGTGTTCTTTTAGTAAAATACTTTTAATCAATCCATTAATTTATAAGTAGGAGACTGTTAAGCTAGATCTAATCATGTTGTTCTAATAAGCCCTGGATTTTTATTCATTCGTCAAAAACTGAGGGTTTATTATGCACTAGACTTCACAGCAATTGGTAGGATCTCTTGCTGTCCCTGCATGAAGGGGAGAGAGAGATACAAATAAAGTTCATAGTGTTTGCCACATTTACAGTCCCATTCTGAGGAAATCAGTCTTAAGATGGTATTCTTATATAAAGTTGCTATACTTTCATTTGCATTAAGTCAACCTTGCTACCCAACTGAACTGATCCAGGGATTGGTATCTAAACCAAACACAACAATAAGTATATTCAAACTCTAAGAAAAGAAGTTTACCACGTTCTAGTAGGCTTAGCTTGAGACATACAGCATCTCCTTAACAAATGCTTCCTTTGTATGGTTATCCAACAATCAGAAAGGTCAAAGTTTGGGAGGAAAATGTAAAAAACGTTTTAAAATCAAATAAACAGAGTATAAGTATTGGGTATATTCTAAAAATGTCAATAATTGAAATTCAGATTATATCCTGAACAATGTTGGGCTATTATTCTAGTTCTCCATGAGCCTGCTATATATCCTAACCTCAGAAATTCTAGGAAATAGAAGTGTCCTTGGTTTCTTCACTCTGTTAACTCCTAAAATAAACCCTCATTACCAAGAGGATTTCAGACAAAAGCTGTCATAGCTTAAGACTGAAATAGAAATTGATCAAATGTATCTAAAATCTGATGGACATAATATTTGAAATTGGGTGAAAAATCCATTCTCTAAATAATGGGAAATACAGGTAGAAGGAGGGTAAAGTTAAAAGTCTAAAAGTATGAAATGGTTTTGGGTCTCCCTGGGGGAAAAATAAAGATATAAGCATATAATGAGTTTAGGAGCTTCAAGGATCTAAGAGATCTTCTTGGGAGATATCAGGAGCTAGGAAACACTGGATTAAAAAGCAAAACTGAAGATAATCTTTAAACACACACACACACACACACACACACCCCGCACACACACTCTTTCTCCCTTACAGCCAAGAATTGATTAGTTATAGCTAAATATTTTATTCCTCATTAATGTTTTTGAAAAGAGTGTATTTTACTTTAATAGAATATTATAAAAAGCTTGATAACTATGACTTCATACCTGATAATACTTCAGCTGCTCATGTAGCTCTTCCAGATGCTTATCATACTCAATTATAAGAGGAGCTAAAAAGCTAAAGAAAAGATACATAATTTAAAAAATGGCATATTGTTTAATACAGGTTAATGTATAAATATGTAAATTAAATTGAACATCAACATTTTAATGTTAAGTGTATCCACAGCAATCAATACTTTGCCTTTTTCCTGTTCTCAATCTTAGCTCAGTTCATATTTCCAGATACTGTCAAATATTGAGGGAGGGGAGGTAATGAAGGAGTTCATCAAGAAAACAACTGCCAGTTGATCTTTGAGCTGAACCTGGGCAACTGGAGGAGACTCACCCCCTCCCTCCTCCTTGGAATATGTGTTCTGCTTGCCTTCCCCACTCCCAGAAGCAGCTACAAGGAAACAGCCTTTTTTTTTTTTTTTAAAGATTTTTGTTTATTTATTAGACAGAGAGAGAGAGAGAGAGAGATCACAAATAGGCAGAGAAGCAGGCAGAGAAAGAGGGGGAAAGCAGGATCCCTGCTGAGCAGAGAGCCCCACATGGGGCTTGATCCCAGGATCCTGGGATCATGACCTCAGCTGAAGGCAGAGGCTTAACCCTCTGAGCCACCCAGGCACCCCCAAGTATACAGCCTTAAGATAGTAATGTGATGCTGAGGCTATCTAAACTGGGTATGTAAGTGAACCCAGTTAAGACCTCCTGTATTTGTGACTGAACCAAGTTCAAGCTTCCAAGATTATGGCAAGCAAGTGAGGAAATCTAGCAGTCTTGTGTCCTCCCAAGACAAGCCTCATAAACAGGTTCTATTGCTTAATAAATTTGCCACTTACCCATCTGGAGTGGTCTGCCTCTTCCTTCAGTCTCTCTTAGCCCTCCACATTTGAGGGCCAGTTTCTAGAAACTCCAGAGGTTACAAATAGGAGGGAGATAAAGTCACCCCAAATGAGAGCTACACTTATAGATTATAATGCTGGCTTTTTTCCCCCTTGTATATTCAATGTTTAAATCTAATTATAGCAGACTATGAAATAATCCTTATACTAAAGGAATTATTTCAACAATAAATATATTTAAGAAAATAACATTTTTCTGATAATTCAACCTTACCTTTGATCAGCTATTGTGTTTTCTAATGTGTCATCCCCATCTCCTTTGAAGACGGCTTTCTATAACAGAGAATATTGCATCTTAAAATGTTTTCTCATATCATTCAAGCCCAAATTGGCAGTAGTTTAAATTAAATACAATTAAAAATTTTACAACCTTAGAAAATCTTAATGCAATTTAAAAAAGATGAAGAGAAACAAGAAATCATTTAAACAGATGTTGAAAGTTTATTTGGTAAATTTTAACATCCATGCATAATAAAAACTCTTGGCAAACTTGAAATAGGAAGAACTTTCTCAACTTGATAAAGAATATCTACCAGAAACCTACATCAATTACTATCTTTCATGGTAAAACATCAGAAACACTGCATTAAATGCAGTATAATACAAGGCTACTCACTATCACTGTTAACTTCAATGTTGTATAGAGGTTCTAGTCAGTGGAACCAGGGTAGATTGTTCAAAATTTAAAGGTTGAAAGAAGATACAACATTATTATTATTTACAGACAATTTGACCATTTACCTAGAAACCTATGTATAATCTACTAATTATCAGGTCTAATAAGAGAATACACTAAGTTATCAGATAGAAGATCACCACAACAGCTTTCCTAAATGCCAGCAATAATTTGAAAATGTAAAAGAAATAATACCCTATTCACTACTGTAACAAAAGGTAATACTTGAGAATAAAAAACAAAAACAAAAACAAAAAAAGTTGCAGTAACATACTGAAAAATCAACTTTATGGAAGGACATAAAAGAAGATATAAATATACAATGGAATACTATGCAGCCATCAAGAGAAATGAAATCTTGCCATTTGCAACGACGTGGATGGAACTAGAGGGTAGTATGCTAAGCGAAATAAGTCAGTCAGAGAAAGACAATTATCACATGATCTCTCTGATATGAAGAATTTGAGAGGCAGGGTGGGGGGTCCTGCGGGGGTAGGGAAGAGAAATGAAACAAGATGGGATGGGAAAGGAGACAAACCATAAGAGACTCCTAAACTCACAAAACAAACTAAGGGTGGCTGGGAGGTAGGGGGGGTAGGGTTATGGACATTGGGGAGGGTATGTGCTATGGTAAGTGCTGTGAAATGTGTAAGCCTGACGATTCACAGACATGTACCCTGGGGCAAATAATATATTATATGGTAATAAAAAAACTAAAAAAAAGAAGATATAAATAAATGGTACTATACCATTCATGGATATGTGAATGGTCAATACTGTAAATATATTATTTCTTTAAAATTCACTGCAACTGCAGTGCAATTCTATAAAAAATTCCAATAGAATAATTTATGAAACTTTATCTTAAACAGATTTTACAGTTCTTGTGAATGAGTAAATGTGCAAGAATAGCCAAGATAACCTGTCCAAAAAAAAAAAAAAAAAAAAAAAGGAGGGGATGGGAAAAGAAAAAAAGAGGAAAGGGCTTGCCCTACTACATATCAAAACATAATTAATGCTAGAGTAATTAAAACACTATGGTACAGACACAGTAACAAACAGAAATAGATTAAAAAATTTATAGAAACATGATATATAAAAGAAGTGAAATTATAACTGAATAAACAAATACTGCTTTTAAGTAACAGTGTTAGGTAACAAAATTAGATTCTAGCATGCACTATATGGAAAAATAAGTTACAGATGAAGATCTAAGTGTTTTAAAAAATATTTAGCAATTATTTTAAGAAAATGCATTTTTGACCTTGGGATAGAGAAAGCTTTCTTAAGTTCTAAAAAATGTAGAGGCTTTTGTTTGTTTTGTTCACCAATATACCAACCAATGCCTAATACTTCCACTCAAAATACATTTCTAGCTGGAAGACAACAGGTGTAAAATCTATGAACAGAGAGACTGAAATATCTTACAACATCCAAATTAAAGCGTCTACGCAGCTGAAAGTACCATAAGCAAAGATAAAAGGCCATCAACATTTTTAATATGACCAAAAACTTACTATCTAGTATAAAGAATGAATAAATACTCAAACACAAGATGTACAGGATATTCAGTGCAGCTTTCACTGTAAGAATAGATAAAATGTCCATCAATAGGCTAAAAGAAAGTGATACAACAGGATCCCATAAGTAGTTCAAGGAATTAACAAGATTTATATGTATTACTATGGACATATCACAAAAGCAAATAGGTTACTTCTTAGACGTTATTTATATAGAGAAAAACCAGACATCCTTCCTACATAATACATAATAATAAATTCCAGATTGATTAAAGACTTAAACATGAAAAGCACATTTATGCAACTGAAGGGCTTATGACACAACAGTAAAACACTGACACATTTGACTATATTTAAAGTTTAAATTTTTCCACTATAAAGCATATAAACAAGATAAATGAAAACCCACAAACTGAAAACTTTCCACATGTGTCAGTGAACAAAGAGTATCAACAGGCAAAATAAAGAGGAAATCTGAGATCAATAAAAACAAGCACAAACTCATTAATAATTAGGGAAATACAAATAAAACAATAGTGAGATATCATTTAACACCAATCACATTGGCCAAAACAAAATGTCTGACAACGGGACCAATGGCTCAGAAGGATGTTTTACAAGGAGCACTGTCATACACCATGAATGAGAATGAAAACAAGTACAACCACTTCTGACAATTTCTAGTTAACCTGAAGATGAGAAAACTCCAATTTTAGGTATACATCCTAAAAAACCTCTCAGATGTGTATATGGAGACATGTTTAACAATGTGCTTGAGCATTACTGCAAAATAGAAGAATTGGACAAAAATCTAAATGCCTTTCAATAGGAGAATGGATAATTTGTGGTCTAATAATACAGTGGAATGCAGTGGACAACAGTTATAATGCATGTACTTATTTTTTTTTTAAGCATGTACTTGTGATATATATATCAAATTCTTAGAAATAATGTTAAGCAAAAAAAGCAAGTTTTGCAGTCAGATATATACAGTATGATATCACTTATAAAAGATTTTAAACTTGCCAAATGAAACAATAAAATTACTTCAGATATGAATATATATAGTAAAAGTATGGGAGCATGTATACCATTGAAAAGCACTAAATTTAGGATGGCGATTATCACTGGGAAGGGATAGAAGGAAATGCACAAGAGGTAGAGAGATTAAATTGTTTCTGCAATGTCTTATTTCTTAAAAAAATACTGGAAATAAACATGGCAAAAAATTAAGAATGGACATAATTGGGTAGTAGCTACATAGATATTAGTTTTAATATCTTCTGCACTTTGATATATGTTTGAAAAAAATTTAAATAAAGGAACAATATACACAGTGTTTAGTATAATTCCTGACATATAGAAAGCTCTTCATAAATCTTTGCTCTTTATTTTTTTAAATTTCTTTTTCCTTAATATGGGGGAAAATCTATTGGCTAACCAAAGTATATGTAATGAACATTCAACCAATATGGAAAGGATTAGATCTCAAAATATACAGCCTCAACAGACATGCTGACATGGATTCAGGACTGTAAGATGAATTAGACAAAAAAGGTAACCTTCCAGAGAGAACTCGGATAGATTATTTTTTAATTTTTTTAAATTTTTCTTTAAAGATTTATTTATTTATTTGACAGAGAGGAGAGAGATCACAAGTAGGCAGAGAGGCAGGCACTGAGAGAGAAGGAAGCAGGCTCCCTGCTGAGCAGAGAGCCTGATGCGGGGCTCGATCTCAGGACGCTGAGATCATGACCTGAGTCAAAGACAGAGGCTTTAACCCACTGAGCCACCCAGATGCCCCATGATAGATTAAATAATAAATGCATTCAGTAGTCTATGTAATTTCAGGGAAGGATTTAATCCTAGACTATTAAAATCAATTATTGTTATTTAAATATTAATTAATGGACAAGTGATATTTTTAACTTTCAATTGTTCAGAAGTTAGTTAAAAATCTTCTTGGGATAGCTAAGTAGTTCAAACTTTAAAAATACTATTTCTCAAATTTCTTAGGAATTTTTATAAAAATCAAATCAACTACCAGTGTTATGACTAATAGTTGGGCGATGGATGGCATTCTACAAAATAATAACTCAAGCCCTCATTAACCTCCTGCCCATCAATTTTAAGTTTTTCTTAATTGTTATTCTTACTAAGTTTCACTCTATTTTCTCATTCTTCTAAACTATATTTAGGAATCGCCCAGTGTTTACTAAATTAAATCCAAACTCCTCAACTTAACCATTTAAGGCACTCTACAAAACCTTAACGTTATTTTCCGTTACTTCTCTTGTATATGTCAAACACAGTATAAAAATGAAGTATGTTTTACTCCCTACATTCTCACCTCCTTTTGCTTCTCATCATGCCAGTGGGTCCTAATGTTATTTTCCGTTACTTCTCTTGTATATGTCAAACACAGTATAAAAATGAAGTATGTTTTACTCCCTACATTCTCATCTCCTTTTGCTTCTCATCATGCCAGTGGGTCCATCTGCAATGCTCTCCACTACCTTTCTTTTAGCTCCCACTGAAGTTCTTTAGAAATCTTACCTACTTTTCAGTACCCATCAGACATGCTACATCCTTTAGGAAATTGTTTCTCATCTCTCCAACTATGTATGATCTCCTTTTCCCCTGGTACCTATATTTGGCTTTAAGGTTAAGCTATGAAATATCTGCCTTATACCTAGTTATTTAATATTTGTCTCAAATGATATTTTTTTCAGTATTTAGGTTCCTATGAAATGGTAATTTTATTATATACATTTTCATATCACTAAAACTTCTGGCATAGTGCTTTACATAAAGAAGGTACTCAAAATATATTAAACTGAATTCTATAAAGCTACTGCTCTGAAACTATTTTCTAATGATAGTTGCTAAGGAAATACTAATGTAAGAATAAATGACCAATAATCCAAATTACAAAAATTACATGATTATAAGATACACATAATAAATCAAAATATAAGAAGAATAGTCAAAAGAATAAAAATAGATTCAGCAATCCTTTCCCACTTGAAAGCAAAACTTTTCGAATAAAAGACCTTATAATTTAATAAAATAAAAGACCTCATAATTCAAGACCTAGTGGAAAAAATCAAGTTGGGAGAATAAGATTGAAATCAACTATAAAAGCATTTATATAGAGGCACCTGGTTGGCTCACTCAGTAGAGTGTATGACTCTTGAACTTGGGGTTGTAGGTTTGAGCCCTATGTTGGGTGTAGAGATACTTAAACAATAAAAAAAAACTTTTAAAAAAAACATTTATATATATGTATTTATACATTTACATATATTTATATTTTTTAATTGAAATATAATTGACATATAATGTCATATTAGTTTCAGGTATACAAGACTAACAGTCCTATCCATTAAACTATGATCACCAAGAAAAGAAAGCATTTATAAATACTTTTTATATTTTCTAAAACAAGATTTAAACTATACTAAATTAAAAAAAAAGAAACATACAGAGCATTTTATATATCTTGAATAACAGCTACTCTACAATTAATTTCTATTTATTTTGACCTCAAAATGACTTCCTGAGATGACGGTGAGAGTGTATTACAGAAAGAATGTCAATAATTTTGGATTATAATTAGGTAGACAAATTTTCTAGATATTTTCTCTGAGGAAAATACACACTAAGTGTTCTAATCATACTTCTGAATGTTTAATTTTGTGCCCCTTACTTTATATCACTGGCTACAAAATATGTTAATCTGCCATCCTTTAGAAGAAAATATAGGCTGATTAGCATTTTGTGAAAGTGTTGTTGCACATTTTTGAGTGTTGCAGCAAATCATTTATTCTGAGGAGATGGATTTTCTTCATTTATCAATGAAGGTCAATGTACAGAAATTACTGAAACTCTTACAATTAGACTCTCTTTAAAGTGCTACATGATTTTTTCTTTTTTTTTTGAGAGAGAGAGAGAGATAGAATACACTTGTGCATGCATGTGACAGGGGAGGGACAAAGGGAGAGCGAGAAAGAATCTTAAGCAGGCTCCATGCTCAGAATGGAGCCTGACATGGGGCTGGATCTCATGTCCTTGAGATCATGATCTGAGCCAACATCAAGAATCAGATGCTTAATGGAATGAGCCACTCAGGCACCCCTAAATCACTGACTTTCTAATATCATCATGGGATGATTAAAATCAACCCTTCAAGGATTTAAATCTGAATAATTCATCAGATGGAGAGTCTAGAACTGCATTGCCCTATGCAATAGCCACAAGCCACATGCACCTATTTAAATTTAAATTTCATGTATTTAAAATGAAAATTAAATAAAACATCTATCAGTAATACTAGCTTAATTTCATGTGCTCAAAAGTCCCATGTGATTAATGACTACCATATTGGACACCACAGAATTATACAACATTTCCATCACCATAGTAAGTTCTATTGGACAATGCTGCCCTAAAAAGCCAATAACCTGACTCAATTTAAATACTAAAGATAGTGTGATATATTTTGTTTATTGAGTCTTATATCTTTCAACTCATGATCAACAGGAGTGGTCCTCCTATTCCTGTCAATGTATTTTCAAATAACTATTATTTGATTATAGTTGAGACCAGCTCCTATGTATTATACAAGCAAGTCAAATTCTTTCCTGCCTCAGGGCCTCTTTTTGGTCTACTTATCTAGCTCATTCTTCCAACTTTAGTGCCAACTTGAATTATACTGTGTTAGAGAGACCTACTCTGACCTTCCTACCAAAAATATGTCTCAGACGCAACCACCACTACTACACTACATACATGTTAATCTCTATTTCAGGACATGATCTATTTTCTTTTTTCTTTTTTTTTTTCTCCCCAAATTTGTTTATTTTAATTTTTCAGTGTTACAAGATTGATTGTTCATGCACCACACCCAGTGCTCCATGCAGTACGTGCCCTTCTCGATACCCACCATCAGGCTCGCCCACCCCCCCACCCCCTCCCCTCCAAAACCCTCAGTTTGTTGCTCAGAGTCCACAGTCTCTCCTGGTTCATCACCCCCTCCGATTTCCCCCCATTCGCCCTTCCCTTCCTTCTCACGATGCCCTCCATGATTTTCTTTATACTCCACACCTAAGTGAGACCACATGATAATTGCCTCTCTCCGCTTGACTTATTTCACTCCGCATAATCTCTTCTAGTCCTGTCCATGTTGATACAAAAGTTGGATTATCATCCTTTCTGATGGAGGCATAATATTCCATTGTATAGATGTACCACATCTTCCTTATCCATTCATCTGTTGAAGGGCATTTTGGGTCTTTCCACAGTTTGGCTATTGTGGCCATTGCGGCTATGAACATTGGGGTACATGTGGCCCTTCTTTGTACTATATCAGCTTCTTTGGGGTAAACACCAAGTAGTGCAATTGCAGGGTCATAGGGTAGCTGTATATTTAATTTCTTC
>CM052800.1:97160870-97175669 GCA_028533885.1 Nasua narica
CCACAATAGTCAAACTATGGAAAGAACCTAGATGTCCATCAATAGATGAATGGATCAAGAAGATGTGGTATATATATATATATACAATGGAATACTATGCAGTCATCAAGAGAAATGAAATCTTGCCATTTGCAACGATGTGGATGGAACTAGAGGGTATTATGCTAAGCGAAATAAGTCAGTCAGAGAAAGACAATTATCACATGATCTCTCTGACATGAAGAATTTGAGAGGCAGGGTGGGGGGTTGTTGGAGGTAGGGGAGAGAAACGAAACAAGATGGGATTGGGAAGGAGACAAACCATAAGAGACTCCTAAACTCACAAAACAAACTAAGGGTGGCTGGGAAGTAGGGGGGTAGGGTTTTGGACATTGGGGAGGGTATGTGCTATGGTGAGTGCTGTGAAATGTGTAAGCCTGACAATTCACAGACATGTACCCTGGAGCAAATAATACATGATATGTTAATAAAAAAATAAGTCAAAAAAAAAAAGAAGGGCAGCCAAATTGGAAAGGAGGAAGTAAAACTGTATTAAATGAAAATCTTGTCTCTGCAGAAAATTTAATGAACTCTAAAAACAACTATTAGAAAAAGTGAGTTTAAAAATGTTGCAGGGTATAATACAACAAAAGATGTATTTCTCTATATTAACAATGATAAATCAGATACCAAAGTAAAAGAATAATACTATTTACAATAGTATAAAGAACAGAATACATAAGGATCAATCTGATAAAAGATGTGCAAAACCTATATATGAAAATTTACGAAATACTACCGAGAGAAATAATCATCAATGGAGAAAATATACCTTTTCATTGATAAGAGGACTCAATATCATTTGATATGAATTCTACAGATATTGATCAATAGATTCAATGTAATGCCTCTCAAAATCTCAGCATTTTTTTTTTTTGGTATTTTCATGTCAGTTTACTTTCTTACTTTTTTTTCTCCCTAAATATGTTTATTTTAATTTTTCAGTGTTACAAGATTGAATGTTCATGCACCACACCCAGTGCTCCACGCAAATACGTGCCCTTCTTAATACCCACCACCAGGCTCACCCCCCCCCCAAGCCCTCCCCTCCAAAACCCTCAGTTTGTTGCTCAGAGTCCACAGTTTCTCCTGGTTCATCACCCCCTCCAATTTCCCCCCATTCACCCTTCCCTTCCTTCTCACAATGCCCTCCATGATTTTCTTTATACTCCACACATAAGACCATAAGATAATTGACTCTCTCCGCTTATTTCACTCTGCATAATCTCTTCAGCATCTTTTTAAGAAATTGACAAACTGATTTTAAAATTCATATGGACATGCAAAGCACACAGGATAGCCAAATAACTGAAAAGGAACAAATTTGAAAGGCTAACATCATCTGATTCAATGACTTACTATAAAGCTGCAATAATCAAAACACTGGAATACTGGTGCTTAAATAAACAAATCTATGGAACAGAATAGAGTCCAGAAATGGATGGACGCAAATAAGGACAAATGATTTTATTTAAAGATTTTATTTATTTATTTGACACAGAGAAAGAGAGAGCATGCAAACACAGGCAGGGGGAGGCTCCCTGCTGAGCAGGGAGCCTGATGCAGGGCTTGATCCCACCACCCTGAGATCATGACCTGAGATGAAGGCAGACACTTAATGGACTGAGCCACCCAGGTGGCCCAAGGGCAAATGATTTTTAGCAAAGGTGCAATGGTAATCGATGGAAGAAAGGATAATCTTTTCAATTGCATTCATATGCAAAAAAGTGAGCTTTAACCCTTATCTTGCACCTTACACAAAATTTAAGTCAAGGGGATCATAAATCTAAATGTAAAACCCCTAATTACAAAATTTCTAGAAATAAAGCATAGAAAATCTTTGCAGCCTTTGATTAAGCAAAGATTTCTTAGATATGACATCCATAAAAGAACAAATTGAGAACTTCACCAAAATTAAAAACTTTTGCTCTGTGAAGAACACTTCACAGAGAATGAAAAGAAAAAATCAGTTCATCTCCACTTCCCAAATCCCCACTACAAGAATGACTTTTTCATTCCTTAGCTGGATAAATAAGTATCTCTTTGAACAGGTCCCTAAGGACTATCAGATTTCCCTTCTCAGACGCAGGTGGGAAAACGGTGTCCTGAAAATGTTCTAGGAGTTTACTAGAAGCATGGTTGAGTTTGGAATTGCCTGTAGTTACTCATAAAGCTAATGCTTTATCACACGGGTTGCCAGTTGAGAAACACCAAATCCAAATGGAACAAATGAAAAGAGGCAATCAAGAAGTCAGTATGGAGAAGGTTAGAATAGGTGAGAGAAAGTCAAGCCATCTATATTTACCTCAGCTGGTGTCAAGCTGTTTTGCCTACTGGGGTAACCCACTCAGTTGTAACTGGCACACTGGGTTCAGTTAAAAGGAAAAAAATGGCTGGCTCATTCCTCCAAAACTCGTAGTTTCTGGGTGACTCAGGTATCCTCCCTACCCCAATCAAACTCATCACCCAACTGTTGTCTCCCACCACTCAAGACGTTGGCCAGCAAGTCTTCCTTATGAGGTGGCAGATATTCCCACTTCAAACTTGAGAAATAATGCTAATGTTACAGTATCATTATAGTGCATTGATAATTTTAGATAATATATATAGTGCACTTAATATGTACTAGGAACCATGTTTTATTTAGATCATCTCATTTAATCCTTACAACCCCATGAGGGTTATTGTGCTATTCTTCCCATTTTACAAATGAGAAAACTGAGCACAGAGGAGCTAAGTAACTTGCCAAAGGTCAAAGATCTGAAAAAAGACAAAGCCAGGATATGAACCTAGACAGACAGAATCGAGAGGTTGAATTTTTAACCAGTGGTTTCTAAAGCATCCAAAATAGTACTTAGCATATTTTCCTACCTTCCCTGTTGCTTAAAGCAAAAACCTCAGTTGCCCTCTATCTCATTCTCTCAAATTCCCTAATCTTCGATCTCACTGTACTTAGTTCACTTATCTGTAAGGTAATCACCTAACCGCACTCTGCTATAATGCATATTCCTCCTAACAGTCATACCAGGCTTTCCAAATCAGTTTGATCATGCTACTCTCAAGTGAATTCCTTTCAGTAGTTTCTATAATGTGTGCAATGGTCCAAATTCCACATACAGCAGACAAGGCTCTTATTATCAAGCCCCACTCTTCCCTTTCAGCTCCCCTTGGTATTTGCCTATATAAACCACATTCCATACAAGCCAACCTTCTCGAAAGTTTTTTTTTTTTTTTAAAGATTTTATTTATTTATTTGACAGAGAGAGAGATCACAAGTAGGCAGAGAGGCAGGCAGAGTGAAAGGAGGAAGCAGGCTCCCTGTCGAGGAGAGTCGGATGTGAGGCTCGATCTCAGGACCCTGAGATCATGACCTGAGCTGAAGGCAGAGGCTTAAACCACTGAACCACCCAGGCGCCCCCCCTTCTCGAAAGTTTTTAACAAAACATTCCTAATCCCCTCAACGCTCAATATACTATTCTATTTGGAATACCTACACAGCTCTTTATCTAGTAAATTCGTATTAGTACTTCAAGTTTCAGCCCAAATGGCACCCTCCTTGACCACAGTTAATAATAATCGTGTAATAGTTAATATTTGTTTAGCACATTTATTTACTGTCAGGTATTATGTATTATAAATTTGTAATTATAAATTATAAATAAATGAGATTTTAATACTCATTTAATCATTCCAACAACCTATGAGGGAACTGAGGCAAAAGAGTTAGCACTTGCTGCCACTTCAGTGTATGGAATTTATGTATTTCCTTCCTCAAATTAAATTCTTGGAGGGTAGAACTGTCATCCTCATCTTTGCAACAGCTCTGCCTGTATAGAGCCTGTCACATAACTGAACAGGAGTTCAATAAACATCTCTTTACAAATGGCCAGAACTGTGCCTCCAGGTTCTAATGGTAGACTTGGAAACTATTCCTGGCCATTAGCCCTCTAATTTCTCCAGAGCACGCAAGGAGCATAACAACCATGTTTAGTGTCTAGCAGAGTCCCTTGTAAGCTTAAGGAATCTTACAAGGATTTACCAAACAGTTCTGCTTAAGTATATACATATCCTCATACATACTACCAAGCTTTTTGTAAAGCTAACTTAAGTTTTTACAAATTTCTATGCACCAAGCAGGCATTAGAAAATTATTTGCAGGTCAGCAATGACAACGTTAAACCTTACATGTAAGAATTCTCAATAAAGGAATACGGAGCTTACTTTGATCTCTCAGAAAGTCGATTTCTGTGGCCATTTCGATAGAATTTTAGTTTGGAGCGTCACCACCTTCACTTTCTTCAAAACAAAAACAAAAAACAAAAAACAAAACACCACCACCACCACCACCACCAAAGAAGAAAAAGCCTAGAGCTTGCTGTTCGGGAAAACAAAACTAAAGCAACGCTCCGGAGGTTGTCAAGCACTCGAGTGGTGTAATCAGCATCCTACTCACGCGGCGTCCCCGCCGCGCCTACTCTGGAGTTCCAGCACAGCCCCAGACAACAGGGGCTTCAGACTTCAGCTCTGCTGGGGACCCGCCAAGTGAATTTTGTTCCACGGTCTCCGGAATCCCGGGCGGGTAAAACGGGGACGCGGGTGGCTATACGCGTCCCGCGGGTCACTCGAGGGTCGTGTCGGGCCACTTAGGAGAGAGCCGAAGAAGCTGGCAAGTATCCGAGTGGCGGCGTCCTCGGAAGAGCGTTTCGGGTTGTGGGGGTTGACTCCAAGACCTCGGGGAAACCCAGGGCCAGCTGCGGAAGTCCACTCGGCGCGCCCTGCGACTTTGAAACCGGTGCCCCGACCGCTCCTTGGAGACGGTATCGCCGTCTGCGTCATCACGTGGACGTCCACGCTTACGCCATCGCGCTTCCTAGAGTCCTTACACGCCATTGGCTATCTGTCAAGCTATGGACGGAACTGTGAGAACCTGGATAACAGCGGGTTGAGCCACTAGCGCGGCAGTGGGCAAGCCCGGTGGCCTGAGTGTTCCTGTTGTGGAGCCCGGTGTTTGTGTGTTTTTAAAGAAAATCCCAAAGATGTATACCTAGGTAGGGCATCTAATACATATTTTAAATGCACTCAGGATCTCCGATACTTAGCATTTCTGGACTGGGAGAACCTGCGGGCCAAAAGGAGTGGGAGGAAAGTAAGTAGATTTCTGCGCCTGGAGGCAGAACCCAGACTGGCGGCTTCAGAGCCCACCACCAAGGCTGACCCTCTGGAGGATTTTTGAGTATGGGCTTGATCTCCAGAAGCTAAGTACGGTCCTGCCTCTTTGGGTCTTTTAGAGGAGGGAAACAGCTGTTTAAATATTTAACTATGAATCAGTAAGGCATACAGTTAGAGGTACTCCAAAGATCCTGCAAATTTACCAGTATTTCTTTAGAGATAACTTTGCTCCCTCGAAAAGAAGAAAAAAGTTAATTTTTGTCAGAAAAAAATTAGGCAGAACTTTATATTCGGAGGTAAATGACAATTTCCAGTATTAAAAATAGATTTTGCTTAGATTTAAATCTTATCTTAATATTGGGGGAAATTTCAACATTAGCAATGAAAATGTTAACTTGAAGCTAGCCACTAGTGTTAATGCTTTTTAATAGATTGTGTTTTTATTGAAGTAGTTTCACTAAAAAGACATGTCAAGAGATAGCTCCATTTGGCTTTCTTTTTAACAATTTAAGTTTTATTGTCCTGTACTCAGAGTCTCACATAAACCAAGAAATGTTAGCAGAATGTATTAAGAAATTTTTAAAATGTGTCCAACTGTGTCCAGTTAGGTATTTGAAGTCCTGAAGCTTTCTCCATACTCATTACTGAGAGAATGAGGTGATTCCTTCCGCTAAAGACTGACTGTTAAATATGGAAGTATATCTGAACACCATTAAAAAAGTTTAGCTTTGTGTCAGTGAAGGTTGAACTTGAGCTGGGTTTTGGTGGCTATGAAGTTAATACAAAAAATTTATTGGAAGGAGAGATCGAATGGGCAAACTTCAACTCTTTTTTGAAGGTCAGTGTATGACTTTCTTCATGAACTCCTCACTGACTCCCCAAGGGCTTGTGTTTAAGTTCTCCTATACTTAAATCTGTGTATTGTCATATTGTAGTTTAATTTGGCACCAAACAGTTATGAACTTAGTTCTACATTTACACAGGAAGTTGATAAGATATCTTACTGTTGGTGGAAGTAAAGAGTACCTTCTGGATATAAATGATGAGTGGTCTTTCCATTGTGTAAAATAAATAAATATCTGAAGTTGGAATTTTTATCTCTGTACTTGAACTATTTGGCTTATATGGTCAAGTTCAATACAAACTACGGTTTTGGGATTTGGAGTTTGTTTGGGAGCTGGTTTACAAGATTCTGCTGATTTTTGTATTTCAATGGAGTTTTTTTCAAAAATATTTTTCATCCTTATGAAACAGAATTGTTATGCTTCCACTTATCCTTAAAGTATTCTCTCTAGTGTTGCTTCCTTGTAAAGGTTCCTTTGTGTCCTCTACCCACTTTCCCAAGAAAGGTGCTTCCTTAATACTTCATGCTTCTTCCTTCAGTCTCTATCATATTGTTTTGTAGTTTGTCTCCAGGCTCCATCAGAGTACCTGGAACTCAATAAGGATTCAGTAAATATCTGATGAAGGAATTAATTTAAAGAATTCAGTGGATGTGCTTGGAAAGTATCAGTGTAATTGAGTACAAGGAATGAAAAGTGGGAGAAAAATTACTTAGAATGTGTTTAACCATTCTCTAGCCCCAATTTTATGTTTTTATGTTACATATATTTCTTCAATAAAGAAAACCCTTGAAAATTGATAGCTTTTACTAATATTAATTTGTATAATAAATTGACACTGAGCACCCAGTACTATGTGGAAAGCATCCTGAAGACTATAAAGTTGAAATTTAAGCCAGAGTCAAAACAATATGAAACATTCTCTGATATAATTAAATGCCATAAAAAAGAGATTTTTAAAAATCTCTAATAATTATGTTTATTTTAGTGGTGCCTGAGTGACTCAGTGAGTTGTGTCCAACACTTGATTTCAGCTCAGGTCATGATCTCAGGGTCCTGGGATCAAGCCCCACATGGGGCTCTGCACTCAACATGGAGTCTGCTTGTCCTTTTCCCTCTGCTTTTCCCTCATTTGCAAACTCTCTCTCAAATAAGTAAGTAAATAAATAAATACATAAAATAATTATGTTTATTTTAACCAGCCAAGAGAAGCATGGCCTAGAAATTGGGAGCTCTCTTTTTAAGCTTGTCTTTTTTATTATTATAATTTTTGTAATAAAAAAATATATGAAATCTACTCTCAGATTTTCAAGTGGACAGTTTAGTAGTCTTAACTATATGCACATTGTTGTACAGCAGATCTCTAGAACTCTTCCATCTTGCCTGACAGAAACTGTATATCTATTGAACAATGACTCCTTTATTTCCGTCTCCCACCAAAAGTGCTATTTAGAAAACAAAAATATAGTTTCGGTAAAACAAATACAAAAGCTATTTTCCCTCAAAGAGATTTTTAAAAGTATGTTATAAACAAAATACAGTTAGGCTGAGCCATGTGAAATTGTGATTTTCTGCAATTTCGTATGGTATAGTTTAACACTTTACCTGAAAATATTTGAATAATCGTTACCCACTAATGTAATATCTGCTCTTGCAGATCAGGAGAAAATTGAGTTGATTTTACTTAAACATGTAGAATATGCACAGTATTCTCAGAGTAGCTATGAAGTTCAGATGTAGTGACTCTGCTGAATTAAACCCACAGATCCTATAGACTTTTTGGTAACTCTCGGCAACCAAAATACAGAGTGATTCTATTATTTGGAAATATTGTAGTTCTGTAAATTATTAGCTTTTCTTGAGAAGTATGGGAATTCACAGTGCCTGGATAGAAAAAATCCAACTTTTATGTGCCTCCTTGGATGAGACTAATTGAAAAAACAAAGGAGGAGTGCCGGGAACACTGGGTCTCCTTGGAAGTTTCTTGGCGGAAAATGACAAGATTCTTTGGCTCAGGGTTCTCATCAAGGGAGTCAATGTTTAAGTTTTGAAGAAAAACAGGCACCTGTGGTGGTCACATACTTCACGAACTCCTTGCCTCCTCACCCTTATCATATGCCGCTCCATATATTATTATCCTGACCATTAAAGTTACACTTTTCTTCCTTGCTTTGCACTTCCAGGTGATGTATTGTGAAGGGTAGCTCAGTGGGTTAAGCCTCTGCCTTCAGCTCAGGTCATGATCTCAGGGTCCTAGGACCGAGCTCCGCATTGGGCTATCTGCTCAGCAGGGAGCCTGCTTCTCCCTTTCTCTCTGTGCCAACTTGTGATCTCTGTCAAATAAATAAATAAAATCGTTAAAAAAAAAATGGAGACAAAGTTTGGCACAAGGCTTTTCTCTGCTAGAGCATCTTGTCCCCAGGCCTCTCCTTTCTCCTACTAAGGTGTATGGAATAATCTTTTCATTCGTGGTCTGAAGGTTTGCTGGTCAGACCCAACAGAGAAGCTTAAAAGTTTTTGTATGATTATATTATGAATTTACGTTAATCCTATGTAGAAACAGTAAGTTCACACTGTTTTGGGTGAAAGAGACACTAAGTGAAGGAAAATAGGTTGATAAATGCTGAAGATACTAGGATAAGTAAGACTGAACCAACCAGAACCGCGTTGTACATCTCTAGAGCACTTAACCATATTTTATTATATCAAGGGTCAGTTAGACTATCCGGCCTTGCAGTCTAGTTTTATATCGGAAAATTACTTAAGAAACATGTAATTTTAATGATTTAAAACAGAGAAATATTCCCTTTTTAAAATTTATTTTTTTAAGATTTTATTCATTTACTTGAGAGTGAGAGACAGCATGAGCTTGGTGAGGGGCAGAAGGAGAGGCAGACTCCCTGCAGAACAGGGAGCTCAATGTGGGACTGGATCTCAGGACTCTGAGATCATGACCTAGGCCAAAAGGCAGACACTTAACTGACTGATTTAACCGACAGGCACCTGAGAAATATTTTCTTTAAGCAAACCTGTATATACTTTAATAATAAGTTAATCTTTTCTCAGTATTTACTACATACATGCTAGGCACTGTGCTAAATGCATATATACATAGTGTATAGTGTATATATATGTATGTATATGTATCTCCACTTACAAAATCCTTTTTACAGTAACTTGCTGATGATCATAGATGGAAAGTGCCCAAATTGGAATTTGAATCTAGGCATTCCAATGTCACAATCCTTGACCCACTATGTATATGCCTCCAGTAGTGTAATATCATTTACATTTAGGGTAATATTATTTACAGCTAGTGTAATATAATTAATTTACATTTTTGCTTATATCGCCAGTTAATCTTTAGTTACATTAACTGAATTATTGCTGTATGTCTTCTATTGTAATCCTAATGATTTACAGTTCATTTTCAGATTGTTACACAGTATTTATATTACTGATTACCCTTCCTTCTCTATCTAGAAAACCACTCAAGTTTCGGTGGAATAATTTAGAGTTCAGAAGTTCTCCGGTGGTCCTTTCACGTTTTTCTTTCTGGCAAAAACCTGGAGAGTCGGCTTCAGTCCTCCAAGCCCCGCCCACAGGATGCGTAGGCAGCTGGGCGGAGCCTAAGGCTCGCCAGTCACCTACACAGAAAGGAGCCAGCTGAGTGGAGCACGAAAAGAACTTCCCGGTCTGTGTTCTTTTCTTGTTACATGTTGTTTCCTCGGTCATTACTTGCACCCTCGCCCAATATTGTTAGTTTTTTCCCTGCTAACTTATTTTTCAGCTACTTCTTATGCTGGAAGAGTTTACTCCCGCTTTCCGGCTGACTTCCTCATTTCTCCGTTTTTCTTGTAAGGCAGGGGCGCAGGTGGAAGCAGAATGCAAACTGAAAAATAATTATTGTAGGAAATTAAAGAACATTTCGTAAGTAGAGGAATTTGGAAATTTTCCTTGTAAAACGTTGGGTTGAGAAAACACCTTTTCCATGACTTCCTAATTTTAACTTTTGTGGAATGTTTTTCGTCTCCTAGGCACTTAGCGCTCTGTGGTTCTTTCTCACTAACTTCTCTTCCTGTATTTTTTTTTTTTTTAAGATTTTATTTCTTTATTTGGCAAAGGGAAAGAGATCACGTGTAGGCAGAAAGAGAGGGGGAAGCAGGCAGCAGAGAGCCTGGATGTGGGGCTCGATCCCCAGACCCTGAGATCATGACCTGAGCCAAAGGTAGAGGCTTTAACCCACTGAGCCATACAGGTGCCCCTCTTTTATTTCCTTCTCAAGGCCTTTCCATAGTACAGACAAGCATGGAAATAATTTAAAAATTGCGACTTTTTCTGATGAAAGAGTAGTTTGATGAGTAGAGGTTAAAATGTGGAAAAACACAGGTGAGCAATAAACATTCTTTTAAGAAAGTCTGAACAACCAACATCAAAATTGCATAATAGGCTGGATATCACTTTGAATGACTATATTTCTTCAATAATATTCCCAGGATTCATTCTGACATTTAAGAAATGTTCAGCATATATAATATAGAGAAGAGGTATATCACATACTCTGAGAGATCCAGCCATAAAATGGACTTTTAAAAATATTTTTAAGTTATTCATTTATTTTTTAATAGTGTCTATCATACTATAAAATTCAGGTACCTTTTTTTTTTTTTAAGTAATAACAGTTGAAAGTAAACCTCCCTTACTCTGTTGTTTCAAGCAGATCATTACCTCAGAAGAGGTAACCACTGCCATCACTGGTTTCTTGTATACGCTTCCTGAGATAGTATATACGTTCGCAAGCACAGATACCAATAGTCTTCTTTTTTAATAAAATAAATTCATACTTTTTGCCCATTGATTTTTTTTTTACTTGATATATTTTAGGTATATATAGAGCTGCTTCACTCTTTTTTAGCAGGTGTGTAGTATTTCATTGCATGATATAGCGTAAATTCCTTACCAGTCCTCTACTAATGGGTATTTAAATTGCTTATGTTATTTTGTTATTGTAGACAATGTCACGGTGAATATCTTTATACTTACATCATTTTGAATTTGTGCAGGTGTAATAACTCCTAGAACTAGAATTATTGTCAAAGGATATTTGCATTTTTTGGTTTTGATAGATTTTGAGGGATGGCTCTTCACAGAGGCTGTACCAGTTATATGCCAACAATAATAATGTGATTGTTTCTCAGTTCTCATTATCACAGCATGTTCTCAAGCTTTCCAGTTGGTGAAAATAGTAATTTATTGTTGTTTTAATTTGCATTTCTATCATAAGTGAGGTTGGACATTTTGCATTTATTTTCTGTAAACTGTTTTTTTTCATTTTTCCACTGAAAATCTTTTTCCTTATTGATTTCTAGGAGCTCTTTAAACATTAAAGAAGTTAGTTATTTGTGTGAAATACAAGTTGTAGATATTTTTTCCTCAAACTATCTTTTAATTTTGTAATGGTGGACTTTTTTTGGTGAGTGTAAGCAGACTTCTGCGTTCAGTTTTGTTATTTTTATGCAGCCAAATGGATCACTCTATTCTTTTATGTCTTTTGGGTTTGGGGTTATATTTTAACTGTAAGATCATCTATAAAAATTTATTTTTTATTTTTTAATATGGTTTTTATTTGTAAATCTTTGATTCATGTGTAGAGCTCCAACCTTATTAACTTGGACTACAAAATGAACTGATTGATAATAGACCTAGTTGGTTTAGCTACATGAGACTTGTTTGGTTAGCTATATGAGAATCATCTCTAACCCCATAGGCTTATACTTAATTTCCCTAGCACCTGGTATGGTACTCAAAACAAGTGATTAGTTAATAAACTTTTGATGAACTAAATTGAAAGGAAGTTTCTAGATATATTACCTTAGTTATTTATCGTTGTTTTGGTTGAAAGAGAATGGTACCACAAACACAGCTGATTTCTTTTGCACACAACCTTAGAATTATGAAATTCTGGATCCAGAGACTAAGATGATTATTCATTAGACAAATAAATAATGAGTTTCAGTTACTTATAGGCAATCTAGTTGGGAATGGGGAGACAATAAACAAATATGTCGTGTAGTGTAATGTTGTGAATCAAAACAGCAATATACAGGCAGTAGAGAATGACAGGAAGTAGAGCAGGGGGTGCACAGTAGCACAGGTCACAAAGGACATTGACAATTCAATTGTCTTTACTTCATATGAGCACATGTGCAGACAAAAAAATTGAGAGGGATGAGAATTAAGCTTCAGGAGACAGTTCTCAGTATGCCGGGGAAGCTGAAAGGAGAATCAGTTGTTTCTGTTTGGATCCATGTTATCTTTAGATTACATTGTAAACTAGTGGGCAGGACTATACTTTTTAGGTTATTTTTGTTATAAGTATTATGCACACTTGGATTAACATGAGTGTTCTTTAAGTAAATTAACAAATTTGTCATTCCAATAGGAAACTAAAGCCATTCTACGCATTTAAAGCCAAAATTACATTCTGTCCTTGGGCATGTCAGCCATGGCACTCCTCTCTTCTGATGGAAGTCTAGTCAATATTTCTTGCAGTTATTTTAAACACTGCTCAAAAAAATCAGGGAAAAGGGCCAGTAGAAAGTCTTGAGGTATCACTACTTTATACTCTCAACAAGAGTAACTATGCTTTTATATTACATTTCTTCTTAACTTTCAGATAAGATTACATTTTGAATGAATTTGAAACTATAAAGTACACCTCACTCTGATCACAAGATCCACCATGTGTAAAAAAAAAAAAAAAAGACCCATCATGTGTGCATGGAACTGATAGGCCATTTTTAGAATCCAATCACTGGATATGCTTTAATTCCATTTAGATGTAGAGATCCTTGCCTGGAAGAGCCGGAGTTGGAAATTCCCTAGTGGAAACCCTGCTGATTAGGATAGGGATTCTTTTAAATTTGTGTGGTATTTTGTAGATATGGTGGTTCTGTGGAGAATGAGTGAATCTGCCAAAACTTCCTAGTCACTAAATTATTTTTTGCCAGGATTGTCAAGCTCCACGTTAGGAGAATAGCATGTTCTCTCAGCATATTGGATAAGAATCAGATTTAATCAGCATTTCTAACATCTTGATTTATTTTTATTTTTTCCTAAATGCTTCAAGATGATACTTACTTGTACCAAAATTTGGGTTAGAAGTTTATCCATTTATATATGAAGAATGTGCCTTGATATTTCAACTAAGGAAAATCAGTTTATTTTTGAGGTTTTTATTTCATATAAATCAGTACTAAATTCCACAAAAATCAGAATCAATGTATACAATCCTATCACTCATTGAGCTTATTTTAATAATAAAGAATATAAATTGCTGAATATAGCCTCTTTCAAATACTATTAGTTGCAAATGGATTGTAATACTAGAGTTATTTTAAAATTTTTGAGGTTATCAATTAAAATTTGTTAACTTGTAGTGAAAATTAGGAAGGACTATGTACTTTAGAAAAAGGTTTTCAGAGATCTTGGATTCCTGTGTGCCACAGAACTTATATATTTGAATCTACCAATGATTGGTACCTAGTAAGTACTCAGTATCTATGCAATGAAATAAATTTATCCAAAATTTAACTTATTTGCAGTAAAAATAACATATGAAGCAAGGAAATGCATTAAAAAACTTCAGATGAGGGAAACCGAAGTCTGGAAATAGCACTGTTACTAACCAAGATTATCTTCTGAACAAGACATAAGGACCTAGTATGATTTGGGGACTCTACCACTCTTAAAATAAGGTTTGCATCTCCTTGCAGATTCCTGAAATATCTTCATCTGGGAAAACATGACTTACATTGATTCAATTTCATGATTTGCCAGCCATGTGATCAATGAGGATAAAAATAGTTCCTCTGCAAGTTTGTTGTGAAATTAAGTGAGATAATATTTATAAAATGCCTGATACATAGTGTTTAATAAAAAATGTAATTTTATTACTATGATGCTATGGATGTCCATTTAATCCTTAGAGAAAAAATCCAAAATGCAAATACTGCTTGTATCAAATATATTTATTTCAAAGTTTAAATGATAAATTATGTTCCCAGTTTTCAAATGGGAGATAAAGAATTAACCAAACATGTGGTCATTTAACATGTGAAATTTCAACAATTGAAGTAGCTAAGAAAATCTATACCCTAGGACCAAGAAAGACAATATTAAACTCTATTAACCTTAAAATGGTTGGAGTAACCCTGCCCTGCAATTGCCACCCTAAAAAGAAAAGGTTATAGCCAAAGAAACAAGTGTTAGCAGAAGTGCTTCTGCTGACTTATAGATTTGTTTTTTTATCAGATTGAATTTTATTATAAAGATCTTGACTCCCAAGGGATCCAATAATTCAGACACCTGCACATTTTAGAATAAAAGACAAAGGAAGGCATAGAAACTCATGTTTATAGTTGTTAAGTATATGAACAGTTTTTTTGGTGGACTTAATTACAGTATTTATTTTATTTTATTTTTATTTTTATTTTTTTTATTAACATATAATGTATTATTTGCCCCAGGGTACATGTCTGTGAATCGTCAGGCTTACACATTTCACACCACTTACCATAGCACATACCCTCCCCAGTGTCCATAACCCTACCCCCCCTACCTCCCAGCCACCCTTAGTTTGTTTTGTGAGTTTAGGAGTCTCTTATGGTTTGTCTCCTTCCCCATCCCATCTTGTTTCATTTCTCTCCCCTACCTCCAACAACCCCCACCCTGCCTCTCAAATTCTTCA
>CM052800.1:97175769-97218659 GCA_028533885.1 Nasua narica
TGTGTGTGTGTGTGTGTGTGTGTGTGTGTGTGTGTATACACCACATCTTCTTTAATTACAGTTTTTTAAAACCAAAGCATGAGAGACTGTGGACTCTGAGAAACAAACTGAGGGTTTTAGAGGGGAGGGGGGGGATGGGTGAGCCTGGTGGTGGGTATTAAGGAGGGCACATATTACATGGAACACTGGGTGCGGTGCATAAGCAATGACTCTTGGAACACTGAAAAAATAAATGAAAAAAAAATGATTTTGATATACTCTTTACAAAGTAACTTGAACTGGATCTAGACTTAGTTCTAAAGCTTTTAAGATCCAATAACCTATTTTACAATAGAGGTCCTGTCCATGGTTTGCTATAACACAAATGGCCTTTTGACTCTCAGAACTGTGATCTTGTCACTCTGCTGCCTTCCTGCCTGCTATTTGGCATTGAAATTTTCATTTCATTTCCAACTAAAGGAAATATTTGTAAATTGTTAAAGAGTTTGTTTTAATTTTTTCCTTTAGAGTCTTCAGATGGATTTTAAAATTGAACACACTTGGAATGGTTTTCCTGTGAAGCATGAGCCAGTGTTTATCAGGCTGAATCCAGGTGATGGAGGAGTGATGATGGAAGTCAGTGCTCCATTTTTCAATGATCCTCCAGCCCCACTTGGAGAACCAGGAAAACCTTACAATGAACTGTGGAATTATGAAGGTAAGTGGAAGTACTGTATTTTATTGCAAACATAAATCTCTTCATAATAACCTCTCCTAGAACTATTATTTTATCTTGCTGTAAGGAAGTGAGTGCTTTTCTGAGCAACTGACATGTGCAGTTTCTTCCGTTCTCTACCAATCTTTCATTCTGACTTTTTCAGCATCACCTATGTGACTTCAGCTATATAACTAGAACAGTGAAAAATGGTAATTACAAATCCAGATTTTTAAATTGCTGCTATATTTCTTTCATTTACTTCTGATACTTATTTTAAGGAGAGTTCAGCATTTCTGTTTTGTTTTTAAGTATCTTCAAATTGCTACTTTAACCTTATAAATCTTCTTTGTGGAAGTTTGGGGATGTTTTACTTATTATAGAAATACTGTCAGCTTTAATATGAAATGTAGTTTTTATTTTATACTGGCAATTAATCTCACATGTCAAATGAAGGCTAAAGGACATGCCATAAAATTACACTCTGCCAGGTTTGCTATATGATCCCCTTCTAATGTATCGTCATTAAGCTACCAAACTTATCTTTCTGAAATACTCTTTATGATTACACTCCTCAGAACCCAAACCATAACTGTCCCTGAGATAAAGTTCAAACCCTTCCTATAAGCTTTCAGAGTACTCATAAATTGGGCTATCCTATTCAATCAAAAGCTCTTTTTTAATATAACAATGTTACATTAGTTTCAGGTTTACAACATAATGATTTGACAAGTCTTTACATTATGCTGTGTTCACCACAAGTGTAGCTACTATCGGTCTCCATACAGTGCTTTTTCAGTACCACTGGCTATATTCTCTATGCTATGACTTTTATCCCTGCGACTTAGTCATTCCATGACTGGAAGGCTGTATCTCCCACTCTCCTTCATCTATGTTGCCCATCCCCCTACCCTCTGTACCCCCTCAAACTCCCCACCCCCTGGCAACCATCAGTTCTCTGTTTTATGGATCTGTTTCCACCTTTTGTTTAATTATTTGTTTTGTTTTCTAGATTCAGTATGTAAGTGGAATCATATGTCAACCAAAAGCTCCTGACTTCTGAAAGGCTAATGGTCTTACTATCCATGCATATTCTCACCCATGTATTTTTTCTCATTCTATTCCCCATCCCCCGCCTCTAATGTACTTAGTTCAAGGTCTAATATAGGTTTCATTTCATTAAGGAAAACTTTGATGATTCCTGTAGTCCATACTAACATCTGTATAGCATGCATTTGTCAGTATTAATTTTTATCGTATGTTAAAACATGTTATCTTTTACTTATACAGAACTTGTATATACCAGCTACCTGCTGGTGTAGACACTAATGTGACTTATCTACTAGAGACACCACAGACGCCAAACTCAAGAAGTCCTAAACTCAACTTATCCAATTCTCTCATAAACCTACTTCTTCCCCCAATTGCCCAATCACTATAATACATCAATTCACTAAATACAGAAATATGAGAGCTTTCCAAGATACCCTTTTCTCTCACTCTCCATATTTGGATTTATTTGCAAGTCCTGTCAGCTTCACCTCCTAAATGTTTCTCTAATTTAGTAACTCTTCTTCATTCACTCTCTCCCTATCATAGGTTAGGCCTTTGTGATCTTTTACTTGGGCTATTCAAAGCACCCTTTATAGTCTTTTTACCCTTAGGTCCATCCTTCCCTTAGAAGCCAGAGTGATCTATCTAAAATGAAAATTCTAACTCATAATTCAAGTCCTTACAAACCTTCTCAGGCTCCCTGTCCTCCTCTCAGGATAGTTTCACCCTTCTCATTATGATTTTTATATAAGATTTTCCATGACCTAGCCCCTTATTCTCTTTGCAGCATTACTTCTTTGTGCATTGAAATTTTTGCCTAGGAAGACCGAACTGCTCGTAATTCTTTAAGGGATGATATTTCCTAAGTATGTATATTCGATTGTGCTTCTTTCTCACCCTGGAATGCCCTTTCTATCATTCTTTTTTTTTTTTTTTAGTATTTTATTTATTTATTTGAGAGAAAGAGAGAGAGAGAGAGAGAGAACATGAGATGGGAGAGGTCAGAGGGAGAAGCGGGCTCCCCGCTCAGCAGGGGGAGATGCGGGACTCGATCCCGAGACTCCAGGACCATGACCTGAGCCAAAGGCAGTTGCCCAACCAACTGAGCCACCCAGGCGCCCTCTATCATTCTTCTTTCCCCAATTCCAACTCATCTTTCAAGGTAGTACCCTCTTAGATAGCACCCTCTCCAGGAATCCTTCCATAAACTACATTTTTGAGCTAAGTGTCTGTTTTCTTTCTTTGTGTGTAGTAGCAATCCATACCTCCTTCCTTCTTGGTATTTTTATTAAGAGTATCCACTGTATCCACTTACGGGGCACCTGGGTGGCTCAGTGGGTTAAACATCTGCTTTGGGCTCAGGTCATGATACCAGGGTCCTGGGATCCAGTCCTGCATTGGGCTCCCTGCTCTGGAAGGAGTCTGCTTCTCCCTCTCCCCCACCCCACTCCTGCTCTCTCTCACTGTCTCTCTCTCTCTCTTTCAAAAAAATAAATAAAATCTTAAAAAAAAAGTAGTATCCACTTTCACATCTGATTATATTATAAGCTAATTAAGTTACTCCCAGAATTTGATGCAGCATTTAATACAGAGAAGATGCAAAAATGATTTTAAGATGATTATGCAAAGCCATCAAGAGAAACGAAATCTGGCCATTTGCAACAACATGGATGGAATTAGAGGATATTATGCTAAGTGAAATAAGTCAGTCAGAGAAAGACAATTATCACATGATCTCTCTGATATGAAGAATTTGAGAGGCAGAGTGGGGGATCATGGGTGGGTGGGGAAAAGAAATGAAACAAAATGGGATGGGGAAGGAGACAAACCATAAGAGACTCCTAAACTCCTAAACTCATGAAACAAACTAAGGGTGGCTGGGAGGTAGGGGGGATAGGATTATGGACTCTGGGGAGGGTATGTGCTAGGGTAAGTGCTGTGAAGTGTGTAAGCCTGATGAATCACAGCCATGTATCCTGGGGCAAATAATACATTATATGTTAATAAAAAAATAAATATAAAAAAATGTTTATGCAAAATAGTAATTAGAAAATATATTAGAATTCTCCAGAGAAACAGGGCTGAAAGGGGAGAGAGAGAGAGAACGAGAGAGAGAGAGAGAGAGATAGAGATAGCAAGAGTATAGAGAAAGAGAAAGATTTATTTTAAGGAATTGGCTTGTGCAGTTTTAGAGGCTGGGAAGTACAAAATCCGCAGGATAGAGCAGTAGACTGGAGACCTAGGGAAGAGCTGATACTGCAATTTGAGTCTGCCGGTCTTCTGGCAGAATTCCTTCATGGTCAGGGGAGGTCTGTCTTTTTTCTGTTAAGGCTTGGATGATTGATTGGATGAGACTCAGCCATATTAAGGAGGGTAATCTGCTTTACTAAAAGTCTGATTTAAATGTTAAATCTCATCCAAAAAATACCTTCATAGAAACGTCTAGAATAGTATTTGACCAGATATCTGGGTACTGTGGTTAAAGTTGACACATAACATTAAGCATACCTAATTTATTTAGGTAAAGTACTTAGAAAGGGACAAGACTCTGAACTGTTGATAGAACTGTATGTATATCTTAGACATTTCATTATAAAAATAACACATGGAAAACTGGAAACAACCTAAATGTCTATCATAAAGGGTTATGTGACTAAATTATAAAATTCTATAGAAGAATACTATGCAGTAATTTAAAAGCATTAGGTTTCTATTTGCTAAAGTTTTTTTGTGAAAAAGGAAAGTTGTAGGCAAGTATGATTCCATATTTATTTATTTATTTAAAGATTTTTTATTTATTTGACAGAGAGGAGAGAGATCACAAGTAGGCAGAGAGGCAGGTAGAGAGAGAGAGAGGGGGAAGCAGGCTCCCTGCTGAGCAGAGAGCCTGATGTGGGGCTCGATCCCAGGACCCTGAGATCATGACCTGAGCCGAAGGCAGAGGCTTTAACCCACTGAGCCACCCAGGTGCCCCTCCATATTTATTTTTTTAAATCCATGCAGGTAAAATAGGTTGTAGAAGGACAGAAAGTCTGACAGATTTTAGAGCAAAGTGTGAAGAAAAGAACTTTGACTTTTTACTGCAATGTGTTTGTATTGTTTTAATCATTTATAAGAAATTTATATTACTTTCATAATTAAATAATTTTTAAAGTATGACATGTTCAGAAAACTCCAGGAAGTTGTAAAGAGAAGAAAAATCACCTACCTATATCCGTCCTTCGGAGATAACTGTCATTTTTTGTGTATGTATGCATACTTTGCAGACCTCTAGACACAGGCACACATGTACATTCTTATTCCAAGTACATTTGGTTATTTTTCTGTAGCCTGCTTATCAAATATCATGGATATCTTCCCATATCAAAATATATTTAACTGTATATTTGATTATAATGACTGCATTGTATTCTATTGCATGGAATACATGAATTCTATAATTTATTTAACAGCTCTCCTGTATAATAGTTTTATTTATATCATAGGAAATAACTATGTAGATCATTCCCTATTTTTGAGCAATACTTAGATGAATAGCATCTAAGTGTACTTACTTATAAGTATACTTCTTAAATATACTTACTTTTCCAGTTCTCTGATTATTTCTTTTTTTTTTCTAAACATGCTTTAATCTCCACTCTACGTAAAATTAAGTAAAGTTAATTGCCCAGCTCAAAGAATAGGAATATCTAAGAGAAGTGGTTTTTTTTTCTCTGATTATTTCTTAAGATTAAATTCCTAGAAGAAGGTAACTGGCTCAAAGTCTGTGTAATAACATTCATTTTTTTAAGAGCCTCACCCAACACTAGGCTTTATTAATATTTTTAATTTAGGACAATCTGATATGGGAAAAAATTGATATTTTATTTTCCATGTATTTCTTCTTCCAGCCATTGTGTATTTATTTGCTTTTCCCCTTTTCCAATGGGGATAGAATTATAGTTAAAAATACTGAGGAGCACTGGGTGTGGTGTATAAACAATGAATCTTGGAACACTGAAAATATAAAATTAAAAAAATAATGAGTTAATTCATTTTATATTCTAAAAAAATAAACAAATTATTTATTACTGAAGTAAAATTAAATTTCATGGTATATCTTATCTCTGTTTTCAAAAAGTTGTGGAAGCATTTTTCTTGAATGACATAACTGAACAGTATTTAGAAGTTGAACTTTGTCCGTAAGTATAAATTTTTTTCTATCTCATTACTACATAATTTGAATACAGTTAATTTCTAGTTATAAATTATATGGTTCATGATAAAAGCTCCACCAAAAGGAATGCTAATGTGAATTATATATAATTCTTTATTCTCAAGTAAACATATAACTTATACTTTATAAATCTTTGAAAATATTATGTTGATATTATTTTCAATTCACTAATGTGGCTGGTTTTCTAATAAATTGAAAGTTTTTTATAAAATGAAAAATCATTATAAATAACAGAAACTGTCTCTCACTATTTATTCTGAAATTTACATCATTATGGATTACCTATTCAGAAATAAAGGGAGATATAGATACAGTGATTTGAGCTAGTTTCTTTTAGGGAATTTTTTAAATAACTAGATTAAACTTGAATTTTATGTATTATATAATTATGTATTCTTTCATTTATTCATCATTTATTTATTGAGTGTATACTATGTCACTTTGTCTTCAGTGCCAGGGATAAAAATTGAATGACATATAGTTTTTTTTAGACTTATTAAAAATATTAACCTTCGACTCTTTTGTTCAAACTTAACTAGTCCATTGGGAGCCCTCTTTACTTTGTTGGCAGTTTTTCTCTGCCTATGTGAAAAAGTAAATTTATGCCTACCTGTCATCTACATGATAACAAATTTTTAAATTAGTAAAATATTTATTAGAGAAATATTTTTTGTATTGACATTTTTCATTTTAAAGATCTTTACCTCTCAGTATCTAATATTCAGTAGCCTCTGTCCCTTTGTCGGGTGGGCAGTGTCCCAAACAGTTGATTTATATGAGATTTTAGATATCATTTTCTTTTCCCTTAGTTTGATTTCTTGCTAATTCTAATGTGGAAAACATAGCTGTTAACAATTATATTTTTGAGAATAATCATATATCTTTGTGTGTTACCTTTTAACTAACATTCCAGAATCTTTTATTGAAAAATATGACTTAACTGTCATGTGAGGTAAGAAAACTTCAACTGTTGTGTGATTATTTTCATCATACAGGTGAAAAAGCTAAAGCAAATAGGTTTATGACTTGTCTAGAAAGCAGTTAAAAACTTGGATATGCTAGAATTCTAGTTTATCCTTAGTTTTAATTTTATTAGATGATAATATCAGTTTATTTTCACAAAGTGATGACTTAGTAGTAGATGAATAGGATAATTAGATTCTCTTTTATTTTAAAATTATGTGATAAACATTTTGTATAAAAATTCATTTAAAAATAAATTTTTAAGTTACATTATTAATAAGTTAAAAATCTGTAGAGTAGTGTGGTTTCATATATTATGGGACAGCTATTAATCAATTTTCATGGTTTTGCTTCTGGCAATGAACTGTGACAGTTAATTAACCTCTGGGAAAGCAACATGAAGAATATTGTTTTAATTTGTAGGGACTTTTATCCTTTTTAGGATATTCTTAAAGTTGTACAATAATAATAAAAATAAGCAGAGAACTTTTAAATGAAAAATAATACTTGTCTTCTGTTAGAATAGTTTACTAAGGGGAAATCCTCCCTGAAAAGCTCACAACAGAGCATCTGAGTAGAAGTGTTTAGTCTTTTCCACTGACACTAAATTTGCTTCATACAACTACTTGAAATCTTTTGATTCTTACTGACCTGGTTAATCCAAGTTATGCTCTCTTAATAGAATTCCATCTAAGGATATATTTTGTTTATCTTTGAAAATGTGTCATCAGTGTCTGAAACTAATGGTAAAAAGCAGGAAAATTAAAGAGGCAGGCAGGTTGAGGACAGTTGTGTGAGAGAATAGATACAAATTAAAATCTTCAGCTTGTTGACTTGTATTAGACAATCCAAGTTTTTATTTTCTATCTTCCCAATGAGCTTCAAAATAGTTTTTTGTTTGTTTTATAGAAGTAACCTTTAGTAAAGTTATTGGATTCAGACTTAGAAATTGGTGCCAGCTTCCCCTAGGGTACTTTAGTTTTTAAAATGGGCTTTATTATGAGCACTAGATACTATGGTATCCCCCACCCCTTTTTCATACTTTGTACCATCTAACCAGTTGAAGTATTTTTTTAATATAAATTCTTATTTGTAGAATATAAAAAGAAATCTGGACATGTGTAGATTTATGCATTTGACTACGGTTGTCTGAAAAATAATAAACTCAAAGATGGTATTTCTAAGTAATTGAGCACACTGATCCTCCCTATAATTATCCAGTATTCATATTGCATCTTCTAATTATTTGGAAATTTAGTTATAAACACATATTGCAGATATGAAGGAAAGTAGTGAAAATAACAGTTGTTTCAAACACTCATGACAAATTTTAATTTTGACAGTCATGGTCAACATTTGGTGCTCTTACTCTCTGGAAGAAGAAATGTCTGGAAAGTAAGTAAATAAAAATATTAGACAAAATCCTTAAATGTAATCTTTATATATGTCATATGTAAAAGATATATATATCTTATATAAAATGTTTAAAGTATAAATCTGAATTTATATGTTTCACATGTTTCTGTAGCAAGAACTTGCTCTGTCATACAAAGTGTCTAGAGGAGAGGCAAAATGGGAAGGCAGAGCTTATCTTCCTTGGAATTATTTTCCACCAAATGTGACAAAATTCAATTCATTTGCAATTCATGGATCAAAAGATAAAAGAAACTACGAAGCTCTTTACCCGGTACCTCAACATGAACTGGAACAAGGACAAAAACCTGATTTGTAAGTAGAAAATAAATGAAGATAGGTTCCAACTCTGAGTTTTTTGGAAACTAATTTTGGGTAGTGCAGTAGGAACATTTTTCACTCCAAGAAGACATATGCGTACAAATACCTAGTACAGTCATGTGTTCCCTGATGGTCCTCAGTAAATACTTGACAGACTGACTTTGGACTGACATAGTCTCTCTTACTGCTGTCAGTAGAGCACTTCTATTTCCATAGTGGTATGAGAAAAGTCTTGCTTAGTGAGTATTGCAACAGCAAGTATCAAAATATGGTTGCAAGTTCATTTATGATCCCTGTCAACGCTAAATGGCCAGAGACATCTGTGTTCTGGTGTGAGTAAAGGGTTAATAAATCCTTTCTTAGTGTTTGCGAATGTGACCTTCAGTTAAATCTCTAGCTCTCTTCCCCTGGTAACCTCATAAAGATAAAAATGTCAACTATGTTTCTAGGCAACTTTGCCTGTCATAATAATGACCCTTAATTGGTAAATTGGTTCTGACCTGAGAGGAATTATGAATAAACTCTGAATACCTGAGAGGGGCAGCATGTCTTTGGGATTTCCCTTTAGCAGTTTTGTTTCCCATGGGGATGCTAGAAACTATAATAATAGAGTTATTACAAGAGATATTGGCTCCTGTAGGGCAGCAGGCTTATAAGCTAAGGTATCTCCTACACTTTCTCCGGTTGAGTCTTAGCTCTTTGCACCTGAAACTGTCACTTACGGAGAACGTAGCTCCTAGCCAGCTTTCTAAGTGCTTCATGGACTGCTGCAAACACAGTAAAGGCAGATGCTGTCTTGGGGAGAGCTGAGATTCCTGCTCTATATCTCTCTGAGTGTGCTTGGTGGCCCAATCTGGTAAGACTGCATGATTACAAGAGCCTAACAGAGGTATCCTGGTGGGCTTTGCACCATGGTAAACTGACTTTCCTGCCTTTTTATCCTTAGAAAGTGCTATACTGTCCTTCTTCTCCCTGTTAGCTTTCTCCTTCCTGTCATGCTCTTACTTCACTCACTTTGCCTTTATCTTTTCTAGCCTATTCCTTTATTCTGCCTGACACACATTTCCCTTTGCTTTTGTCCCCAGTCCTGACCTTTTTTCTTATCCTTCCCTGTTGCTTTTCTCTTCTTGCTACCTCTTATCCATCTCTATGGTTTCCCTAACCTCTTTTTTTGTTTTAGTTAAAAAAAAATTGAAGTATAGTTGACATACAATGTTATATTAGTTTCAGGTGTACAACATAATGATTCAACAAATCTAGATATTATACTATATTCACAACTGGAGCTACCATCAGTCTCTGTACAATGAATGCTATTATAATACCATTGACTACATTCCCTAGGCTGTACTTTTTATCCCTGTGACTTACTCATTTCATAACTGGAAGTTTCCTCAACTTCTTAATTCTGGATTGACAATGTGACTGTAAACCAGGTTCAGCCTGGTTCAGCTTGGTCGGGGGATGGGGGGCAGAATGGGACAGGAATCCAGATGCAACTCACTCAGGGCCCTCATATCAAGACAGCTTGTTTGTCTGGCTCTGCACCAGCTAATGCCTTCCTGTATTCAGGCTTCTCATTTATAAGTTGTTGGAGACTTACCCTAGATAAAAGTATGAGTATACCATCGGTCAAGGTAGAGACAGGGCAGAATGATTTCCTGCACAGCTGAGACCAACTGTAACATGTTAGTTAGGCCTTTGTTTCATTAAGCCACGATACTTAGATGGTTTTTCTAGCAAAAAAATAAGTAGGATTAAATCCCTTTTACATTCACCTCTCTTGCTTTGGCAAAATAATCTATCCTCTAAATTACAGAGCTGAAACTTTAAAATGATTATCTATATGGCATATAAAGTATATCAAAATTTGAGTGTAAAAACATCTCTAAGAGTATAATATTTGTTTAAGGCTAGATAGAATGAGTCAGGTTTTGAGGGTTGATTTTTAATTCTTCCCTCAGCTGTGAGGGAGCTTTTCTAGAATTAAGAGGAGAGTGTTTTGAAATGTGGGTGAATTTCAGAGCTGAACATTTGATAGTGAGAGTGAGAAAGTTCTACACATAGAATACATCTTACCTTTGGTATAGAACGTTGTTCTGTCACAAATGTAACAAAATAAATAGTCCTTCAGGACAACTATTTCACAAATACGTAATTCATTTCAGTTCCCACCTTCTTTTTCTTTGTGTTTAGCCATCGTCTGGAATACTTCAAGCCTTTCAGTTTCAATACACTGCTTGGAGAAGAATGGAAACAACCAGAATCAGAGCTATGGTTAATAGAGAAACCTGATGTATAGGAATATAGTAGATGACCATATCAATCATTTCTTCTCTGTATATTTTAAGGTAAACCAATAATATGTATAATCTCTTTTAATCACGATACCACCAGCACAGTTCAAGAACAACTATTTTCATAGAGGTCAGTGAAAATATAGTATCTTTGCAGCAAGTTGTATATGAGTTATCAAGAAAATAGAAAGTTTGTAGATGACTTTATCTAGAAAGTGAAAATGTTTCTCAGAGTCATAAAGTCTAGGAGCCATCATGTCAATCAGTTCTATCTGCCTTTCATTACCATCACCCCAGATATCCCTCACTCTGTCAACCAACACCATTATTTCTCTTCCCACCTCCCTAAACCTCAGCCAGCCTGACACTGGAACATCTTATTTGTGCATTTTTTTAAGTTCTATGTAATGAATGGTAATTCTTTACTTGTAGTCTTCTGGGCATTCTTGAAGTAGGTTGAAAACAATGACCTATTTCAGATAAATAGGAGGTTCACATCTGTTAAGGCATCATTAAGATACACATGTATGTAACCAGCTGTTTTACCTGTTTTGAGACTATTTTTAGTCTGTAGAAGGAAATGGAATGAAGTAGTCTCAAATTTGGGCAGCAGGTTTTACTTTCATTTATAAACAGATGACATTTTCTTGATGCTGTTAAACCAGATGCCAAAATATCTTCACTTTATTTTATAAACATCAAACACTCCTGGTCTAGAATTTTTCAAATTTTGTGTTATGATATAGTTCAGAGTCTAAAGCCATCTAGTAGATCATCTGTGAACTTCTCCACCAAACCTGGTCCTTCACTAGCATTCTTAACTTTGAGATTAGCAGTCTTGCAGAACTTTTTTTTTTTTTAAGAACTTTTATTACTTGTACAGAATACCTAGTTGTCTACCCAACAATATACTCTGTCCTCTTCTTTTTTACTAACAGAACTTGATTTTTTAGGGTCACTGCTCAAAAACATTTTTCCAGATTCCTTTTAAGATAAAAATGATGTGATAAAACAGTTCGGGTTAATGAGATGTAAGTATACAGGGTTAGGTGGAACTTCAAGAAAATATGTTTTAAATATGAAAGCTTCAGCTGTCATACACCTTTTATCTTTTGTCCTTTGCCCTCCCCTTACTTTTTCCTGCATTGCATAATTCAAACCTGAGGTAACACACTAGCTATATTGTATCAATGCGGAGACAATCCAGGGTCAGCTGAGCAGTAAGACAAAGGAGCCTGGGTTCTAAACAGTGCCATAGAGTAACATATCTGGACTGCCTTCCTATAGATTTCTTTACATAGGAGAAAATAAGCTGCCTAATTTGCTTTTACAAATTGATCTATAGTTTTAACAATCCCAGTTAAAATCACTGAAGGCTTTTTTGGGGGTATAAATTGGCAAACTGACTCAAATTTTATATGGAAAGGCAAGGGACCTCAAAATAGCCAAAATAATTTTGAAAGAGAAAAAAGTTGGAGGACTTACACAATCTGACTTCGAAACTTACTACTAAGCTTCAGTAATGAAGACAGTGTGACCTTGGCATAAATTTAGACAAATACACCAATATAACAGAATGGGGAAACCAGAAAGAGAAAGAGAGCTGGTATAAATATGCAGTTTGTTGATTTTCGACAAAGGTGCCAATGTATTTAAAAAGGAAAAGGATAATCTTTTCAACAAATGGTATTGAATAACTGTAAAAATCATGAAAACAAAAACAAAAGCTTGACCTCTACTTAACAGCCTTCAGAAAAATTAAATGTAACTGACGAAATGAAAAACGTTCTAGGAGAAAATCTTCATAATCAGAGTAGAGAAACATTTTTTTTTCCAAATAGGACATGAAAAGCACTAACTTAGAAAGAGAAATTAGACTTCATCAAAATCAAAACTTTCTGTTCCTCAAAAGCTTCCATTAAGAAAATGAAGAAGCAAGCCTCAGATTGGAATAAAATGTTCAAAATATCCATATTGGACAAAGAATATTTATCCAGAATATATGAAAAACTCCTGTAAACCAGTAATAAAAGGAAAAGTCAGTTAAGGAAATTTCACAGAAAAAAATATACAAAAGGCCAATAAGTATATAGAAAGTCAACATCACTTATTTTTAAGGAAATGCAAATTAAAACCACGACAAGATACCACTAAATGACTAAAATTACAAAATATATACATTGGTTAAATGGTTAAAACTGAAAAAGAATGATAATATGAATCTTGGAACACTGAAAAAATAAAATTAAAAAAATAAATAAAAAAAAAAAGACTGACAATATCAAGCATTAATGGTAATGTAGGGTACCTAGAACTTTCATACACTATGGATAGGAATGTAATATATGGTACCACCACTTTGGAAAACTGGAAATTTCTAAAGTTAAATACATACTTACTCTATGTTTTATGTTTAGGTATACACTCAAGAGAAATGAATGTTTACGGCAGTTTTATTCATAACAAAACTATAAACAATCAAGTTTCTATCCACAAGAGAACGGATAGACAAACTGCAATATAGTCAGATAGTGGAATACTACTTATGAAAACTAATGGACTACTGGTACATGCCATAACCTACATGAATCTTGAAAGCATCACACTGAGCAAAATGAACCAGATACAACATTCTGTATAATTATTTATATGAAGGCCAATTATAGACCAAACTAGGCTTAGTGATACATTGCAGAACAGTGATTGCTCTGGGTGAGGGCAGAGGATTCAAATTAGCTGGAAAAAGGGACATGAGGGAATTTGGGGGAGTGGTCGTTGAAATGTTTTGTATCTTGCTCTTGCTGACAGTTACATAGCTGCATACATTTGTCAATGTTCCCCAAGCTATATATTCAAGATTTGTGATTTTACTATATGTAAATTATACCTTAATAAAATATTGTTATACATAAACTGTAAATTAAATGGAGTTAACTTCTGTATATTGCTCCATTGAACAATCACTAGTGCTAGCTAAATATGGATTATTAACTAATTTTTTTCATTTATTAAGCATGTTTTCTATCTGAGAAGAGAGCTGGTATAAGGTAAATACTGACTTACAAAAGGCCGTAAGTGTCTTCATAACTACATATCATGGTGTCAGTGTTAGGCATCCTAGATAAATTCAGAAAATAATTTAAAAATTGACAATAGCAACTAACTCATATGGCAATAATATGCTGGTTTTGGATAGGAAAGTCATATTTAAAATAATCTATGGTGACTTACTTATAAAATACCTGAAGCAATTTTATAAATGCGTATATAAAACTATCCACAAAAAGAGATATTTAGTGTGTCTTGATTTGAGAAATGAATCAATCATTCTGAATCACAGATTCAGATATAACGCATAACTTTATAATATGGGGAAAGCACAAATAGTTAAGATATAACCATAAAAATATTGAATATGGATGTTGTGGTTTGTGAACTTTCTAAAACCCAGTAGAGATCCTCTTTTTATCTGTTTAGGTTTCTTTAGAAACTCTATTAACTTTTTTTCATCTAGATAAGAAATATTTTCCTTCTTCCAATACCAAGGAAGCAAAAGCACCTTATATAACCATTTTCTTCTGAAAGGAGCATGCAGTTCAACCACAGAGTTTTGGAAAATTTGTCCATTATTGCCATATAAACAGTGTACCCTATAGAAAATTAGTATTTGAGAGTGGTATTTGTAATCACTATTTCAAATTTGCTTTTCAATTTCAGGACCATGAAAAATCATTCCTTTGTTCAATATATGTATAAATGCATTTCCTTGCTGTGTTCTGAATTGTTCACTGCAGTATCATGCAGATCCTCTCTTCTCACCACCTAAATGAATTACACAGTGCATGCATTTATTCAGGTGTTTTCTTGTGCTTCTTCACAGCTCCAGTAGTGTAAGTCACAGTCCAGGGGGAAATAACAGTTGTCCCCCCTCCTACCCTTATCTGCAGTTTGCTTTCAGTGGTTTCAGTTATCTGTAGTCAACTATGGTCCAAAAATATTAAATGGAAAATGCCAGGAAGAAACAATTCTTAAGTTTTAGATTGCACACCATTTTGAGTATCCTGATAAAATCTTGCACTTTCCTGCCTGGGACATGAATCCTCTCTCTGTGTAGTGCATCCACACCGTATATGCATTACCTGCCCAGTCACTTAGCCATCTGGGCGATCAGATCAGCTGTCACAGTATGGCAGTGCTTGTGTTCAAATAACCCTTATTTTCCTTAAAAATGGTCCCAAAACTCAAGGATGATGATACTGGCAATTCAGAGATCCCAAAGAAAAGCTGGAAAGTGCTTCCTTGAAGTGAAGAGTTGGAAGTTCTCAACTAAATAAGGAAAGAAAAAAAATCATATGCTGAGGTTGTTGAGATCTATAGTAAGAACAAATCTTCTATCTGTGAAATTGTGAAGAAGGAAAAGGAAATTTGTGATCGTTTTATTGTTATTGATCTCTCACTGTTCCTAATTTATGAATTAAACTTTATCGTAGGCCTGTATGTAGAGTAAAACACATAATATAGAGAGAGTTTGGTACTAACCACGGTTTTAGGTGTTCACCAGGGGTCTAGGACATATCCCCTGCAGATAAGGTGTGAGGGAGGGCTACTTTACACTTTGGCCTATATACTATATACTACTGTATACAAGGGCTTTGCTGCTGCTTCAACTGTGTGGAATACATGCAGGAACCCCCTTTCTCACACATAGACTATCCTGGATGTGTGAGGGGGCTAATACCCCATGGTGTAACTCTTGAGCAAAGAGGATGGGAGGCAGTGGTTAAATTCTCCTTTCTTTTGTTCTTCAGATTGGCAATTCTGAGATCCCTTCCACACAGCTCCTCAGAGGGTCACTAAAGGAATCATACTCCAGTTGCCAAGTGATAGCTGAGGCAACAGCCAACTAATAACACACTTCATATTGCCTTTTCCTCATTTCCAGTTTTGCTCTTCATACTTCCCTACTCCTGTTTACAATTACTTTACCAAAATCAACTTACATGTAAGCTCTTGTCCCAGGTCTGTTTTATGGGGAACCCAGACTAAGTTGATTATTACCTGAAGTGGCTCTAGAAAGTAGCCTGTCAGGATGGGAATCGGGCACTGTATCACTCTTGGGGCAATTAGTGATAGGGACCCCTCTGGTGATGGTGATGAACCCAGTGTAACATCACAGTTGCTCAGACTTTTTCCAGTTGCAGACTGGCTTGAGGAGCAGATGAAGGTCAAACATCAGTATAAGTGATAGCACTTGGCATGGAGACAGTGATAATGACAAGGACTGTGAAGTTGGTGGCTTCTTTTCTTTTTTAAATAACTCTGACATTGAAATAATTTTATTTGGTATTTCTCCATTAATAAAAAATAATTTGGAACTTGGAGAGGATTCTGGGAAGATTGTAAAATAGGAAGCACCAGGAATCTCTGTCCCCACCTAGACAACTGCACTGGTGGAATACCTGATAAAACCTTTTTTTAATTCTGAAGTCTGTTGAAGATGGAGTTGTGGAGTTGACCGCTTTTTTTTTTTTTTTTTATAAAGTCTTTAGGAGATTTGAGAAGAAAATAGTCAACTACAAACTCAAGATATACTGTGAGCATCAGAAAAATGTACCTCAGTATTTGAAAAGCCCAATTTATAGCAGCTGGAGCACAAACAATATGGAAATTCAGACTCCGGGTTTAATGGTAAAGATAGCTACACTACTGAATACCGAGATTCGACAGGGCTCCTATTTTGAAATGAGGGATCTCTTACGGAACAAGTGGGGCCCTGAGACCTGGAATGGGGACAGTTGTGTGGATGAACCTGTCCTGGCATATCTTGAGCCCCAGATTTTCCTTCACTCACTGGGCTGGCAGAAGCAGCTCCCTTACCCTTGTTGGAGGCAATCATTCTCAATTTGCCTTGACACTTCCCCCCAAAACCTTGCCTGAAACAGGTGCCTTGTAAATAATATTGTTCTCAAAATACGCCATCTCCTCACCAAACTTAAAATGAGGGTAAGATTACAGCATTTCCCAAAGGGTGGTGGAAATAATTAGTACATGTGGTGAGAAGTATTGTGCACACTGAAAGGATACAGGATCTGGAATAAGGGGAGCACATGTGTTTCTAGGAAAATCAGTGTCTGTGGCTGGAAAGGGAAAACATTTATTGCCATGGGATGTTATACTTGGTGCTTGACATCTTGACAAGGACACCTGGAACTTGCCTTAATATGCTGATGAGCTAATTGTTGAAATTGGATAAAATCGTGGCTTATAGTACATGAAGAAGAAATGCTAAAATTGCCTTGGTGGAGTATTGAGGAAAAGTCAAAGGCTTGGAGAGCTGATAATGTAATGATGTTAGACTATAAATGTGTAATGTTATATGAAACCAGAGAACCCACCATCTGACTGTGTTTACCTCAAGGAGAATAGAATAAAGGAGACTAGAGAGAGGAGTGTGGGCAGCCGCGGACTAGCTGGAGTGAGTTGACCAAACCGGGCTCGGACTTGCGTCCCCTGGACACTCACAAAGGGTTAAAAGCCCTGTGAGGGTGGACAGGCTGAGTAACGCTTGAGAAAGGGCTTGAGCAATGGGTCCTGAAACTCGCTGGTACGTGACTGCTCATGTAAACATAATTGGTACAATACAACCGGGCCTGATCATAAAACTATTTTGGGTCTGTGCTGTCCTTGGTGGTCTATAAACCATATCTGAAGTTCCTTTGAAGTATATGCATCTGGTATAAGAAACTTATCTATTTACCAGAACCCTCTGGCGTTAGAGGGTCGGCCTTGAATGCATGGGAAAGAGATAATGGGGACGCTTGAAGGGTTTCACATGCATGCTAAGAATAAACACTTCATTATTATTGTTTCGCTCATGCTATTTAACACTGTAAGAACTCTGAATAAAGTTGGCACTGCTTGGACATGATCCACTGTGTCCCTCCTGTCCCCATCTCTGTACCTCTCTACTATTTTCCTCATCCCCTTTTCCTCGGGACCCTGGACGTGTTGCCATGGAGCACCAACAGGGGAGCACTATCATTCTTGAGAAACTCAGTTGTGACCTGAGTAACTATAGGTAGCCTTTGTAGCCCAGGACTGAGTAGGCAGTGTTGCCATATAACTGGGATGTCTAGTGTTGATGGGTATGATAAATTTCCAGAATATCAGATTCTATGGAGGCACTAATTAACAGAAGCCATGTGAATGTAATTACTGTAATGAGCAGCAAGCCTGGAGTGGCAGAGTACATTAACATCAGATATCCATGACTTTAGCTAATAGTCCAAGGTGTACCTAAGAGTGATATGGGTAGCTAGCCACCTTGACTTATAAACCAGAAAAAAAAAATTGAGAGCTGGTAATCAGTAGGCGATTTTCAACTCTTAGAATAGATCATTTTGGTTTGTCACCCTTTTCGTAGATCTAATCCAGTTTTCAAACCCAGAGCCTATTGACTGAAAGAGAAGCTGGGTCCCCTTAATAAAATAACCAGAAGTGTTACCCTAAGAATATATGATAAATTTTCTCCTAACTCATCCCCAGAATAACTCTAGTCTGAAGAAAGGTGACTACTAAGATGTTTGGGATTGCTGAATACAGTAAATTTAGTGACTGAGTTGACACTGATGGTAAGTTGCTATTCTGAATTGCTATTCTGGCCCTCTGTTAGAATGGGACACATGGAAACCAAGTGATCAAAGGAATCTTGGATAAGAACATTTCATAGTAAGTCCAATAGGTCGGTGCCCTCCCCCTCCCAACCCTCCCCTTCCCCTGCCGAGATCATTCCCAGGAGCAAGAGAGGATATTGCAGTAGTTTTAGCCGTGGTGCAATTGGTTCTGTCATCCAGTAGATCTGGTAATGCTCAAGGTTTCTGCGGTGAATAAGGATTTGGGATAGAGTCTCTGGAAAGCCCCAATAGAGAGATATAGTACAGACTATTTAGGTTTCTGGAGCAAGACCATGCCTTCTTAGCTAAGAATATTTGAAAAGAAGTTTCCGCCTTGTCCCTGGCTTCTAGTGAAGGATGAATACCTGACCATGAAACATACAAGTGACTATGACCAGAGCTATCTATCACAAAGTAGGTATTATCAAATCTACTGAGTCATAAGGTCAAGAGGGCACAAGAACAGTCCATCATATGTTGGAGGTACTACTTTCAAGATCCAGTCTGACAAGGTCCAGAGGACACATAATAAATTGCATGAATAGATGTCCCAGAACCCTGTGTCACCTGCTTCTATTGCATGGATGACTTCCCCTCAACTTACACTCATGGCTTCATGGGAAGATTTCCACAACTAAATAACAGAAGAGGGAGAAAGACAAGCCTAATGCATTATCTTGATATGTTGGTACATATCTGAAATAGCTGAAAGTATTTCCCTATTCTATTCAGGGAAGACCCCAGATGACAATGATGAAGGGAGAGCCTTTTAGTGAGCAGTCATGGGAGCAATTTACTTTGTCATTTACTTGTGTTGTGGAGAAATGTCCTCAAGTACACATATTTAAGGACTGCTGGCAAATGGTTTGGCTAGTTGGTGAGGATAAGATTTGGTGTTGGGAGGCAAGGAAGTTTGGGAAAGAGGTATGTGGATGGATTTACGGTAATGGGCACAGGGCATATGGATCTTTACATTTCACATTAATTCCTACCAGAGTGGAGACACTATGGAGAAAGCCCTGAGCAACCAGGTAGACACAGTGATTTATCCAGTGAGTATCAGCTAGCCTCTATCCTCAGCCACTCTAGAGTTTACATAATGCATTCATGAGTAGAAGAACCATGTTGACAGGGATAGGGGCTATGTATGGGGCCAATAGTATGTATTCCTTCTCACCATGTTGAACTAGTGACTTATTCTTCAATGCTCCAAATCTCAGCAGCCCAGACCAATACCAAGACCTTAACATGGTACCACTTCTTGAGGAGAATTCCCAGCCACTTGATAACAATTATATGGGACTCCCACTTGAGAAAAAATAAGTCATCTATGCTGTAATCAGCATCTACTCTAAATTTAGATCTGCTTTCTATGCCTAACACATCTTCCAGAAACCACCATTCAAAAAGTTTACAAGATGCCTGATTTCCTGACATGGGATCCTGTATCATATCACTGAGACCAGGAAACCAATCTTATGATAGAGGAGATAGGAAAATAGTTACATTCCTGTAGAAACAATAGGTCTTACCATATACTGCATTACCTGAAAGCAGCCAAACTAATAGAATGATGAAATGGCTTATTAAAGTGCTAACAAAGTACAAGCTTCCTATAAGGTTAGGCTGCTGTTCCACAGGATATACTATTTACCCTGAACCAAAAAAAACTGAAGTTGGAAATTGACAACCATCACCATGATGCAACTTTGCGCTTTTCTAGATTGAAGATAAAGTAGGAAGCCTTCCACAGTAGGACCCAGTAAGTGTTCCAGTGAACCTGAACCTATGAAAACTAGTCATGGCTCCTGTGGCAGCAGTTCATCAGGCAAATAAATGCGTAATATTGGAAGGGGCTATGACCCTGGCTATCATGAAGAGCTGTAATTACAGCTTTAATGGAGACAGGATGAAATACATCTTTCTTAGGCAATCCATTGGAGCATTTCTTCCTTCAGTGTAAAATAATAACCTGAAATGGGCAACTGTAGCAACAGCAGCCTGACAGGGTAAAGCAACTAAGGACACTTTTCGAGGATGAAAGTGTAGATTATCTTATTACTCAAACAGCCTGGACTTGCTGAAGAATCTGGCCAAGTGTGAGGGAAAGGTAGAATTTGTGGTAGAGGAGGGAGATGATAAATATCAATTATAGATGTGAAATCAATTGCAGCAGTAGAGACTGTAGCTTGTTCCACTAAATAATTTGCATTGTGTCTTCATCATGGCTAGCTGCTACCTTGAAGACTGTGTGGTAGATTGGTCACAATATGAAACATGTGTGGCTCCAAATGCTGCAAGGAGTGGACTGTGGTGGGTAGTTTTTGTGTTTCAACTCCCATCTTTTTAGGCCATTTTTTTTTAAGTTCCCACCCATCACACTCTTTCATAGAACCTTACCTCTGTTACACTGCATATCTCTTGTTTTCTGCCTTTGTTCTTTTCTGACACTTTAGTAACGTGTGACACCTGTGGAAATCTGCTCAGCTATTCTGATATGTGAAGACATGCAAGTTGAGGGAGTTAACATTCTTGTGAAATGGGAACAGAAGTTCGTAGATAAATACTCCTCGAAGATATTCGCAAATGACACTACAGACAGAGGTCTGATATCTAAGATCTATAAAGAACTCCTCAAACTCAACACTCACAAAACAGATAAATACTCCTCTCTTCTATCCTTTGGGCGGACAATTCTGAGATGCATTCCAAACGGTTTCTCAGGGGTCTTCAGTGGGCCTAAGCTTCAGTTGCCTACAGTATTGATCATCTAAAAAACACAACCTTATATTGGTTTATCCACTTTAATTTTTCCAAGATCCCTCTTCTCATTCTTTAGCATTCCATTCCAAATTTAATGACTGGCACATAGCCCTTTTTTCAGTCTCTGCTTTTTAGGGGAACCCAGGTTAAAGTACATTGCATTGTAATTATTTATCTGTATGTCTCTGTTAATTCTGAAGGGCCTATGTCTTAGTGCACAGAGTCCAGGGCACTGTAGGCATTCAGTGAGTGTTTATTGTATTTAATAATTTTAAAAGATATATTTCAAAATTTCATGAGTAGGGAAAATCTTGGAGTATTTTCCTTTTTGATATTCATTTTAATGAGGAAAGGAAAGGAGATGGAAATACACTCATACATTAACCTTTTTCTCCTCCTAGCTCTTCATCTTTGTCTTACCTTCTTATTTTCATTGGAACATAGACTGGAGACACAAGGATGGTTGGTTTTGGCTGGGAAAATGAGCCCATATTTAGGAAATTGAAGAGTTCTTATTTTTCCCCAGATCACATCTTAGACTTCAGCAACTTGTTCCTGTTGCACAACCCACCTTCTGTGTCCTACATGTAATAGATAGTAGACAAAAAAGGAAAGGAATCATGTATTACTAATTTATTCTAGTTTCAGCCATGCCTACACTAAAATATTATTTGTATAGTACATAGCCAATAAGCATTGGTTTCTTTTTTTTTTAATTTTTAAAAATATTTTTATTCTTTTATTTTTTTAACATATAATGTATTATTTGCCCCAGGGTAAATGTCTGTGAATCGTCAGGCTTACACATTTCACAGCACTTATCATGGCACATACCCTCCCCGATGTCCATATCCCTACCCCCCCACCTCCCAGCAACCCTTAGTTTGTTTTGTGAGTTTAGGAGTCTCTTATGGTTTATCTCCTTCCCCATCCCATCTGTTTCATTTCTCTCCCCCACCCCCCCAACAACTCCCTGCCCGGCCTCTCAAATTCTTCATATCAGAGAGATCATATGATAATTGTCTTTCTCTGACTGACTTATTTCGCTTAGCATAATACCCTCTAGTTTCAACCACGTCGTTGCAAATGGCAAGATTCGTTTCTCTCGATGGCTGCATAGTATTCCATTGTGTATATATACCACATCTTCTTGATCCATTCATCTGTTGATGGACATCTAGGTTCTTTCCATAGTTTGGCTATTGTGGACATTGCTGCTATAAACATTCAGGTGCAAGTGTCCCTTCGGATCACTACATTTGTATCTTGAGGGTAAATACCCAGTAGTGCAATTGCTGGATTGTAGGGTAGTTCTATTTTCAACTTTTTGAGGAACCTCCATACTGTTTTCCAGAGTGGCTATACCAGTTTGCATTCCCATCAACAGTGTGGGAGGGTTCCCTTTCTCTGTATCTTGCCAACATATATCATTTCCTGACTTGCTAATTTTAGCCATTCTGACTGGTGTGAGGTGGTATCTCACTGTGGTTTTGATTTGTATTTCTCTGATGCCCAGTGATGTTGAGCATTTTTTCATTTTGAGGCTTGTTCCCTTTGCCAGATTCAGGAAATTCTCTACAATAATTTGTTCCAATATACCTTCCATCCCTCTCTCTGTCTCTTCTTCTTCTGGGATCCCAATTATTCTAATATTGTTGTGTCTTATGGTATCACTTATCTCTCGAATTCTCCCCTCATGGTCCAATAGTTGTTTGTCTCTCTTTTTCTCAGCTTCTTTATTCTCCATCATTTGGTCTTCTACATCACTAATTCTTTCTTCTGCCTCAATGGAGTAAAAGCCTCCATTCTTGATTGTACCTCATTAATAGCTTTTTTGATTTCAACTTGGTTAGATTTTTATTTTTTTATTTCTCCAGAAAGGGATTTTACTTCTCCAGAAAGAGATTCTCTAATATCTTCCATGCTTTTTTTGAGCCCAGCTAGCACCTTGATAACTGTCATTTTGAACTCTCTTTCTGACATATTACTAATGTGCTTATTGACTAGGTCTCTAGCCATCAGTACTGTATCTTGTTCTTTTTTTTGTGGTGAGTTTTTATCGAGGTAAGAATAGATGAGTGAGAGAGAAAAATACTCTGGAGTTCCACAGTTTTCACTGATTGATGAACTTGGTCTTGGCTGGATATTCTTGCTGATCTTCTGGGGCAGGAGTCCATTGCCATGATTCTCAAATGTCTTTGCCTGAGGTGGAGTTGCACCACCCTTGCCAGGAATGGGCCATTCAATTTGCTCAGGTTTGCCCTCGGGAGTCTTTGTTCTCTGAGCGCTTGCCGTACTGCCCTAGAGGCCAGGAATGAAAATGGCGGCCTCCTAGTCTCCAGCAGGAGGAGCCAAGTGCTCAGGGGCTGCTCCTCAGTGTGCCCTCAGAGGAAAGCAATCACTCCCGTCTCTTGGTCCCCAGTCCACACTCTGAGCTCAGCCGGCCTGTGACGGAGCATCTCTGTCTTTGGCACACAGCCCCATCTGGAGTCTCCAAACCAAGCAGATTCCTGCTGCGCATTCCCGCGCCGCTCCTCCCGGAGGAGGAAGGAGGGGGTCTCTCCAGAGCTGCCTCCTGTTGGGTCCCTGCTCGAAGAGTAGTGGCCCCACTGTGCCTCGGATCTCGGTGCAAGGTAACCTGAGCTGATAGCGTACTGCGTGGCTCCTTCTCTGCCGCCGGCTTCTCCGCCCCATACGTGGGAGCTCTGCCGCACTCAGACACCCCCGCTCCCTTTTTGACCCCACGGGTCCTGAAACCACACTGTTTCCGTGAGGGCTAAACCCCTCACTTAGCCTCTGGAGCAATGTCCCTCAGTGGAGCGGACTCTAAAAGTTCTGATTTTGTGCTTGGCTGCTCTGTGGCTGCAGGGAGCCAGCCCCTCCCTCTGTGGTCTCTCTTTCTGTCGCTTTGGGTTCACTTTTTCCACATGTCCTACCTTTCAGAAAGTGGTCAGTTTTCTGCTCCTAGAATTGCTGTTCTTCCTCTTTTCTCTCCCAACGTCCTCTCTTCAGGAGAGTTGAGATCCCAAGGGGCTCTGCGTGTTACCTCTCACCTTGGTTCACTTGGGACCTCTCTTCTGGGTGCTCCATCCCAAGCATTGGTTTCTATATAGAATTTCTTTCAGAATTTCTGTAGCCACTTCTGCTGCTTCTTTTGGCCTCTGAACATGAGGGTCCTCCCACTTCTTCCTGTCTGTCACAAGTTTCTGTCCCTCCCGGTCCTCTTTACCCACCTCCAACTTGCCCTTTAGTCCTTGTCACCATCAACAATTTTACTCCATAAGTGCTGATTTTACTAGGTATTGACTCAGTGACTTAATTAGATTAATTTATACTTAATGGATTTTTGGACTGAAGTCCAAGAGGTAGCATTTACATTTTAAGATGAGTATATCTACATAATGAACTTATATGAGCAGCATATTTGTTGTTAAGTCATCATTCTTGGGCACTATCTGATCATTTCTTACCGTAATCTTGCTCTTGTAGAGCTAATTTATAAATTGATAATCAGAAGCTTCTATCACCAACTATCATTTTTCATATAAGCAGTAGTAAAAAGAGTTATCACTAGAGCTAAGATTATACATGTGTGAGGAATATAGGTAACTAGAAATTATTAATCTATGAAAAGTGCGGGGTATCTTTACAAATCTCACCCTATGTGGTATGCTCACAGAGAATATGAATTTTCAAGCCACTTCTTATTAATAAGCTATTTGCCAAGAGAAACACATTTTTCCACATGCCCTTCTAGGGTATTATTTATTGCAGCAGTGTCACTCCTGAAAATATGTCATTGCAACAGGTGTATTTTGGTAGTGGGCTAGTGGCTAATGTGAATGCAGATCTCTTAGGATTTGTCATGATTAGGGAATGAATCATAGTGTAAAGGAACATTAGAGAGGCAGAATACCAAGACTGCATCTATACTAAATGCTTTTACTAACCTGTTTTTTGTCAAAGATCAAAAGACAAGCTTCAGAAGATCTGAAAACTTTGGCAACCAAATAACACCCTTGAGTAACTTGCAATAACTATAATATCTGTACATAACTTTTATCTGTACATACCAGAAACTGAAGTCATTTACAATAATTTATTCTAAATAATCTTGTAGACTACTTGTGTAGAAAACCTAAACATGGTGAATGTCTGCTTTCCTGTCCTTAATGTTTTACCCGTTTGCAATAGTGAAAGTGTGTCTTTTTCTCCCTTCTGAGAGGATCATCTGCTTTCAAAAACAAGTAATTTATATCAATGACTTTTCAAACTGCAGGTTGCAAACCTGTTAGGGAGAGATTGTGGAATCTATATACTGCGTTGTAACACACAATTAAATAGAATTGAAATATCAGACTGCCTCACATTTATTATGTGTATACATTGTTTCAAGAGTTTTGTTCTTATTTTGGATCTAGTCACAAATATTCAAGATCCATTAATTCAGAGTGTTTACAGAAACCAGTTTTAAACACTTTGGTTTTTCACGGTATTATCTTTTGGGTTACTAGACAATATCCAAAGTATTTTTAGTGATTAATGACTGGAGAAGATTTGGAGGGGAACCTTACACTTAAACATGCCTCCAGGGCAGCTTAAAAACTAAGGAAAGAAAGATGGCCTGCTAACTTTACTATTCAATTTGATTTTGTTTATAACTTGGAAAAAAAAACAGATATATGGATGGATGTAGATAGATAGTAGATAGATAGATAGTAGATAGATAGATAGATAGATAGATAGATAGATAGATAGATAGATAGAACTTGCATATATAGAGCCTCAAATTGTAAATTTATGCATTGGGAGTGGTTCATTTTCACAATATATAGCTCTCTATCTATAAATTAAGAAGCTTTGGTTTACAAGTAAAAGTAAGTTTAGCTCAAACCCCTTACACAGTAAAAGGAGGTATGACAGACTTTTTGAAGTTTGATGTAGAGGTTGATAATCACACTGTGTCATCAAGTTTCTACCCCCATTTATATTGGGGTTTTCTTACTCTGTCATCTTCTAGGTCATCTTTATATAAAGATAGCTTATTTTTGTATATGAAATGACTGTGAGTATCACAGGTCCTAAAATGACATACCACATTTTAAGATAAAATGACCAGTCCAGTGCAAGAGAAAATACTCTGATTTTTGCCACTATTCTAGGTAGTTCCCTCATATTTTACAAAATTCTGCAGCCTGGAGCACCTGGGCAGCTCAGTTGGTTAAGCATCTGCCTTTGGCTCAGGTCCTGATCCCAGGGTCCTGAGATTGAGCCCTGTATAGGGCTTCCTGTTCAGCAGAGAACCTTCCTCTCCCTCCTACTTGTGCTTTCTCTTGCTCTCTCTTGCCAGGTCTGTCTCTCAAATAAATAAAATCCAAAAAAAAAATGCAGTCTGGATTTTGATAATTGTGTTCCCATACATTTATCTGCTTCCTATATTTTCTGTGAATTACATCTAGAAGCTTGGTTACACTCAGGTTCAATTTTTGGTAAGAGTATCTTATAGATGGTGTTGTATTCTTCTGTCAGGAGATGCATAATGACTGGTTGTCTCCGTTCTGTGATATTAGGAGCCATTGATGACCATTGACTGGATTCATAAATTCATTAGGGCTTTGTAAAATGTTGATAATCCCATCTTGTCATTATTACATATTTCTTAGCTGGAATATTTCTATTAAAAAATGGTCCCAATTCCACTATTTGGATACCAGGAAACACTTTTTACAGGATAAATGCTTGATTCTTTTTATTTAGTGGTTTTTATGAATAATTGGTACTGTAGCAATCTCCAGCAATGACCAATGAGATTTTTAAAATTATCTCTCACACTTCCAGGGAAGATGGTGGAGTAGGACAATCATCGGCCCACCTGTCCCACAGATACAACTACATAACACCCACATCAGTGTAAATACACTGAAAAACAACCTGAAGACTGGCAGAAAGACTCTCCACAGCTAGATGTAGAGAAGAGGCCACATCAAAGATGGTGGGAAGGGCAGGGTTATAGTTGGGAGCCAAACAGACCTGTGGGACTGTCCACAGGAGGGAGGGACACCATGGGTACAGAGAGGGGAAAGGAGCAAACCCCACTCCCTTCACCCTGGGCATGGGACCTACACTGAGAAGATGAATCTCCATAACATTTGGCTTTGAAAACCAAAGAGGCCTGGCTTCATGAGTTCTTGCAATCGATGGGGCTTAAGACTTGCAATTTTAAAAATCAGCAGGTTCCATTCTGGAAGAGCTGTAGGGCAATAAGGAACAGTCTCCATCCTTTCTTCTTCTTCTTCTTCTTCTTCTTCTTCTTCTTCTTCTTCTTCTTCTTCTTCTTCTTCTTCTTCTTCTTCTTCTTCCTCTTCCTCTTCCTCTTCCTCTTCCTCTTCTTCTTCTTCTTCTTCTTCTTCTTCTTCTTCTTCTTCTTCTTCTTCTTCTTCTTCTTCTTTTCTCCTCCTCCTCCTCCTTCTCCTCCTCCTCCTCCTCCTTCTTCTTCTTCTTCCTCTTCCTCTTCCTCTTCCTCTTCTTCCTCTTCTTCCTCTTCTTCTTCCACTTCTTCTTCCTCCTCCTCCTCCTCCTCCTCCTTCTTCTTCTTCGATTTTATTTATTTGAAAGAGAGAGAGTGAGCTCCAGTGAGGATGGTGGGGAGGCAAAGGGAGAGGGAGAAGCTGAGTCCCCACCCTTAAAGAGACAATACAACAAACAGCCCCACTGAGATACAGCAAAAAATCCTCCAGCAGTTTGAAAAATACCTGGGTATATAGGAAGATTTATTTAATATCTCAGGGCATGTGTTAGAGGGGCAGGGAACCTTGGGAGACTTCAAGAGCAAAGGAGCTGGCATGTGCCATTTCTCTCCCCTGACCCCTAGTCCCCACATGGACACCTGCAGGAATCAGTGCACTGAAAACACCCTCCACCTATCTTGCTAACAGCACATCCTGTTCCAGGTGTTCCTTCAGATCCACTCCCTCCAAACCAACCAGCCTTGGCATGAGTTTTCCCAGGTACCTGCACGTCCCTTCCCACAGCAGAACTATGCAGACCTTGCTGTCACTGAGTGCCCCAACCCCTCATTCTCCTGCAGACACACCCTCCAACATGCCTTTGGCAAGAGCCCATCCAATGTGGTGCCAGGAGCCTGGCAGTGTGCAAGCAGCCCCAACAGGGGCCAGCACCACCCCAAAGTGACTCCTGCCCCAGGAAAAAGTGGAGATAACCACACACACCAGTCTGTGCCTTCAGCAGTGGGTTGGGGGCAGATGTGTGGTCTGACTGCAGCCCCCGCCCACCAATGAAAACTTCTCAGATGACAGCACAGGAAGAGTGCCCTGCAGTTTGGTGCTCCTGCAGTTCTGGAAAATACCTGGTCTGACTGAACTCAAGCTGAAGGTAGCCCCAGACTGGCCCACTAACAGCACAGGGTCCAAACACTCCCATAACAGGAAAGAGAGCCATGCAGACAAGGGGACTGAAGGCAAACATGGCTTAGTCACAATAGCAAGTTGCATGCAACACATATAGGAGACATCCCTGAAGTGCCAGGTTTTGGTGAACAGGGGACACTGTACTGCAGAGCACTACAGGATCTCTTCTTCATAAGGCCACTGCTTTTAAGAGCAGGAGACATAGCTATTTTCCTAACACATAGCAACAGACACAGACAATTAGATAAAATGAGGAGACAAAGAAATGTCCCAAATGAAAGAATAGGACAAAATCACAGCAAGATAGCTAAGGAAAACAGAAATAAGCATTATGCCTGATAGAGAACTCAAAGTAATGGTCATAAAGATACTCACTAGACTTGAGAAAAGAGTGGAGGACCTCAGAGAGACCCTTAACAAAGAGATAGAAAAAATATATATTAAAAAAACAATCAGAAAAGAAGGACAAAAACAGAAATTAAAAACACACAGGAGGGAATAAATAGTAGACTGAAGGAAACAAAAGGACAACTCAGTGACCTGGAGGACAGAGTAATAGAAGGCAATCAAGCTGAACAGGAGAGAGAAAAAAAACAGTAAAAAATGGGAAATAGATTAAGGGAACTCAGCATAATAACATTTGCATTGTACGAATGTCAGAGGAGAAGAGAGTTAGAGGGCAGAAAATTTATTTGAAAAAATAATAGCAAGTTTCCCAAATCTAGGGAAGGAAACAGATATCCAGATCCAGGAGGCACCAAGAGCCCCAACAAAATCAGCCCAAGGAGGTCCACACCAAGACACTTAGCAATTAAAGTGGCAAAATGTATTGATAAAGAGATTTTTTTAAACCAGCAAGAGAAGACAGTTACATACAAGAGAAATCCCATAAGTCTGTCAACTGATTTTTCAGCAGACACTTTACAGGCCAAAAGGGAGTAGCATGATATATTTGAACTGCTGGAAAAAAAAAACATGTAACCAAGAATACTCTATCCAGCAAGGCTATCCTTCAGAAGAGAAGGGAGATAAAGAATTTCCAGACAAACCTAAAATAAAGGAGTTTATCACCACTAACCAGCCTTAAAAGAAATGGTAAAGATGACTCTGTAGTGGAAAGGAAAGATCATAAGCAAGAGTAAGAAAAGTAGGGAGCTCAAAAGCAGTAAAATTAAGTGTATCTATAAAAATCAGTTAAGGGATTCACAAAATAAAAGGACATAAAATATGACTAACATATACATAAAACATTGGAAGGAGAGGAGTAATAATTTGGTGCTTTTAGCATGGGTTCAAACTTAAGTGACCACCAACTTAATATAGACTGCTATATGCATAAGATGTTGTATGTAAACCTAACAGTAACCACAACTCAAAAATCTACAATAAATATGCAAAAAATAAAGAGAAAGGAATGCAAGTATGTGAGTAAATAAAGCCAGCAAACTGTGAGAGAAGAGAGCAAGAGAAGAGAGGATCAGAAAAGAACTACAAAAACAACCATAAAACAAAATATGGCTTTAAGTATTTACCTATCGATAATTACTTTGAGTGTAAATGGACTAAATGCTTTAAATAAAAGACACAAGTTGACTGAATGGTTTAAAAAAGCAAGACTCATCTATATACTGTCTACAAGAGATTTATTTCAGAGCTGAAGACACTTGCAGATTGAAGGTAAAGGGATGAAAAAATATTTATCATGCAAATGGAAATGAAAGGAAAGCCAAGGTAGCAATATGTATATTGCATAAAATAGAATTTAAGGGGTACCTGGGTGGCTCAGTTGTTAAGCGACTGACTTGGCTCAGATCATGATCCCAGGGTCCTGAGATTGAGCCCCACATCAAGTTCCATGCTCAGTGGGAAGCCTGTTTCTCTCTCCAGCTTCCCCTGCTTGTGTTCCCTCTTTTGCTGTCTCTCTGTCAAATAAATAAATAAATAAATAAAATATTTTTAAAAATAGACTTTGAAACAAAGACTGTAACAAGAGACGAAGAAGGACAATACATAATCATAAATGAACAAACACTGTATAATAATAAAGGGGACAATCCAACAAAAAGATATAACAATTGTAAATATTTATTCATCCAGCAGGGGAGCACACAAATACATAAAGCTGCTAATGAGAACCCTAAAGAAGGTAATTGAGAGTAATACAATAATAGTACAGAACTTTAACACCCTGTTTACTTCAATGGATACATCATTGAAACAGAAAATCAACAAGGAAAGAGTGCCCTTGAATGAGACACTGACCAGAAGGACCTAACAGAATAGTCAGAATATTTGACTGAAAACAACAAAATACATGTTCTTTTCAAGTATACATGGAACATTCTCCAGGAGAGATCGTATATTAGGCCACAAAACAAGTTTCAACAAATTCAAAAAGATCAAAATCATAGCATGCATGTGCATTTCTATAAACTAATAATGAATAATGAAGTAGCAGAAAGAGAAATTAAGAAAACAGTGCCATTTACAATTGTAGCACAAATAATAAAATAACTAGGAATAAACTTAACCAAGGAGATGAAAGACCTGTACTCTGTAAATTATAAAATGTTGATGGAAGAAATTGAAGATACCACAAACAAATGAAAAGATACTCCATGCTCATGGATTAGGAGATTAGGATTAGGAGAACAAATAATGTTAAAATATTCATACTACCCAAAGCAATCTACAGATTTAATGCAATTCTTATCACAATATGAACAACATTTTTCAGAGAACTAGAGCAAATAATCCTTAAATGTGAGGGTAACCACAGATGAGCCAAAACAATCTTGAGAAAGAAAAAGAAAGTTTGGGGTATCACAATCCTAGGTTTCAAACTGCACTACAAAGCTATAGGAATCAAAACAATATGGTACTGGCACACACACACACACACACACACACACAAAACCTAAACACTGATCAGTGGAGCAGAAGAGAGCTCAGAAATAAATCCATACTCATTTAGTCAATGAATCTACAACCAAGGAGGCAAGAATATGCGATGGGAAAAAGTCTCTTCAACAAAAAGTGTTGGGAAGACTGGACAGCTACTTGCCAAAGAATAAAACTGGATCCACTTTCTTACACCATGCACAAAAATAAATTCAAGATGGATCAAGGCCTAAACATGAATCCTGAAATCATAAAAATCTCAGAAGAGAGCACAGGTAGTAGTTTCTCTGACATTGGCCATAACAACATTTTTCTAGAAATGCCCACTGAGATTAGGGAAACAAAAGCAAAAATAAACACTTGGTACTATATTAAAATAAAAAAGCTTCTGCATAGTAGAGAAAACAAGAAATCTAAAAGAGAACCCATGGAATGAGACAAGATATTTGCAAATGACTTATCTGATAGTCTCCAAAATACGTAAAAAACTCAACACCAAGAAACCCAAATAATGCAATTAAAAATGGGCAGATGACATGAACAGACATTTCTCCAAAGAAGACATTACAGATGACTAAAAGATACCTGAAAAGATGATCAGCATCACTCATCATCAAGGAAATGCAGATCAAAACAACAATGAGATATCACTGCATATCTGTCAGAATAACTAAAAGAAACAAGTGTTGTTGAGGACATGGAGCAAAAGAAACCCTGTGCACTGTTGGTGGGAATGGAAACTGGGTATAGCAATGTGGAAAACAGCATGTAGTTTCCTCAAAAAATTAAAAATAGAATTACCATTATGATCTAGTGATTCCACTATTGGGTATTTACCCAAAGAATATGAAAACACTAATTCAAAAGGATATATCATCCTTATGTTTATTGTAGCATTATTTATAATAGCCAATTTATGGAAGCAGCCCAAGTATCCATCCATAGGTGAATGTATAAAGAAGATGTGATATCTATCTATCTGTCATCTATCTGTCTATCAATCATCTATCTATCTATCTATCTATCTATCTATCTATCTATCATATTACTCACCCCATGAAAAAGAATGAAATCTTGCCATTTTTAACAGCATGGATGGATCTAGAGTGTATTATGCTAAGTCACATAAGTCAGTTGGAGAAAGACAAATACCATATGATTTCACTCATGTGGAATTTTTTTCATATGTGAAATTTAAGAAACAAAACAAATGAACAAAGAAAAAAAGAGACAAACTGAAAAATGGACTCAACTATGGAGAACAAACATCTTTACCAGAAGGGAGGTGGTGAAGGGAGGGAGTGAAATGGGTAAAAGAGATTAAAAGTATGCTTATCATGAGGAGCACTGAATAATGCGTAGAATTGTTGAAACACTATATTGTACACCAGAAACTAATATAATACTGTATGTTAATTATACTGAAATTAAAAAAAATCTCTCTGAGGGGTGCCTGGGTGGCTCAGTGGGTTAAAGCCTTTGCCTTCGGCTCAGGTCATGATCTCAGGGTCCTGGGATTGAGCCCCCATCAGGCTCTCTGCTCAGCAGTGAGCCTGCTTCTCCCCCAACTCCCCACCTGCCTCTCTGCCTACTTGTGATCTCTCTGTCAAATAAATAAATAAAATCTTTAAAAAAAACCTCTCTGAACTCATGGATTTAAAAATAGTTTAGTATACCTATCCATTGCAGGTTTCTCATTAATGGTCAGTGTTTTCCATTTTTGGCCAATGGGAATCTCTTTACAATGGCTTCTAAATCTTTTGACGTGACTTTAATTAGTGGTCTTTAATAGCTTATTTACTTTCTGGTATGGCAAGATGCTCCAGATTCATCTTGCACATTGCCTGATATAGACATAGAGCTAGCCATTTCTCTGGTAAGTCTTGGTTTCTCTTAGTGGCTAATGATATTCACAGACTACTTATTTGGACATTAGGAGTGCTGATTGCTAATGGTTGGGTATTTTTTTCTAGGCCTTTTATTTTATTAAAAAACATTTTATTTATTTATTTGAAAGAGACAGAGAGCATGGGGTGGGCTGGGGGGGTCCGAGGGAGAAAGAGGAGCAGGCTCCCCGCTGAGCAGGGAGCCTGAGGCAGGGCTTGATCCTAGGACCCTGTGATCATGACCTGAGCTGAAGGCAGAGGTTTAGATGACTGAACCACCAAGGCAGACCTTTTCTAGGCCCCCTTTTTTATTTGTTTGTTTCTTTTATTTTATTATTTAATTAATTTATTTATCTGAGAGAGAGGGAGTATGAACAGTGGGGAGTGGCAGAGGGAGAGGGACTCTTGCAAGCAGGCTCCCCACTGAGCGGGGAGCCCAACTCAGGGCTCAGTCCCAGGATCCTGGGATCATGATCTGAGTTGAAGGCAGATGCTTAGCCAATGGAGTTACCCAGGCATCCCTCTAGTCTTTTTTTTTTTTTTTTAAAGATTTTATTTATTTATTTGACAGAGAGTACTAGCAGGGGGAGCAGCAGGGAGAGGGAGAAGCAGGCTTCCGCTGAGCAGAGAGCCCGATATGGGGGTCATTCCCAGGACCTTGGAATCATGACCTGAGCCAAAAGCAGGTGTGTAACTGACTGAGCCACCCAGTCACACCTCCCTCTAGGCCTTCTAAAGAGCAAATACATCATGACTCTGTATTGCTAGTACCTACTTAATATTTGTTTCCCTTCTAACCCAAATAAGCTTTCAGTGGTTTCAACATAATTTTTCATTTGCTTTTCCCCACAATATGCACCATAAACTCTGAATAAAATATTACTGTCAGCAACAATATGATTACTGAAAAGAGTTTAAAGGGCATATTATTTTTGTTTTTGCTATTGTTTTTGACCTTAGAGTATATCCCACCAAGGAAAGATAGCAAATTTATGTGTTTAAAGTCAGTTGAAAGTAATTTCTGTCATTGTATTATGCCACCAAACTCAATACACAGGTTCATTGGTTTCATTCCCCTTTCAGTTTTTGGGAATTTTTAAAGTAATTCAAAATATTTTTGAGTTTCCAAATTGAAATCTATAAATTAAGATATACCCAGAAAAGTCTGGCTTCTATTCTATTTCCCTCTACCCTATAACCTTCCTCTCTCTATAGACTACCATTAACAAAATTTATAGTTTATACTTCCATTTTTTAATATAAGCAAATATGTATAAATAGTCATATTCTCTTCTTCCAACTTATAATCAAATGTTAGCATACTGGAACTAACAGAAAAGATTACACTGTCAAAGTAGACTTACATAGACCGTCTTACCCAAATTTACTAATATGCTCAAGGATAAAAACAGTCAAAGACTCAGGAATATCAGAGAAAAATCTAGACTATCCTTTGTGGTTACCTAGGCCCTTCTTTTCTGCATTGGACACCTTCTCTGTCCAGTAATAGGTGAGGAATTTAAATGAGGTTTATCAGTGACCTTACATAATAAGATAGGGGTTGTTTAAGTTATGAAATATCCATTTTGCGTTTAGATTAGTAAAGTGTTTATGTGATATTTTCCTAGGAGCCCTGCCTTATAAATCTGCAGATTTTGTGAACAGTCTTGTTAAGAGAATTCTACAGTTGTTCTTAACTGTGGAAAACACTCCTGCTAGCAAGTATCTTTAGCCTAAGGAGGTCAGTTATCAGCATGTTTATAAGAAGATTAGATGGGGACCCTATGTTTTTTTTACTTTCCCAGAAAATGTTCCCTTGATAACACATCACAGGCCAGCAACTGCTGTGTAGAGAATTCCCTCTACAAAATATCTTAATGATGACCATACAGCTTCACAGACCTTTTAATTTATTTTATCAACTCAGTTACTTTTTTTTCTCCTTTTATCCACAGTTACTTGAACCTTTTTATAATGTGCCAATGGAAGCATTTAACTTCAGTGTATGTTTCTTCCAAGGTCAAATTCACTGCCTTCTCTGACTAATCAGTTTTCATAAGTATTACATCTTTTGGGATATTTAATTTGGCTTCCCAGAATATTTTCTCATGTTGGCAAATCATTGTTTACATATATCTTGCTTTTTATTTAATTGTATAAATAGAATTACAAATCCTTTGTTACACTGTGCAGATGTAGAAGTGTGGTTAAAATAATGTTCGTTATACCACAGATCAGTTAATATTACAGGATTATTCTGTTTCTTCCCAAAGAAGCGAGTTCTCATATACAATATTCTCCATTATAAGGGTGGTCCCTAGAGTCCATTGTCAGTAAATTTTGGATCCCATTTGATTTGTTCGAGATGTTATAGTACAGGTTTTTATAGACGTCCTCTAGGGAAGACACAAGTTGCTACTGTATCTGAACAGGCATACCTACCAGGTAGGTAGTTTAGGAATTGGATTAAAGCATCTGCCTTAGTGTTCCAGTCACCCCTCTAAGCTGGAAACTGGATATTTTGTTTTGTTTTTGTTTTGTGAACATCCACATGACCCCCTTTAATTCTCCTTAATTCTCACAGATATTTACTTAGTTGAGTGCCACGTAAGGGTATTCTCTATTGTCTAGTGAGCTAGGACCCATTTGCTGTTGACTACAAATTAAGGTCTGTAAATATCAAAATACTCTCTGAGACCAGAAGCCTAATACTTCTCACACTGCTAAATTAGCTGTTCTCAATTCTGCCACATTGTTAGACTTTCCTGTTCCTTCTCTCCTCATTTTTTTTTCTATCAGTAAGGCACATAGTTGGCAATTACCAAACAGTAACACGGCCTTCAAGCAAGGAACTCCTATCAGTGAACCACTCAGCTGCTTTGTCAAAGTAATGTGGGGAAGGGAAATTCTTGGAGGGCTCTCTCATTGGATGGGTGAGCAGCTTGTTTATGTATTCAATGCACTCCCCCTGAACTTCCCACCTTAGGGCACTCTACCATATTAACATTTACTCTGGGTCATGGACACCATCTAAGACATGATTATTTAGCCTCAGAATTATCTAATGCCCTTCTGTGGTCCAGGACTACTGAGCAAATACCCACTAACAAGCTAGCAAATGTTTTTCAAATGGAGTTTATGAGCAACTGCCACAGTAGTTTTCAAATCCAAATCCAAAAGGTCTTTGTGGAGTAGCACTATTTGATTTCTTCCAAAAGCTACATAGCTGCAAATATCCTAGGAGGTGGATATTCTTACATAATCTGTTGGATCGTGAAGTCTTAGTGGGGTTCCTTGTGCAGTCATCCTCTGTAAATCTTTTTTTTAAGATTTTATTTATATATTTGAGAGAGAGAGCATGAGAGGGGAGAGGGTCAGAGGGAGAAGCAGACTCCCTGATGAGTGGGGAGCACAATGCAGGACTCGATCCTGGGACTCCAGGATCATGACCTGAGCCAAAGTCAGTTGCTTAACCAACTGAGCCACTCAGGTGCCCCTCCTCTGTAAATCTTTTAATGATTGTTTCTTCTCAGGACCCCACTTGAAAAAATATTTATTTTTAATGGTTTTGAGATAGTGGCTAATAGTATTCTTAATTGGAGCAGTGTGATTTTTGCCAAAACTCAGATAGACCTCCCAATTATGTCTTCCTTGCTTGTTGGAAGGGTCTATTAAAGACAATAACTTATTTCTCACAATTTGAGGAATATCTCTGGTTGCTCTAGGAATTTCTCAGATTGGGCTGGACTTGAATTTTAGCTGGATTTATCAGCCATCCTCTATTTGTCATAAAGGTGACTGTGGTTTTTCCCTCCTCTTGACTTTCCTTTGAGGAGTCAGTTAGCGTGATGGTGTCTATGTAGTGTATTTATTTGCTCTTAATGGGTGAGTCCAAGTACTGACTCACTAGACTGTGGTAATATGCCAGGAAACTTACATATTGCTATGGCTGTATAGTAAATTTACACTGATTTCCATTACACATTCACACAAAAAGGTGTACTGTGTCTGGCAAGATTCTAAAATTGGGATTGAGAAGAAAGCATTATTTTTTAGGTGCATACCAGGCCCCCTTGGCTTGTTGTACTTCCTCTCTAGTCTTCACCATATTAGATGTAACTGAAGCAATCCAAGTAGTTTGATCTTTGATAATCTATTGTTTATCTTTAGGAACGTTCTAGAAAGTTCTGTGGTTTGTTGTTGTTGTTGTTGTTTAAGAAAGCTCTAGGCCCAACTTGGGGCTTAAACTCAAGACCCTGAGATCAAGAGTTATGTGCTCTACTTACTTAGTCAACCAGGCATCCCTTGGAACTTTCTGTTTTATATGGTAGCTAAGAGTGCTGAAAAAGGGAATTGATGGGAATCAAAACTACTTCCTCAACCATTTCCTTGATTAAAAGTGTGATCTATTGTAATCATCCTAGAATTTTGTATTGATTAATGTTTACTACTGAGGAGAATTCAGCCAATTCCAGAGATGCTCAGCATGGCCAATTAAAGTTAGGTGAATAATCAATCTTGTAAGACTGAAAAAATAAAATAAACATATTTGGGAAAAAAAATAAAGTTAGGTGAAGGGTGAACTTGGTCAATATCCCCTAAAAAGAGGGCAAAGGCAACACGACTCTTGTTTTGAGCTATAGGACTTAACACCAAAGGGGGCAATATTTTAGTCAATAACCATCTCCATTTCATATTTGAATTATTATACTGCTTACATGATATTTTCCAAGGATCCAGACCACATAAATCTAAGTCTAGGTTGGTTGGATGGTTTATCATAAGCAATCTTAAGCCAACCAAATACAACCTGCTAAAAGCATTCCATAGGTAAGGAATTTCTTGCTAGCACACATTTTGTCAGATTTGTTATGATTTGATTTACAAAGAGATTTGACTAGATCATTCCTTTTCTTCTTTTAAAGATTTATTTATTTATTTGAGAGAAAGAGCAAGTGAAAGAGCAAGAGCAGGAAAGGGCAGGTGGGAGGGGCGGAGGGAGAGGAAGATGCAGACTCCCATTCAGCAGGGAGCCCAATGCAGGGCTCTATCCCAGGACCCCGGGATCATGACTTGAGCCAAAGGCAGACGCTTAACTAATTGAGCCATCCAGGTCCCCCTTGACCACTTTTTTTTCAGCTAGGACATCCGCATGTAAAAGAAGAAATAGGTTGCTGTTCTACAAAGACTTTTGTATTTTTGCCAATATATTTTTGAAATAAATTCCTTGGAAAGGTATTTTCTGAGTCTAAGGGCAAATGCCTGTACAGTTTTGCTAGAAAGACAAAATTATGCTCTATGGGGGAAATTTGCATTTCAAAGTATGATAGTTTCTTTTATCCCACAGCATCTTCACCAGAGTATGTTATCACACTTTCAAGATTTTGTTGTCCTGATAGGTGAGAAGTAGTATGTTACATAATTTGCATTAACCATATAAGTTTGTTAGACATCATTTGTGTGTATGTCAGAATTTTACAGTGTTGCTCATTCCTTTCTAGATATCCCTCATTTGTCTTGGGGTATCACTTTCTCAGTTCACCTTCTTCTAATTCTTCTTGGCTAGTTCTTTCTCTTTGTACACTTAAAAATGGAATTTGCCAAGACTCAATCTTTAGAACTCTTCTTTCTATTTATTCCCTCTCTTGGTTACCTCAGTCAATATTGTGATTTAAAGTACAATATATGTGCTAATGATTCCCACACATATATCTTCATCCTTTGAATGTGTTCCTGAACATATATACCTCTTGCTATTGCCACTAGGTTGTCTGATGAGCATTTTATATTTACATGCCCCAAACTGGACACTTTTCAGCCACTATTCTTGATATTCCTCAAGTCTATCTCATTTTAAATGGCAAGGCTTTTGTAGTCTCACAATTTCACCTTCATTACTACTACTCTGGCCCAAATCACTATTATCTTCTTTAGATTATTGCAGCCTTGGGGGCACCTGGGTGGCTCAGTGGGTTAAAGCCTCTGCCTTCAGCTCAGGCTCTCTGCTCAGCAGTGAGCCTGCTTCCCTCTCTCTGCCTGCCTCTCTGCCTACTTGTGATCTCTCTCCTCTCTGTCTAATAAATAAATAAAATATTAAAAAAAGATTATTGCAACCTTGGATTATTACAGTAGTCTTTGAACTGATCTACCTGCCTCTCCCCTTGCCCTGCTTCCCTGCCACCAACCAAGTCTATTCTCTATACAGAAGCCAGAATGTACTTTTTGAAAGCAATATTATCCAGATGAAATTTACATAAAATAAAATGTACTCATTTATTTATTTTTAAAATTTATTTTTTAAAAGATCTTATTTATTTGAGAAAGAGAACAAGAGATATAGTGAGAGAGAAAGCGCACAAGCAGAGAGAAGGGCAGGGGAAGGGGGAGAAGCAGGCTCCCTTCTGAGTAGGGAGGGCTGGATCCTAGGGTCCTAGGATCATGACCTGAGCTGAAGGCAGATGCTTAACGGACTGAGCCACCCAGGCACCTCTAAAGTGTACTCATTTAAATGTAGAATTTGACTACTGGAAAATAACCCCTTTGCTTGTCTATTGTCAATCCCTACTTCCATCCCAAACCCAAGCAACAGTTAATCTATTTTTTTGTCCCCACAGTTTTTCCTTTCCTAGAAATTTTATATATTTATAATTGTACACTATGATCCCAGTTTTTCTGTGTCTGGGATGTCACTGGCTTGATGTTTTTTGAAATTTATCCATGTTATTGCATGTATCAATAGTTTTTTCCTTTTAACTGTTCAGTACTATACCATCAAATGGTTATACTACAATTTATTGATTCACCTGTTGATGGACATTCAGGTTGCTTCCAATTTCTGTCTATTTTGTGTAATGGTGCTACAAACATTGTATACAAGTATTTTGGCAAACATAAGTTTTTACTTCTCTTCAGTAAATGTCTAAGAGAACTGGATTATATGATAACAGTATATTTAGCTTCTAAAAGGATGATAAATTATTTTCAAAGTGATTTTACCGTTTTATAGAATCAACATGCTTGAGGGTTCTTGTTCTACATTCCCACCAACCTTGACATTGTCAGTCTATTTTAGACCTTCAAATGTGGGTGTGCTGTTTCTTAATGTTTATTATAGTTCTTCTGTGAGGAATTCATTCAGAATTTTCTTGTCTGAAAAGTCTTTTTTATTTAAATTAAAATATAATTTATTATTTGTTTCAGGGGTACAGGTTGGTGATTCATCAGTCTCATGAAATTCACAGAACTCGCCACAGCACATACCCTCCCCAATGTCCATCACCCAGCCACCCCATCACTTCCACCCCACTTCCCTCTAGCAACCCTCAGTTTGGTTGTTGAGAGTACTTTTTCATGTGTCTGTTGGCCATTTGGAGGTTTTCTTTGGCGAAATGTCTGTTCATGTCTTCTGTCCATTTCTTGATTGGATTATTTGTTCTTTGGATGTTGAGTTTGAGAAGTTCTTTTTAGATTTTGGATTCTAGTCATTTATCTGATATGTCATTTGTGAATACCTTCCCCTATTCTTTCAGTTGTCTTTTGGTTTCGTTGACTGTTTCCTTTGCTGTGCAAAAGCTTTCGATTCTGATGAAGTCCCAATAGTTCATTTTTGCCCTTGCTTCCCTTGCCTTTGGAGATGTTTGTAGGAAGAAGTTGCTGGGGCTGAGGTCAAAGAGGTTTCTGCCTGTGTTCTCCTCCAGGATTCTGATGGATTCCTGTCTCACATTGAGGTCTTTCATCCACTCTGAGTCTATTTTTGTGTGTGGTGTAAGGAAATGGTCCAGTTTCATTCTTCTGCATGTGGCTGTCCAATTTTCCCAACACCATTTGTTGAAGAGACTGTCTTTTTTCCATTGGATATTCTTTCCTGCTTTGTCAAAGATTAGTTGACTATAGAGTTGCAGGTCCATTTCTGGGCTCTTTGTTCTGCTCCATTTATCTATGTGATTCTTTTTGTGCCAGTACCAACACTGTCTTGATGATTACAGCTTTGTAATAGAGCTTGAAGTCTGGAATTGTGATGCCACCAACATTGGTTTTCTTTTCCAACATTCCTTTGACTATTCAGGGTCTGTTCTGGTTCCATATAAATTTTAGGATTATTTGTTCCATTTCTTTGAAAAAGTTAATGGTGTTTGATAGGGATTGCTTTAAATGTGTAGATTGCTTTAGGTCGCATAGACATTTTCATAACATTTGTTCTTCCAATCCATGAGCATGGAACATTTTTCCATTTCTTTGTGTCTTCCTCAGTTTCTTTCATGAGTATTCTATAGTTTTGTGAGTACAGATTCTTTGCCTCTTTGATTAGTTTTATTCCTAGGTATCTATGGTTTTGGGCACAATTGTAAATGGGATCAACTCCTTAATTTCTCTTTCTTCTGTCTGCTGTTGGTGTATAGAAATGCAACTGATTTCTGTGCACTGATTTTATATCCTGGCACTTTACTAAATTCCTATATGAGTTCTAGCAGTGGAGTCTTTTGGGTTTCCACATAAAGTATATAATCTATAAAGAATGAGAGTTTGTCTTCTTTGCTGATTCAGATACCTTGTATTTCTTTTTGTTGTCTGATTGCTGAGGCTAGGACTTCTAGCAATCCTTTTAATGTACTGTTGTACGTTTTCTATTTCCTCTTGGTTCAGTTTTTGTAGTTTTAGGTCTCTAGGAATGCATCCATTTTTTCCAGATTGTCAAATTTCCTGGTGTATTGTTGCTCATGATATGTTCTTGTAATTGTTGTATTTCTTTGGTGTTGGTTGTGATCTCTCCTCTTTCATTCATGATTTTATCAATTTGAGTCCTTTCTCCTTTCTTTTTGATAAGTCTGGCCAGGGGTTTATCAATCTTATTAATTATTTCAAAGAACCAGATCTTTGTTTCTTTGATCTATTCTGCTGTTCTATTGGTTTCTATTTCATTGATTTCTGCTCTGATCTTTATTATTTCTCTTCTTCTGCTGGGTTTACGTTTTATCTGTTGTTCTTTCTCCAGCTCCTATAGGTGGAGGGTTAGGTTATGTATTTGAGATCTTTCTTGTTTCTTGAGAAAGGCTTGTATTGCTATATATTTTCCTCTCAGGACCACCTTTGCTGTGTCCCAGAGATTCTGAACAGTTGTGTTTTCATTTTCATTTGTTTCCATGAATTTTTTAAATTCTTCTTTAATTTCCTGGTTAACCCATTCATTCTTTAGTAGGATGCTCTTTAGCCTCCATGTATTTGAGTTCTTTCCAACTTTCCCCTTGTGATTGAGTTCTAGTTTCATGGCATTGTGGTCTGAAAA
>CM052800.1:97219159-97268936 GCA_028533885.1 Nasua narica
TGTTGATTTTGGCCATTCTAACTGGCGTAAGGTGGTATCTCAGTGTGGTTTTGATTTGAATCTCTCTGATGGCTAATACATTTCTCATATGTAGTCTCAATATATTTTTAAATGTTGAAAAACTCTTAATTTTATTTATTTTTATTTTAAGATTTTATTTTTTTAAAGATTTTATTTATTTATTTGACAGAGAAAGAGAGAGAGAGAGAGAGAGATCACAAGCAGGCAGAGAGGCAGGCAGAGAGAGTGGGGGAAGCAGGCTTCCTGGTGATCAGAGAGCCCGATGTAGGGCTCGATTCCAGGACCCTGAGATCATCACCTGAGCCAAAGGCAGAGGCTTTAACCCATTGAGCCACCTAGGCACCCCTTAAGATTTTATTTTTAAGTCATCTCCACAGCTAAAGTGGGGCTCAAACCCACAACCCCAAGATCAGGAGTCACATATTCCATGTACCAGCCAGGTGCCCCGACAAACTCTTTATTTATATTACCATTCTAAATTGCGAACGTGTTCTGGGAAGGGAAAAAGCTTGCTGTCTTGGAGAAAACTTTTTTTTATTTATGTATAACCCACATTTAACTTCTAAAACATTAATTACATTTGTAGTGAGGCAAACAGAGTCGTAGAAGGGCAATTAAACCTCATGCATTAGGGATAAGCTGGTGGTCTTTGGGAGTGCAGAAAATGTACATTTATGCTGTGCATTACACGTTTTCATTAATGCCTTTGAAGGAGCTCTAACAATGCAGAATAGCTGATTGTGCCTCCTTTAAACTTTGTCACTTTCCCCACCCTGCACTTGACAGGTCATAAAGTATTTCACTGCCTATTATTACAGAAGTGTTTTGAGTGGAAATTCCAATGGAATAGGTCAATTTCCCTGGCTCTCAATTATATTTCTTGAAGCTTATAACAGCACAGGAGCCCTGTGCCTATAATTGAGGAATAATGGAATTCTAAATAGTTATTTAAAATTTGGTCGAGAAATATAACTATATACCTAAACAAATTCATCCCAATTTAGTAAAGGGTGATATATACATTTATATCTGTACCAAAAGTCTTTGTTAAAATGTGCAAATACACATATGAATTTAAGTGACTGACAGTTACCCTAGGTGAGCACTACCAATTTGCTAGAATTATTTTTTATAACGTTTTTAACATACTTTCTAAATACTTTATATACTTTTTAAAATATAACTTCAATCTTGGATGTTGGACGCTCAGTAGTTCCTGAAATGGCATTTAGAACCATTTGATCAAGATGTTTTTCTAAGACTTTGTTTCTTCCTGCTTTTTGCCACTAGATGGAAGAAGTAGGTTAACAAAATGATATTTTTGGTGCTTCGTTCAGTTCTACCCAGAAACAACCACAAGACTGTGTTTAAAATAATGCAGTCTCAGCATTCTTTCATTTATATATTTTTACTGCAGTATTTCTTTCCATATGAATACTGGCTTTAAGAATTTTTTTATTTTTTGTATTGGTAAATTTTCTTTTTATTATTTTAAAGTATTAGAATTTTCAAAAGTAACCAAAAAAAGCAAATAATTACCAGCTGGAAGAGGAGAGGTAAGAATTATGTAGGGATATTGCTAACAGGTATGCCACAAAGTAAATTTCACATGCATTATTGTCCAAGGAAGCACACTCTCACATCAAACCTCATTCATTTAATTATTCTTTTGTGTCACAGATGCTTACTGAGCAATTGGCACATTGAAGACACTGGACTAGGTGCTTAGAAATGCACAAGGGATGACTTAGGTGTAGCAACGGTTTATAAGATTTTTACATTCTACAGGAGAGCCAATCAAGAGGTAAGCCATATTTATTTATGCATATATTTTGAATAAGGCAGAAATGGGTAAATATTAGAAATATAGATGTGATATTTTGGACATACAGGTTGGAGAGAGAGGGTGGGTTTGGAGTATCACTTCAATCTGAGGAGATCAGGGATCACTTCATGAAAAACTGGAATTAAAATAGATCCTTGAAGAGGGAGAGGCAGGCTATGGCATTCCAGTGATAGAGTCAGAATGAGCAAAGGCACAGAGGCAAGAAATAACAACTGAAAAATGTTTAAAAATGAAAGAACAGTACATTTTAAAAAGCAATTTAAAAGTATGCATAGGTAAGACATCGTAATTTGTATTTTTTTTTTTTTTTTTTTTTTAGCAGATGATAGGTGTAGGGAATATCCTCACTTGCTAAATTATGTAGGGGAGAAGAGTGAGCATTTTGGAAAAGTGAAGTTTTTCAGTTTAGAAACAGAAGATCACTCAAGATGAAGTAACCTGGAAATAGGGATACTAACAGCCATCTGATGCCAGTATTTTATCAAACATAGACTCCTGTGGCTTTCTTTCTTCATCTCTAAGCTATGCTAGAAAGGAGACTAATGTGAACAGTGTCATTTGACTCCCAAGAAGCTATTTCAATATTTAACTTTTAAAACAAAATATAGTACCACACACATTTATACCTAGTAGTCTACTGATATGAATGATCAAATAATTGTATTCCAACCATTGAAAGCAATGAGCTTGAACCTTGATATTATGAATGGCTATAAAATTATCCAGCTTTTAAATCCAACCACAGATTTTGATTTTATGACCTCCTATGGAACTGTAGCTACAGGTTAACTAAAGGTTATGAAGTAATATTTCCTTTTTATAGTTCTGAATTCGCTGCTTTGTAATTTCAGAGATCACCATATTCTACAGTGGGACAAGCTTTATGGTATTATAATTTTGTATGGTTAAATGTAGGTCTTGTCACTTTTTTTCCTGAATTCATATTCAATGTTACTTGTATAATATAATTTGTATCTAGTTAATCACTATTTTAGTTGCTAGAAATGTATGTAGGAGACTCTTATATAATTTTAAGTCTTATTTGCCTATTTTTTAAAAAAGGTTTTATTTATTTATTTGATAGAAAGAGAGAGAGAGATCACAAGTAGGCAGAGAGGCAGGCAGAAAGACAGGGGGAAGCAGGCTCCCTGCTGAGAAGAGAGCCCGATGTGGGGCTCGATTCCAGAACCCTGAGATCATGACCTGGGCTGAAGGCAGAGGCTTTAACCCACTAAGCCACCCAGGCGCCCCTATTTCCTTATTTTGTTCTATGTATTGCTTACAGATAAGGCTTAATTAAAACTTAAAATTAAATATTGTTTTATATCTTAATAGGAATGAAAATGCTATTCATTAAATCCTATTTAAATTTGATATATGTATGATAACATAGGATTACTAGATTACCTAGAATACATATATATTTTTATGTATTTATAATTGCAAATGAATAAATTCAGATTATAAATTGTTTCACCATTTTATTCTATAAAGCAACTTTGTACCAATATCACATATATGCCTATCTTCCTTAATTCAAAATAGTAATCCCAGTGATTTTAATACAAATAAATTATTAGCTATGTTTAGATCTCATTAGATAAAGCTAATAATTTTATTTTGCTGACAATTCATACACTGTGTAAAATAATCTGATCTTTCTTCAGTGAGAGTGACATTAGTTTGATTTTATAATTTCTTTGCTCATATATAATTAAAATGTTAAAAAAAGTAATTGTAACTCAGTATTAGTGTTAGATATGAAAAAATATAATTTCAAATGTACTTATCAGAAAAATAAAAAGTGGCTATAGAAGCCTACATAAATTACTGGATTTTTTCAAAGGGCACTGTCTACATAGGCAAGGTAGAGAATAGAAGTACTTATTTGAATAAGCTGGACATAAGTTGTATGCTCTATAATTGAAGAAATGATATAGCAAGGAGTTTATAGCCTGGTTACCCAGACCATTATTTACATTGATTCTATCCACTCAACATAATTGCAAAACTGTAACTCTGCCCTTGTAGATGCAAGTAGAAAATCTAGAAATAAAATTCTCTGATTTGATATAGCTCAGCCCTAACTTTAATGCAGCTTGGTTTCCAATTATTATCACTTGAAAATTGGTGATTTTCCTATAAAAACTTTTAAATAGAAAACTATCAACAAGATGGCAGTGCAGGAAGATCCTGAACTCACTTCCTTCCACAGACGTGCCAAATCTACAACTACATATGGGACAATTCTGTCCGAAAAACAGCTCAAACCTTCCTGAATAGGTCTTCCACAACAAAAGATAAAGGGGCTTCTCTGAGACAGTTAGGAGAAGCAGAGATGTGATCTTGCCAAAATCCCCACCCCTACTGCTTTGACCCACAATTGGGAGGGATCTCACAAATCCAGAGCTCCTTTCTGAGAAGTGTGGTGTGTGCCCCACACCAGGTGCCCCAAACCTTGGACCTGCACTGGAGAGACAAGCCCTAAAATGTCTGGCTTTCCAAACCAATAAGGCTAATGTCCAAGGGACTCGAAAGGCTGGAGGGAACAGAAACACTCCTTTTAAAAGGCTTACATATAGACTCACTTGCCCCAGGACCCAGGATGAAAGTAGCAGTTTGAAAAATACCTAGACTGTATGTGAAAGAGATTCATTTGCTAATATTAAAACATCTGCCAGGGGGGCTGGGGAGAGTTGGGATTCTCCAGTGATGGAGGCACTAGTTGGTGCCATTTTTGCTCTCACTGGCTCATTTGCTAGCACACATGGTCACAATCAGACACACCACCCTCGTGCTGTCTCGCTAAGGTTAGCAGATGCACACAGTCAAAGCACTCTACCACTGCCTTGCTAAAGCTAACAGGTGTGCCCCACCACCCCCAGTCCTCTTTCACTGCCTAGCTGAAGCCAGAGCATGTACCCCAGCCTCAATACTTTCCCACCATCTTGCTAAAGCCAGTGGTTGTACGCAGTCCACACAGGGAATGCCCCTTGGACACTTGACCCTGACGGTCGGGAGGACTTGGGCCTGGGCCCCACAAGACGGTAGCAATAAAAAAAGACAGTTCTCAGCAGACTACCACCCCCAGACCTCTACACAGACAGCAGAGTAAAACAAACCCCCAGTGTTCCATGACAAAGGCCTATTTACTTGGTCTAGAGCTTCAGTCTGAGAGATAGGCTTTAGTTTTGCCATACATCTAGAGGGTATGGAGAAGCTTTCAGGGGACCTAGACAGGGAGACATCATCTTTGCATTCTCCTTTCCCTTCCTACAGCTCACAGGTGCTCCTAGAAAGGAGCTTATACACTTATCTGAAGCCCAGATTTTTCAGCTGTTGGCCAGAGGATACCTTCAGATTTCCTAGTATAGAGGCCAGCAAGGTTTAAAATTGTGATCTTATGGGACTGTATGTATCTGCATACCTTAAATGCTGTTGCTTGAAGATCTGGCTTCCAATCAGCCTAAAAGTAGGTGCTGGCTGAGATTCCATGCTTTGAAATACTGACATATCTTGGCATAACCTCAATAACTGGGATTTATCAAGAATAAATCAGGTTACTTGGATAATCACAAAAGTTGGAGAGACAACCAAGAGCTAAGGCAAGGTTGAATGATCAGGTTCATCTCCTATGAAAGACCACTCCTTCAAGACTGGGAGACGTAGCTGTTATACCTAATACATAGAAAGACATATAGTCTAGCAAAATGAGGAAACAGAGGAATATGTTTCAAATGAAAGAAAAAGATAAAACTTCAGAAAAAGACTAATGAGATAGAGATAAGTAATCTACTTAATAAAGAACTCAAAGTAATGGTCAAAGGATGCTCACTAAACTCTGGCAAAGAATAGATGAACAGTGAGAACTTCAACAGAGACAGAAAATATAAGAAAGTACCAAAAAGAAGTCACAGAGCTGAAAAATACAGTAAGTGAAGTGAAAAATACACTAGAGTGGTTCCACAGCAGACTGCATGAAGCAAAAGAACAGATCAGCTATCTAGAAAACAGGTAGTGGAATTCATCCAAGAAGAGTAGCAATAAGAAAAAAAAAATTTTAAAAAGTGAAGATAGCTTAAGAGACTTATAGGAAAACTTCAAGCAGAATAACATTGCATTATGGGGTCCAAGAATATGAAGAGAGAGAAAGGGACAGAAAACTTATTTGAGGAAATAGTGGCTGAAACTTCCTTAACCTGGAGAAGGAAACAGACATTCAGGTTCAGGAATCACAAAGGGTTCTAAATAAGATGGATCCAAACATATCTCTACAATGAGACATACCTAAAATATCAAAAATTAAAGGTAAAGAGAGACTCTTAAAAACAGGAAGAGAAAAACAACTTGTTACATTCAAAAGCACCTCCATGAAACTTGTCAGCAGAAACTCTTCAAGCCAAGAAGAAAGTGGCATGATATATTCAAAGTGTTGAAAAGAAAGAAAATTCCAACCAAAAATACTCTACCTGGCAAGATTATCATTCAGAAATGAAGGAAAGATAAAGAATTTTTCCAGACAAGCAAAAGCTAAGGAATTCTTTGCTGCTAACTTGACTTTACACTAAGTATTAAAGGCACTTCTTTAAGCTGAAAAGAAAATGGGTTAGTTAGTAAGAAGAATGTTAGGGAAGTAAAAATCTTACTGGTAAAGGTAAATACATAGTAAAGGTAGTGGATTAATTACTCATGAAGTTAATATGAAGGTTAAAAGACAAAGGAGTAAAATTATCTACAACTATAATAACTAGTTAAGAGATACACAAAATAAAAAGATGTAAAATGTGACACCAAAAACATAAAACATTTACACTTAAAAGAATAAAAACCAAGTCTTTAAACAAAGACTATAATAAAAGGCAAAGAAAGGCATTACATCATTATAAAAGGATCAATCCAACATGTGGATTTAACATTGGGAGCCTAGGAAGATGGTGGAGTAAGAGAATCCTAAGCTCTTCTCATCTCACTGGTACACCTAGATAATAGCCACATCAGAGCAGCTAATCCAGGAAACAACTTAGAGACTGACAAAACAGACTCTGCATGGTTAATCATAAAGAGGAGGCCACACTAAAAAGGTTGGAGAGTCAGAGACTCAGTGAGGAACCAAATTCTTGGCAAGACTAACCACAAATGGGAGGAACACCACAAGCACAGAGAAGAGAGAGGAACAGACCCCACACATAACATGGGGGACCTGCATTGGGAAGACAAGTCTTTATAATACTCGGCTTCAAAAACCAGTGGGGCTTAAGTTTTTACAACCTTTGGAACATAACTCTGGGTACTTTAAAAATCAGCAGGTTTTGCTCTGGGAGGACTGGAAGGCAATAGGAAACTGAGTCCCTGCCCTTAAAGAGACAGCATAATAAGCAACCCCACCAAGATAAAGCATTAGAAACAGCAGTTTGAAAGCACCTGGAGTTTATGGGAAGGAGATTTATTTACTAATCTCAGAATATGCACTAGCGGGGTAGGGATCTTTAGGAGACTTCTCTGGGAATAAAAAAGCTGATGGGCACTATTTATATCACAAAATACAAGAATATAAAGTATCACATCATTTACATAACAGGGGGTGGAGTGGGGTGGGGAGGAGAAGGTAAAAATTTAGTGCCTTTAGAATGGATTCAAATGTTAAGAGTGACCATCAACTTAATATAGACTGCTACATGCATCAAATGTTATATATAAACCTAATAGTAATCACAAATCAAAAACCTTTAATAGATATGCAAAATAGAATCCAATCATATCATTTGAGAAAGCCATCAAATCATAAGGGAGGAGAGCAAGAGAAGAAAGGAACAGGAAAGAACTATAAAAACAACCATAAGACAAGCAACAAAATGGCAATAAGTATATACCTATCATTAATTATTTTGAATATAAATTGACTAAATGCTCTAATTAAAAGACTTAGGGTGACTGAATAGATAGAAAAACAAGACCATCTATATGCTGCCTACAAGGGGTTCATTTCATAAGTAAAGACACATGCAGATAGGAAGTAAATGGGTGGAAAAACCTTTATCAAGCAAATGGAAGCAGAACAAAAGCTGGGGTAGCAATACTTATATTGAACAAAATAGACTGTAAAACAGACTGTATCAAGAGACAAAGAAGGACACCACATAATCATAAAAGGAACACATCAACAAGAAAATATAACAATTGAAAATATTTATGTACCCAACACAAAGCAACTATTTATAGAAATAAAGGAAGAAATCAATAATAATACAGTGATAGTAGGGGACACCCCACTTACATCAATGGATAGATCATCCAAACAGATAATCAACAAAGAAACAGTGGCTTTGAATGACATATTGGTCCAGATAGACTTAACGAATGTGGTCAGGACACTTTATCCTAAAAGAGCAGATTACACATTCTTTTTAAGTGTACATGGAACATTCTCCAGAATAGGTTACAAAATAAGTCTCAACAAATTGAGAAAGACTGAAATAATCTCATGTGTCTTTTATTTCTTTTTTTTTAAGATTTTATTTATTTAGTTGAAAGAGACAGAGAGAGATAGAGAGAATGAGAGGGGAGAAGGTCAGAGGGAGAAGCAGACTTCCCGCAGAGCTGGGAGTCTGATATGGGACTCGATCCCAGGACTCCGGGATCATGACCTGAGCTGAAGGCAGTCGCTTAACCAACTGAGCCACCCAGGTGCCCGAAATCATCTCATGTGTCTTTTCTGATCACAATTGTATGAAACTAGAAATCAATCACAAGAAAAAATCTGGAAAAAACCCACAAATACATGGAAGTTACAGACATGCTACTAAACAATGAATTGGTCGACTAAGAAGTCAAAGGGGAAATAAAAAAATACATAGAGCCAAATGAAGATGAAAACACAATGGTTCAAAATCTTTGGGATGCAGCCAAAGCCTTTCTAAGAGAGATTATAGCAATAAAGGCCTACCTTAAGAAGCAAGAAAAATCTTGAAGAAACAACTTAATCCTACACCTAATCATACACCTTTTTCTACACCTAGAGAAAGAAGAACAAAAAAAGCCCAAAGCCAGTAGAAGGAAGGGTATAATAAAGATTAGAGCAGAAATAAATGAAATAGAAACTAAAAAAAAACAACAGAACTGATAGATGGACTGATCAATGAAACCAGGAGCACTAAATTTAATTTGGATCTGACTTCAAAAGAAAGGCGACAAAAGCAAAATAATTAAGTGGGATTACATCAAATTAAAAAGGTTCTGCATGGCCAAGAAAACCGACAAAATGAACTGGCAATCTACTGAGTGGGAGAAAATATTTGCAAATCATATATTTGATAAGAGGTTAATATCTAAAATATATAGAAGGACTCCTACAACTCAATAGCAAAAAATCAGATAGTCCAATTAAAACATGAGCAGAGGGACTAAGTAGACATTTTCCTGAAGAAGATATAAAGACACATAAAAAATGCTCAACTTCACTAATTACCAGGGAAATGAAAATCAAAACCACAATGAGATATTACCTCACATATGTTAAAATGGCTAGTATCAAAAAGACAAATAACAAGTGTTGATGAGGATGTAGAGAAAAGGGAGCCCTTGTGTACTGTTGGTGAGAATGTAAATTGGTACAGCCACTATAGGAAAAAGTATGTAGTTTCCTCAAAAAAAAAAAAAAATAGAACTACCATATGATCCAGCAATTCCACTTCTAGATATTTATTTGAAGAAAATGAAAAAAAAAAATGAATTCAAAGATACGTGCTCCCCTATGTTCATTGTAGCATTATTTTCAGTAGCCAAGATACATAAGCAACCTAAATGTTCCTGGGTGGATGAAGAAACTGTGGTGTGTGTGTGTATATATATATATACACACACATATATATACACCCACACATATATACACATATATATACACACACACACATACTACTCACCCATAAAGAAGAATGAAATTATTCCAACTGCAACAATGTGAGTGGAACTTGAGGGCATTATGCTAAGGGAAATAAGTCAGAGAAAGACAAGTAATGTATGATTTTACTTATATGTGGAAATTAAAACAAAACAAAACAAAACAAATGAATAAAAAAAGCAAACCTTGTAGCTCCAGAGAACAGATTAGTGGTTGTGGGAGGGGAAAGGGATTGGAGGTGGGAAAAAGGGGTAAATGGGATCAAAAGGTACACACTTTCTGATGTAAAATAAGTGAGTCATTATGGAGATGTAATATACAACATGGTTATTATAGTCAATAATATTGTAGCACATATATAAAAGTTGCCAAGAGAACTCTTAAAAGTTCTCATCGCAAAGATAGAAAAAAAGAATTTTTTTCTTTGTATGGTGAAGGATGGTAACCGGCCTGTGATGATCACCTCACATGAATACAAATTTCAAATGATTCCGTTGTACATCTGAGACTAATATATTATATGTCAATTTTACTTCAATTTAAAAAAATGAAAAAAGAAATCAATCAAAGGTTAAATAGCTAAACAAGTCATGTCTGTTATGAGTTCTCTGCTCTTTTTTTGACTTTTAGAAGTTTACTTACTCCAGTTTAGAAAAATTTAGTGTTGCCTTTCAGGAGTCATAGCATTTTTGGCCAAATAACATGTCCCTGTTACTATAGGTGATGTATTATTCCTTTGTGGAAATTTGATTTAAGAAACTAAAACTACAACTTCATCAGGCCAAATTCTGCTCTATGTAGTGCTGGCATCAAATGGGAGTTTTGCAAGTTTAAAAGAAAGCTTTCTTTAAGCAGTTGAGAATTTAGTAAACATCAGGAATTTTAGAAGGGGGTTGACATCATAATTGCATCAGTAATTGAGCATTAGGATACCTCCAAACTGCCATGTATGGTGTTGTAAGGTTTTTGTTTTGTTTTTGCATTTAGGCTTTTCTTTGTATACCAAGTGTGTTTAATAAAATAAATACCTCATTTAAGAAGTTTCACATCAGAGAACATATGAGTACTAGAATAAGAAATATGTGCTTTCTGTCCATGCATATTAATTTTATTTTGTTCTTTAAGTTTTCTTGTTGGCATTTGATATTTTTAAACCATATAACAAAACAATGAAAATTTCCTATATAATTAAGATTATTTGACATTTTGAATTTTTACTAAAGGCGATAGTTTTACTGAAATTTGCAAGTGGCTGGAAGCATGCCTTTGACCATTTTGAGATATTAGAACATGATCTATTTGTAAAGAAAGGGGAAAAAAATCTCTCAACATAATACATTTTAAAATTGTTCCAGCTCTTTTTCTATGCAAAAGTAGCTAAGAGCTAGACATAATTTGAGAATATTTAGGAGCAAAAGAACAATAATACCATTGATGTATGGAGTTTTAAACTTTTATGCAGATAAATTTCTTTTGCTTTTATGATGGGATAGTTTTCTAAATGGCTGTTTAAACCTATAGCATTCAATGCTTACAGTAATTTATTCTTGGCTCTAAATTTTGCTTTCTTTCCTTCAGTCAGAATAACTTTGGTTAATTTTCTTTATATAATGAGAAAGGAATAATTGAGAAGGCATGAGTGTGTCTAGCACAGGGACATTCAGGAAGTATTGTGTTGCAGAGAGGGAATAAAGAGTTCCATTGTTACTGAGTTGAGTTCAATTCTTTAAGATTCTTTTCTCTTCAGACATTTCAAAAGAATCATTTGAAATAAAAACTATAACTTTGAAAATGAAAGCTTACCAGTGTAGATAGGCGAAGTTGGGATAGAAAAATAAATTTTAGGGGCACCTGGGAGGCTCAGTGGGTTAAAGCCTCTGCCTTGGGCTCACCTGGGGTTGTGATCTCAGGGTCCTGGGATTGAGCCCCACATCGGGCTCTCTGCTCGGCGGGGAGCCTGCTTCCCCCTCTCTCTGCCTGCCTCTCTGCCTGCTTGTGATCTCTCTCTCCCTCTCTGTCAAATAAATAAATAAAATCTTAAAAAAAGAAAAATAAATTTTAGATAAGACTTCAAAATTTCTTAGAGTATTTTTATTCTTCTATACATCCTCCGAAGTGATTCTTCTAAAACATAACCTTGTCGGTAAATTCTCCGCTTAAAACCCTACAGTGGTTCCATGCAGCTTCAGCACAAACTCTGATGTTAGCTCCTGGGATCTGCATCCACTTCTACCAGCATTAGTTCTCTGCTTCTCTGACCTCCCCACACAATCTTCCACCATGCACAGCATGCTCTGTTTATGTCTGCTTTCCTATCTCTCTTCAGTTTTCAACATCCTCTGTGCTTTTGTTCATGCTATTTTCCCTCATTTATCACTGGTTTTCTTTCCTCTTTTATTCCTCTATATCTTTAACTGTAGCTTCTGTCAAGTTGAGATACTCCCCACTCTTCCAGCTCCCACTGTCAGAACGAGGGGCTCCTGTTTTGTGTTCCCAAACTTCTATTAAAGCACTTTTTACAATTTTCTCATATGTTGTTTAATAGTTCCCTTTTCCACTAAATTGTGAGTCACCTGAGGGCAAGGGAAATGTCTTGTTTTTGAAGTTTTAACACGTAGCACAGAAAAGGCAAATGGTAGTTACACAAGCAATGTTTGTTTCATTAATTGCTTAACGTTTAATAAACATTTAGTGTTACCTAGGTAAGAACAAGGTTCAATTAGATTTGGGGGTAATACAAAGAAGTCAGTACCTGGCATGGAATGTGAACAGTAAATGCTGACCAATTGATGTCATTATCTTCAGCTTTTGAAAAACTTGAAGTTTAAGTAGGTAAAATAAACTATCCAAATAAATTATCCAAGATAGTTATATTCAGCATATGTATTTTCCTTTCTTGTGAAGCTCAAGTCCCAGGAGACATTTTCTGACTACTACAACTTAACATTTATCTCCATATTTCTGTTAATTTTATGTGCAATTCAATCTGGTTTTAAATCTATCCTTCCTTGAGCTTATTCATTAATTCGTAGATATACATTTTGTGTTTCTTTCTGATTATAAAGATTAGGTGTTCTTTTAGGACAGGAATGACATCTTTAATTTCTTTGAATTTTCTCTGTGGGTCCTAGTGAGAAGATGCACACATAGTTTGTACTCAAAAATTATTTTTGGAATGAATAAAAGCAAATTCACTTTGTTAAACATTGTAAATACTACATAAATAAATGTACCTGTGTTTTGTCACAAAAAGCAATTCCTCAAAATATTTTTGTGCAAATTTTGCTATGAGTGAATACCATACAAAAATATTTTACTGCAATTGATAGAATTCTTTAAAATGTGATGGGGTGTTGATTTCCTTGAGGATACTAGTAAAAAAATGTTATTTAAGTTTAATTTGATCAAGAGCTGGGGAGCAAGAAACACATTGCTTTCTTATATAATGGTATTTGCTCTTTTCTTTTTGATGGTTGGAATATAGGGTTACTACGCAGGACAACTTACCAATGATGCACAGGCCTGTGACTCTCAAGTTTAAACACAGGATTCCAGGCTTACTGATAGAAGTGAATGCTTTATTTGATGATCCACCATCACCACCAGGGTAAGCAGATCAGCCCTTTGATGGACTCTGGGAATTTGAAGGTGAAAAATTTTCTATTTTGAGTGCCAAACCTGAAAGAAATAGAGGTCACATATTATATATGGTAATGTTCTCTTATGATATCTATTACTCTTCCTGGAGTTCCCACATACTTCATGCTATTTAACCTGAGTATCTGAAAATTCACTGATATGGTTAAGCTGAGGTCAAAATTTGTGTGACTTGGAATTAAAATTTTGGATTGAACAGTCTATATCTCATAAGCACTTAAGAAAATTATCCATGAAACACTAATAATTGGAAAAGCTGGTGAAAATATTAGCCCAAGTAAAAAACATAGATAATTATTTTATTTTAGGTGTTGAGTGGTATTTGCAAATCATGCATCATTCAATTTAAATTGACAGTATTCTCTAGGTACTAGGAACTATAAATTAAATCTGTATGCCCTTTTTAATTTTATGGTAGTATTGTGATACCTCTAAAAAATTTAGTGGTATATTTTGAGAAAGATTTTTCATCCATATATTTTATGTTGTTGTAATTTATAGATTTAATTGAATAGAAAAAACTAAGGCGACTTTTTCCCAGAATCATAGTATATTGGAACTCTATCTGTAAGGGATCCAGTACTCTAGCTACCTTAAATATACCTGTGTCTACATCTAGAGACTCTTGACTCCAAATCCAGTACCTTCCAATATGTGCTGTTCCACTAAAGAAAAACCCATTTTTTTTTAACATAAAATGTATTATTTGCCCCAGAGTACAGGTCTGTGAATCATCAGGCTTACACATTCATAGTACTCACCATAGCATATACCCTACCCAATGTCCATAACACATCCACCCTATCCCTCCCCCAACCCCCAGCAATCCTCAGTTTGTTTCATGAGATTAAGAGTCTCCTATGGATTGTCTCTCTCCCAATCACATCTTGTTTCATTTTTCCCTCACTACCCACCATGACCCCTCACCCTGCCACTCAAATTCCTTATATCAGAAATCATAGGATAATTGTCTTTCCTTGATTGACCTGTTTCACTTAGCATGATACCCTCTAGTTCCATCCACAGCATTGCAAATGGCAAGATTTCATTTCTTTTGATGGCTGCATAGTATTCCATTGTATGTATGTGTGTGTGTGTGTGTATATATGTATATGTATATATATATATATATATATATATACCACATCTTCTTTATCCATTCATCTGTTGATGGACATTTAGGTTCTTTCCATAGTTTGGCTATTGTGGTCATTGTTGCTATAAACATTCGGGTGCATATACCCCTTTGGATCACTACCTTTGTATCTTTAGGGTAAATTCCCAGTAGCACGATTGCGAGGTCTTAGGGTAGCTCTATTTTCAACTTGTTTGAGGAACCACCATACTGTTTTCCAGAGTGGCCGCACCAGCTTGCATTCCCAACAATAGTGTAGGAGGGTTCCTCTTTCTCCACATATTCGCCAACACCTGCCGTTTCCTGACTGGTTAGATGTAGCCATTCTGACTGGTGTGAGGTGGTATCTCACTGTAGTTTTGATTTGTATCTCCCTGATGCCAAGTGATGTTGAGAGTACTTTTTCATCTGTCTGTTGGCCATTTGGAGGTCTTATTTGCCGAAATGTCTGCTCATGTCTTCTGCCCATTTCTTGATTGGATTATTTGTTCTTTGGATGTTGAGTTTGAGAAGTTCTTTATAGATTTTGGATACTAGCCCTTTATCTGATATGTCATTTGCAAATACCTTCCCCTATTCTTTCAGTTGTCTTTTGGTTTCGTTGACTGTTTCCTTTGCCGTGCAAAAGCTTTTGATTCTGATGAAGTCCCAATAGTTCATTTTTGCCCTTGCTTCCCTTGCCTTTGGAGATGTTTGTAGGAAGAAGTTGCTGGGGCTGAGGTCAAAGAGGTTTCTGCCTGTGTTCTCCTCCAGGATTCTGATGGATTCCTGTCTCACATTGAGGTCTTTCATCCACTCTGAGTCTATTTTTGTGTGTGGTGTAAGGAAATGGTCCAGTTTCATTCTTCTGCATGTGGCTGTCCAATTTTCCCAACACCATTTGTTGAAGAGACTGTCTTTTTTCCATTGGATATTCTTTCCTGCTTTGTCAAAGATTAGTTGACTATAGAGTTGCAGGTCCATTTCTGGGCTCTATGTTCTGCTCCATTTATCTATGTGATTCTTTTTGTGCCAGTACCAACACTGTCTTGATGATTACAGCTTTGTAATAGAGCTTGAAGTCTGGAATTGTGATGCCACCAACTTTGGTTTACTTTTTCAACATTCATCTGGCTACTTAGGGGCTTTTCTGTTTCTGGATAAATTTTAGGATTATTTGTTCCATTTCTTTGAAAAAAGTTAAAGGTATTTTGGTAGGGATTGCTTTAAATGTGTAGATTGCTTTAGGTCGCATAGACATTTTCATGATATTTGTTCTTCTAATCCATGAGCATGGAACGTTTTTCCATTTCTTTGTGTCTTCCTCAGTTTCTTTCATGAGTATTCTATAGTTTTGTGAGTACAGATTCTTTGCCTCTTTGGTTAGGTTTATTCCTAGGTATCATATGCTTTTGGGTGCAATTTTAAATGGGGTCAACTCCTTGATTTCTCTTTCTTCTGTCTTGCTGTTGGTGTATAGAAATGCAACTGATTTCTGTGCACTGATTTTATATCCTGGCACTTTACTGAATTCCTATATGAGTTCTAGCAGAGTTTTTGAGTGTGGAGTGTTTTGGAGTGGAGTGTTTTGGGTTTTCCACATAAAGTATCCTATCATCTGCAGAGAGTGAGAGTTTGTCTTCTTTGCTGATTCAGATATCTTTTATTTCTTTTTGTTGTCTGATTGCTGAGCCTAGGATTTCTAGTAGTATGTTGAATAGCAGTGGTGATAGTGGCCAGCCCTGCCGTGTTCCTGACCTTAGGGGAAAAGCTCTCAATTTTTCTCTATTGAGAATGATATTTGCTGTGGGTTTTTCATGGATGGCTTTGATGATATTGAGGTAGGTACCTTCTGTCCCTACCCTGTGAAGAGTTTTGATCAAGAAAGGATGCTGTACTTTGTCAAATGCTTTTTCAGCATCTATTGAGAGTATCATATGGTTCTTGTTCTTTTATTAATGCATTATAACACATTGATTGATTTTTGGATGTTGAATCTGCCTTGCAGCCCACTTGGTCATGGTGAATAATCCTTTTAATGTGCTGTTCAATCCTATTGGCTAGTATTTTGGTGAGCATTTTTGCATCCCTATTCATCAAGGATATTGGTCTGTAATTCTCCTGTTTGATGGGGTCTTTGGTTTTGTGATCAAGGTCATGTTGGTCTCATAAAATGAGTTTGAAAGTTTTCCTTCCATTTATATTTTTTTGAACAGTTCCAGAAGAATAGGTATCAATTCTTAAATGTTTGGTAAATTTCCTATGAGAAGCCATCTGGCCCTGGGCTCTTGTTTTTGGGAGATTTTTGATGACTGTTTCAATCTCCCTACTGGTTATGGATCTGTTCAGGTTTTCTATTTCCTCCTGATTCAGTTTTGGTAGGTTATATGTTATGATAGTTATAAGAATGCATCCATTTCTTCCATATTATCAAATTTCCTGGTGTATAGTTGCTTGTAATATGTTCTTATAATTGTTTGTATTTCTTTGGTGTTGGTTGTGATCTCTCTTCTTTCATTTATGATTTTATTAATTTAGATCCTTTTTTCTTTTTAATTAGTCTGGCCAGGGAGTTATTAATCTTATTAATTCTTTCAAAGAAGCAGCTCCTAGTTCCTTTGGTCTGTTCTACTGCTCTTTTGGTTTCTATTTCATTGGTTTGTGCTCTGATCTTTATTATTTCTCTTCTCCTGCTGGGTTTAGACTTTCTTTGCTGTTCTTTCTCCAGCTCTTTTAGGTGTAGGGTTAGGTTGTGTATTTGAGACCTTTCTTGTTTCTTGAGAAAGGCTTGTATTGCTATTTAGTTTCCTCTTAGGATCGCCTATGCTGTGTCCCAAAGATTTGGAACAGTTGTGTTTTCATTTTCACTTTTTTCCATGAATTTTTTAATTCTTCTTTAATTTCCTGGTTGACCCATTCATTCTTTAGTAGGATGTTCTTTCGCGTCCAAGTATTTGAGTTCTTTCCAACTTTCCTCTTTGTGCTTGAGTTCTAGTTTCAAAGCATTGTGGTCTGAAAATATGCAGGGAATGATCCCTGTCCTTTGGTACCAGTTGAGTCCAGATTTGTGTCCCAGGATGTGATCTATTCTGGAGAATGTTCCATGTGCAGTAGAGAAGAATGTGTATTCTGTTGCTTTGGGATGGTATGTTCTGAGTATCTGTAATATCCATCTGGTTCAGTGTGTCATTTAAAGACTTTATTTCCTTGTTGATCTTTTGCTTAGATGATTCATCTGTCTCTTTCAGTGAGGGTGTTGTTAAAGTCCTACTATCATTGCATTATTGTTGATGTGTTTCTTTAATTGTTATTAATTGGTATATATAGTTGGCTGTTCCCATGTTAGGTGCATAGATATTTAAAACTGTTAGATCTTCTTGTTGGACAGTATGATAAGTATAAGTATGACAGTATGATAAGTATACTTATACTTATATAGTGCCATGCTCATCTCATATTATACTCTTTGGTTTAAAATCTAATTTGTCTGATAGAAGGTTTACCACCCCAGTTTTCTTTTGATTTCCATTAGCATGATAAATTTTTTTCCACCCCTGGTATTTTTGTGATCCTGTGGGTCCTGAAACCACACTATCCTTTTGAGAGCTTCACCCCCCACCCCCACCCCCACTTAGCCTCTAGAGCAGCATCCTTCAGTGGAACAGACTTCTAAATATTCCTAACATGTGCTCTGCTGCTCTGTCACTTGCCAGGAGCTGGCCTCTCACCTGTGGTCTATCTTTCTGTATATCTCCTTGGATTCACTTCTCTGCACATCCTACCTTCCAGAAAATGGTTGCTTTTCTGTTCCTAGAATTGCTGCTATTCTTCTCTTTGATCTCCTATTGAGTTTGGAGGTGTTCAGAATAATTTGATAACTATCTCACTGAACTTCTGGGACCTGATGATATTTAGGTCTCCCATTCCTCCACCATCTTACTCCTTCCCCGGGAATCTGAATTCTTAAGAAATACTTCCAAGATGTTCATTCCTTAAGATTTTTCATGAGGCAAGTTTAGTTTCTGATGTGGTAAATATAGCATCAGGCAAGTATGTACTTAATGCAGACTTTGGTTGAAATGCCCACACATGCCCTGTGTGAATGGCTGAAAATTGACTAGGTTGAACAGATACTGGTATATTTCCATCTCTGACTATTTTTTGAGTGGAATACTTGAGCGTATCATGTACAGTGTGTTGAACATTATTAACATAAATCCAAACAGCTGGTTCTGAAATTGATGTTCTTTTATCTGGCAATTAACTTCCCATGTTAATAGAAATAGAGCTGAAAATTTAGATGAAGCTTAGATTTATGGGCAATGCTTAGCTTTTTCATAGTAGGTTTTTTGCCAGTTGAAGAAATTTATATAATCTACACAAATGGAGAAAAGACAGTCATCTTCGTTTTAACTATATCAATGCAAGTACTCTGTGTTTCACCACCAATTATTCGTAGCTTCAATCAGTTAAGTAGCCTACAGTTTTCTGAGAATGAGCTACTGGAAAATCATGAATAAGATTAGAGAAAAATGAAAATTGGATGCTATTTTAATTTGAAAATGCCTGAATTATTGTTCTAATTTCAACTTTATCATTATGATTCTCTTTTTGTGCACTTAGACACGGATAGCACCTTCTCCTACTGCTTTCCAGCGGTGATGCATTTGCAGTGAGTACTACAGATTTTTACTCAATCAAATCAACCTTTGTTTTAAAATAACTATTTTTAAAGGCAGGTTTAAATGCTTTCAGAAATTTGAATATTGATATACTTGGAGTTTATCCTTTATTTCCTTCTCTGAAGTTATGGGAAATGGAGCAAAACAAGGAAGTTCAAGGGCTTCAGTAGGGCTGATATGCCTGAGGTTAATTTTTTTTTTTTTAATGAGTCACTGGTTTGAATGGCTTATAGGCAGGTCATTAATTAGGCTTGTTGTTTTATATGTGCCTTGCATATTGGATTTAATAATGATAACTGTTCTCCTGGGGGTAGAATTTCTATTCTGCTCCTTAAAAGAAGCAGCAGAGAATAGTGTGTCCTTAGTTGGAAAATCTTACATAAACTGAGGATACTTTTAACAGTGAAGAAGCATAATTTATTTTTTTAAAGTGAAATATTTCCAAACAACTGAAAAGTATAGAAAATAGTCACACCCGCCACCTAGATTTAACATTTACCACCTAGACTTGACAAATATTGTAAAGTAAATCATTATAGACAGACCCAGGGTATATTTCTTATGCCTTTCCCTTCCCTCATTCTTTTCCTTTTCTTACCCTTTCCAGTTTTTTCAATTTTTACAATTCTAAAGTTGGTCTATATAATTTCTATATATTTTCTTGCTTTTTAAACATGTGCGTATCCCTAAAACTGTTATACTTTATATATTTTGAAAGTTTATGAAGTGGTATAATCCTTTTAATATATTGGGAAGAGCTATTAACTAAGATGCTTTTGTGAATAGCACAATCCAGGGCAGATATGCATACACAGGGCAAAAGGCAAATATTTTGCAATGGTTCACTCGTGCGTGTGTGTGTGTGTGTGTGTGTGTGACTCATTTCATTTTACTATTTTTAATTAATTAATTAATTAATTAATGAGAGAGAGAGAGAGAGAGAGAGAGTGTACCCTTGGAGGGGTAGAGCAGAGGGAGAGGGACAAGCAGATTTGGTACTGAATGGTGAGCCCAAATGCAGGGCTCCATCTCAAGACCCTGAGTTCAAAACCCAAGCCGAAATCAATGGTCAAACCTTTAACTGACTGAGTAACCCAGGCACCCCTGTCTTCACTCATTTTAATTGCTGCATTTTATTCTATTATGTAAAATTTTTATGTTCTTCAACTGCTGGACAAATTGTTTCCATAGATTAAAAAAATTTTTTTTATTATTTAAAAAAACTATTGTAAAATATACATGGTTTAAAAACCAACTGAAGGGCTTATAGGACTAAATACAGTATTCCTTTGCCCCATTATTCTTCACTCCAGCCTTATTCCCCCATACAATGGCTTTCAGGAGTTTTACCTGCCTTTTCTGGTTTCCGTATGTAAAGTACTTGGGCTGTGTTTTGGTGGTTCTTTTTAATCATTAAGACACAACAGTATGACATATCTCTTTTTTCTACTAAGAAATGCATTAAGATGTAAACTCTCTTTTGTCAAGGCTATCTCAGTCAGAGAGTGTGTGATAAGGTCAAGATTAGAGGTTTGGTGTCTACATTGATCAGTTTTTCTTTATGTGTTCTATGTCTATAGACTACAACCCTAAATTTTGTCAACTTTTTGCATGTGTAGTCTATTGGTTTCAAGCTTTTCAGAAAATAGGGAAGCAAGGAAAAAACCAGATACCTATTATAAAGCTGCTGACAGTGGTAAAAATATAGGATTTCAGAGCTGAAATAATGATCCATCTATAAGAATCATAACAAATTATTGGGGAGTTCTTTTCCAACTCTCCAACAAAATTCTCAGCAAGGGACTACCAGTAGGAACATCGTTGGAATTTACAAACAGTTGCATATTCTATTAGGAAGGTGTGTTTTACTTTGTTTTGTTATTTAAGTTTTTGAACCAGGAGAAATAACAAAGTGACTCAAGGTCTACTGGCTATTTTGTTTAAGAAAAAAGTTATAGGAGACTTTTTGAATTGGAGGACATTTGCATTATTGATATTATGTTGTAAAATATTTCCAAGACTATTACTTCAAAGTGGTGGTAAGTAGAAAAACCTATATGGGCTATGTATTGGTGATAACAAAAGAAATAGGTTGGAAGGAAGATAATAATTTTTTTCCAGTGGTAAAAGAATAATTTATTTTATGCCATTTGTTTCGCTCTGAACCATGTCAGATATAGCCGTATATATATTTTAGTGTGGTAAGGACAAAAAGAGGAGATTTGCCCTCTTAAACTTTTAAGTTTACAATACATGATTGTTGATTGTAGGTACAGTGTTGTACATAGCTCATCTCTAGAACTAATTCATCTTCCTAAATTGAAAGTTTATGCCTGTTGATTAGTAACTCACTATTTTGCATTCCTCTAGCCCCTCCAAACACCATACCACTCTGATTCTATGGATTTGACCGTTTTAGATACCTCCTATAAGTGGAATCATACAGTATTTGTCTTTCTCAGACTGGCTTAATATTTCACTTAGCATAATGTCTTCAAGATTCATTCATGTTGTCCCATCTTGCAGAATTTCTCTCTTTAAAAATCTAATATTCCATTGTATGCATATGCCATATTTTCTTTATTCATTCATAGAGGGTAATGAAAGAAGTAGCAAAACATACTAAAGATTGACTTATCTATTGAAAATCATAAATCAGCACTGTCCAGTAGAAATTCCTGTGATGTTGGAACATGTTCTATATATGCTCTGTCTGAAACAGGGGCTGCTAGCCACATGTGGCTTTGAGTATTTGAAATGCGACTATTGTAACTAGGAAAATAAATTTTAACTCTTACTTCATTTTAATTAATTTAAGTTTAAGTTTAAATTGCCAGGTATGGCTAATGGCTACAATATTGGACAGTGAAGTTCTAGAGTAAGTATCACATATAGGCATAGCATTTTCTTTTAAATATAATTAACGTTCAATTTTTAATGGGTTTGAGAAGATACAAATATTTTTAGAAGGAATTTTTATGAAGGAAATGCTATCTTTAGGATATGAAGGAAAGGAAATGCCATTTTTAGAAGGAAATGCTATCTAAGTACAGATGAATGGAGGTATGGACAATTCCTGAGGGAAAAGTATGAAATTTATGAACTTGAAATTAAGGAGGTTATTAAAGGAGATGTGAAAATTTGATTGTAATTTAAAATCTTATGAAGAAGATGATTAAAAGGGAGAAAATGCTTCTTAAAAAAATGAAGATTTATTTAGCGGGAATAAAGCCTGTGTTGACAGGAAGTAGAAATGGAGAAGCTGCTTTGTGGTAGAATGCACAAATGCTCTTAGGCTTCCTGGAACAAGGTAAAGATAAAATCATCCATTATGATCATTGGGGTCCTAAATACAAAGGAATAAACTCCACTGAAGACTTATATGAAGGCTTTTTACTCATTAAATATCCCAGTCATGAAAGAAGAAACTTTTTTAAGAAGTAGCAAGAAATCAGAAATCAGTGAGATACTTATATATGCTGTACATCTATTATTTAAAATGCCTTCTACTGATCCATCTCTGGAGTGTTCTCCTTAACCTTTTCCTGTTTGATTTTTAATAGGAAAATTCTACACTTACAGCTCCTTTTTCTCAAATGAGTTTGTTTCTTAAACTCTTATTTTGGTAATTATCTCTGAAGTTATCTCAGTCAGTAGGATTTAATGGAATCTGCTTATTCTTCTTGATTTCTATGTAGCATGTGACATTGGTATCATTCCTTTCTTCTTGAGATTCTTTTCAGGATTTTTTTATTTCTCCTCTGGTTAGTTCATTTTGATCTCATTCTTTTCTTTTCTCTCCTTCTTCCAAATATGTCTCCTCTTTGTTTTTGCTGTCAGGTATCTTGTCTTTACATTCTCCACTGTGACCATCTGATCCTCTTTCATGCCTTCAACCTTCACTTTTTTTTTTCAGATTTCTTCCACATCTATATATCTGGGCCCAAGTTATCTCCAGAATTAAGTACTACATTCCTAATAATGTCTACTGGATATCTGTACCTGGATGTCCTGCCAGAAACTCAAACTTAGTATTTCTAAAACTAACCTCTCAGTTCCCAGGATTGGCTTGTGCCTTCCCTATATCTAAAATTGCACCATTATTTTGTAATTCAGTCAGACAAGAAACTTCTGCTATCTTTGTTCCATCTCCCTTGCCCCTCATATATAACCAGTTGATGTTTTGTAACTTTTCAGAGTTTTGCCATAGATCAGTCTGTGAAGCAGTGTGAATGGCCACTACATGTTATTACTGTATATTGAACCAAACTTAGCAGGTAGTGATGAGACAATCCATTAGAACTCTATGCATTCCCTGGTAGTAGGTCAGTCACACAAGGACATGAGGATTGGAAATAAAAGCCTGGGTGGATTATTAAAATAGGAAGTGATTAAACATGGAGAGAGGAAAGAGCCCTGGCCAAGGTAATTGGACATTCACATTATATACCACCTCTTGAGAATTGTAAGGCTTGAGCTGTGTCTCTTAGACTAGGTTCTCCTCTATGTAGCTTTGTTAGAATTCTGTGGATAGCAATACCTCTAAAAACATCTTTGACTATCCTAATAGACTTCCAGTGCTATTTGGACATAAATGGGATAAAAGAAAAAATATTTAGTTAAAAATTAAGATATGATTTCTTTAATTTGCTTTTTTTTTTTTTTTTACTGCCAAAAGACATTTGAAAAATGGAACTGAAGTGATTTGAAGAACCAACTGAGTCTTGTGAGAGCCCCAGAATAATGTGTAGAGTTGTGTTGTATTTTGTCACTTTCCTGCTATTTATAACTAGAGCCTATATTTTGTCAGCTGCTTTCCTAAAACCACACCTCCTGGTATCTGAAGGTCAAGTTCTTGTCATTTGTTTTTTAACTCACTCTTCCTCCCCAATGGATTGATAACAATATAGTAAGCCCTATTTGTGCAATATCTTTTTTTTTAAGTAAAGCAAATGGATTTTTGTATCTTGCTTTAATGACAAGTTTGCAAATTGCCAATCTTTGCTCTTTTCTTTCCCTCCCAATTTTTCATAGTGGTAATTAAGGACTGTAAATTTCACTTTATCATTTGTGTTAGAAATAGTAGCATAAATCATAGTAATAGCACCGTTTATTTCAGTAATGCTAGCCTGCCTGCAAATCACTTGTAAATTGGTTCCATGGATGTACCTCTATCAAATTAATCAAAAACCACCTGCATACATTTCCTGAGCTTAATTCAAAGGCTTAGTAACAGTGAGGAAGAAAGATCATTACTGACCTTTCCATTTTTATTTATTCATAAGTTCTGAATGGCTCACGCATACGTTTTCATTTTGAGCCCTGACTAACATCTAATTGACATTTTGTGTAGTGCTTTAAAAAAAAAACACCCAAAAACACAATTTGGGATTTGGTCCCAAATACTATGCCTGCTAGGTGGTCCTACTATGGTCCTTACACAGTAATAATAATATTTGATTGGACACAAAATATTATATTATTTAAGAATCTGTGAGAAATAATGCTTTTGTGCTAAGAAAAGATTTTTGAAGTGAGCATAATAGTTTTCAGTATTAGGAAGTTGGGCAACCGTCGCTTATGTTTGTCTCCTTGTACCCAAGAAGGTGATTCAATGTATCATTCTGAATGTAAAGGAAAAGAGAGAATCATTCCTTGTGTGTTTTCCTAATGTGCCTGTTCATGCTCCCTGGAAGAATAACTAAGACAACTCTAGTCCATATGAGCTTGGCTCCAGTGCACTATTTTATAACATGTTGAGTTCTATTCTGTACATGGTGGTATGTCCTTTGGGGGAGTTCCTGCTATACAATACAAATGCCCAGTTTACCTCTTACTTATTGGTCCTATCCTAAGAGGAGAGGGGACTTTAAATATAGTAATAGCTTACTTTTTGTCTTATCCTAAATCAAGCATGAAAAAAACCCAGTATATTTAATTTTACATTTGAAACTACAAAAATGAGACAAAATCAAATTATAGGGCTCAAATATCAAAAATGTAATAATAAATATAATATATATCTATATTATATGTATACGTTACCCCTACTTCTGTTTTTGGTATATAAACTTGGTTTTGAGAAATCATCTGTATGTGTATTCAATATTTTAGTGGGTTTTATACATTGTAGAGTTTTCAAGGTAAGTATAAGAAATCAGAAATAAGTATGGGGCTTAACTTTCATAAACAGTGTGCTTTCACATCGCATTAAGATAATGACAAGTTTCCTTTGAATTCTTAATAGTTATATCTAGTTTTAGTTTTTGTATATTCTCCAATATAGTCTATGTACTATTTACTAGTCTATATCAAAGATTTCACATTTGGAAAGTTGGAATAATAGTCTTTTTTTTTTTTAAAGATTTTATTTATTTATTTGAAAGAGAGAGATTACAAGTAGGCAGAGAGGCAGGCAGAGAGAGAGGGGGAAGCAGTCTCCCTGCTGAGCAGAGAGCCCAATGTGGGGCTCGATCTCAGGACCCTGAGATCCTGACCTGAGCTGAAGGCAGAGGCTTTAACCCAGTGAGCCACCCAGGTGCCCCTGGAATAATAGTCTTTTAAGCAAATCTGCTCACTATTCCTTCTTTTCCTCTTCGTGGATGAACTTGTAAGTAATAGGCAATAACTTACTTTGAAGAATTTCTTTTATTAGAAAAAGAAGAGGTAAGAGCAACAGATTGCCTTGAATTTTTCTATTCTCTAAAGAAATTAGTCTAATATTTTATTTCTATATAGCAAAATCAGAGTGTTCCACAGTAAATTTGATGCATTTTAAAATGCTTTTTTTAAAAAAAAATTATTTATTTATTTGACAGAGAGAGAGAGATTGAGAGAGATCACAAGTAGGCAAAGAGGCAGGCAGAGAGAGAGGGAGAAGCCGGCTCCCGGCTGAGTAGAGAGCCTGATGCGGGGCTTGAGCCCAGGACCCTGAGATCATGACCTGAGCCAAAGGGAGAGGCTTTAACCCACTGAGCCACCCAGGTGCCCCTAAATGCTGTTAAATGATTGTTTCAGTAACCATTTTATAATTTAGTCCTAAGTATATATGTATGCAGTAATTCTCATGGGGAAAAAGCTTTGTAAAACAATGGATTTAATAATCAAGATATTAAGTACAGGTTTTAGAGAGAGAGTGACAATTCTGGTTAATATGGACTCTTTCATGTGTGGAAGAAGCTAGTCTTTCAAAACAATGGAAAGGACACCCACAGAATAAATATTGATTTATATATAGATCCATATATGAATAAATATATTATAAATGTATTTGTAAATATATATAAGATTAATGCATGTTTTCTTGTCTAGTGTTAGAGTAATTTATTTTACCATATTAATGTAGAAGGGAATAAATTAAAATTACTTTATCCACAGGGAATATTTTGGCCTATTGGATTTACTCTATTCATGAGATTGTAAAATAATTTAGTGTTACTTTTTAAACAAAGATAAAAGCAATAAAATTAAATGTTGAAGCTATCACATTTCATTTAACAATAAACTTGTGATTAACTGATAATCAAGTTCTCAAAGATGGTAGAATAAATCTTTCTACTCCTTTCTACTCCTTTCACTTCTATTCTCTTCTAAAATAAATCATTTTTAGACTGTCAAAAACCATGAGAAATTTCTAGCTAAAGATCTTTCTTTCTCAAAGGCCCTGAAAAGAAGGGCTTAGAGTGAAAAGTGCCGTAACTGCAATAGTAAGTACATTCTACCAGGAATAAATAAAAATTGCAAAGCCTGACAGTGAGTAATACAGAGAGGAATTCAAGTGACTAAACCTCAAATAAAGGATTATCCTTGTTTGTGAGAAATCTGTTCCAGTAAGAAATCGATCTAGGAACTGCTGCATATAAAAGCAGCTGGGCAGTTTTTCTAAGCTATAGGGAAACTGGAGCTGAGACCAGCAATCCTAACTGGGCAATGATCAGGTCTTCAGATCCCAGCAGTGGACATCTACCATGCCTTTTTCTGTAGTTATTAGGCCCTGAATCTATTTATTTAGAGAGCAGCTGTCCTAAACTACACTCCTTGTCATTAAGGTAAATTTGGTACTATGTTTTTTACAGCTCTATTACCTTTATAATTTTGTTTTCTATTTTGTAAAAGGGGAAAAATGAAAACTGAGAACTGTGAGTACATTGTTTGTTAACGGGATGCCAGCTGGATTAAAATCCCAGTAGTAGAGGTTACAGAAAAATAAACTGCTGGGTTTAACACTGTTGTCTGTTTAAGTGTCAAACAGAGATGAGTGTTTCGCTGAATTCCTAAAATGGTTTGGCTCTGTCATACTGTAATATTTAGCATAATCAACATTGAAATCTGGAGCACAGTATTTTTGTCTTAATATGTAGAAAACGGTATGTGTATTTGATTATCAAGCAAATTGCTATTGAAAGTGGTTTGTTAAAAATGGGTTTGATTGGGCACCTGAGTGTCTCGGTCAGTTAAGCGTCTGCCTTCAGCTTAGGTCCTGATTCCAGAGTCCTGGGATCGAGCCCCACATCAGACTCTCTACTCAGTGGGGAATACATTTCTCCCTCTCCCTCTGCCACTTCCCCTACTTGTGCGCTAGCTCTCTCTCTGTCAAATAAATAAATAAGATCTCTAAAAAAAATAATCAATAAAAAAATAAAATGGGTTTGATTAATGAAAACAAAATTAGTTGTTTAAATATATTTATAGGCAGAAATGAATTCATTCATTATTCTTTCATTCATTCATCAAACTTTCACTGAGTACCTTTTATGGACCTGGTTCTCTGTTAGGGCCATGGGATACAGAGTCAAATAATATGTCACTTCTGCTTTCTTGGAGTTTTCACTTCAATGACATGTATTCACTTTTTCAAATGTTTTGTTAATTTAGTTAATATTGGATTTCTTACAAGTTTCATGTAAATTTTTAAGTATGTGTTTTTTTTTATATCTACTTAAAATATCTCTGCTTCTATTTTGGAAAACAAAAACACAAGGGAAAGCAAAATAAAAAAAATAAACAACACAAACCCATGCTATTACACTGGGGCTCTACAAAATAAGGAAACCTTTGCTCTGAAAGGAAGAAAAAATCCTTCTCTCTTAAGGAATACATGCTTTCTCCTAGGTGGTTCTTTGGATTAGAAGTTCATTGAAATACTTGTGCCACCTGCAAAATCTGCCACAATGTTAACAAACAAATACATTTCACATTTTTAGCATATGGATGTTTAATAGACATGTAATTCTATAGGATGTTATTATATGGGTTTCCATAAGAAGAATTTGATCTTTAAATGATAGCCATTACAGTCCTTCCCAAATTGTACATGTTATTGTTTGAAGAAAGAAAATAGTTTATAATTAAATTAAAATTAAAATATATTGAAGTCATCAATGTCAACTTTCAATCTTTCTGGCTTCGATATTCCTGTATTTAATATTATAAGTTCTACTCTGATTAAATACTCTTGGCATTATGTATGGGGTTTGATAATTATGAGGTTTATAGACTGGCTCATTCATTCAACAAATATTTTGTGAGCACTCACCATGTATATCGAATTGTTCTTGTGACCGGGGTTATAACCACTAATAAGACAGTCAAACCTTTCAAAGAGCTCAATTACAGGGAAAATCTAGACTAGCAAAAAATGCAGGTGGGCAAAATCCTGATTCTGTTCTACAAAATGAACTGTGTTCAGGAAATGGTTTATCTTTTTTTGTCATTATTTGTTTGTTTCTTAAATTTGACATATGAGTGAAATGTATTTGTCTTTCTCTGATGGACTTATTTCACTTAACATCATGCTCTCTAGCTCCATCCATGTCATTGCAAATGACAAGATTTCATTCTTTTTTATGGCTGAGTAATAGTCTGTTGTATACATATACCACATCTTTTTTCTCCATTCATCAATCAGTACACATGGGCTGTTTCCATAATGGCTATTATAAATAATGCTGCAATAAACAAAGGAGTGCATGTATTCCTTTGAATTAGTGTTCTTGTATTCTTTGGGTCAGTATTCAGGAGTGTGATTGCTAGATTTCAGGGTAGTTCTATTTTTAACTATTGGAGGAACATTCACACTGTTTTCCACAATGGCTGCTCCAGTTTGCATTCCCAACAGTGCAAGAGAGTTCTTTTTCTCTACATCCTTGCCAGCACCTGTCATTTCTTGTATTGTTGATTTTAGCCATTCTGACAGGTGTGAGACGATTTTGCTTTGTAGTTTTGATTTGCATTTCCCAGATGATAAGCGATGACCATCTTTTCATGTGTCCTTTGGCCATCTGGATGTCTTCTTTAGAGAAACATCTGTTCTGTCTTCTGCCCATTTTTAATTGGATTATGTGTTTTTAGGGTGTTGAGTTTTATATTGTTATTTTTATATTAATATATATCACATATAATATAAATAGAATCTATATTTTAAGTAATATAAAATAATATATTATATTATAATTATATATAAAATTATAATTATAATTATACATATAATCATATATAATTTATAAATAAATACATATATAATATATTAATATTTAATGTATTTTATATTGTTAAAAATAATTTTATTTATTTTAGAGATAAAGAGAATTAGAACTGGGGGAGGGGTGGAGGGAGAGGGAGATAGTCTCAAGCAGATTTCTATGCTTAGCATGGAACCTGATGTGGGGTCCTTGCTCACAGACCTGAGATCATGACCAGAGCTGAAACCAGGAGTCAGAGTCTTTTTTTTTTTTTTAAAGATTTATTTATTTATTTATTTATTTATTTATTTATTTATTTATTTATTTTTATTTGAGACAGAGAGAGAGAGCATGAGAGGAGAGGTCAGAGAGAGAAGCAGGCTCCCTGCAGAGCAGGGAGCCCGATGTGGGACTCAATCCCGGGATCCAGGATCATGACTGAGCCGAAGGCAGTTGCCCAATCAACTGAGCCACCCAGGCGCCCCCAGGAGTCAGAGTCTTAACCGACTTAGAAATCCAGGTGCCCCTAAGTTCTTTATATATTTTGGACATTAACTCTTTATCAGATATGTCTTTTGCAACTATCTTCTCCCATTCTGTAGGTTGCCCTTTAGTTTGTTGATTGTTCCCTTTGCTATGTAGAAGCTTTTCATTTTGAAATAGTCTCAATCGTTTATTTTTGTTTCTGTTTCCCTTGCCTTAGGGGACCTGTTTAGAAAACATTATTATGGCTGATGTCAGAGAAATTACTGCCTGTGCTCTTACCTAGGATTCTTCTGGTTTCAGGTCTTAAATTTAGGTCTTTAATCCATTTTGAATTTATGTTTGTGTATGGTATAGGAAAATGGTTCAGTTTCATTCTTCTGCATGTGGCTGTCCAATTTTCCCAGCATCATTTATTGAAGAGACTGGTTTTTTTTTACATTGGTTCTTCTTTCCTGCTTTGAGGAAGATTAGTTGACCATACAGTTGTGGGTATATTTCTGGGTTTTCTATTCTGTTCCATTGATCTATGTGTTTGTTTTTGTTCCAGTACCACACTGTTTTGATCACTACAGCTTTGTAACATAACTTGAAGTCTGGATTTATGATGCGTCCAGCTTTGCCTCTCTTTTATCAAAGTTGCTTTGGCTATTTAGGTTCTTTTGTGATTCCATAAAAATTTTAGGATTGTTCTAGCTCTGTGAAAAATGCTGTTAGTATTTTGATAAGGATTACATTAAATGTGCAGATTGCTTTGGGTAGTATAGACATTTTAACAATATTTTTTTAGGCTTATTCCTGGGTATCTTATTGTTTTTGGTGCAGTTGTAAATGAGATTGATCCCTTAATTTCCCTCTCTGCTGCTTCATTATTGGCATATAGAGATGCAACAGATTTCTGTATGTTGATTTTGTATCATGTGACTTTACTGAATTCATTTATTTATCAGTTTTAGCAGTTCTTTGGTGGAGTTTTTTGGGTTTTCTTTGTAGCATATCATGTCATTTGCAAATAGTGAAAGTTTTACTTCTTCTTTACTGATTCGGAGGCATTTTATTTCTTTTTGTTGTCTAATTGCTGTGGCTAGGACTTCCAGGCCCGTGTTGAATAAAAGTGGTGAGAGTAGACATCCTTTTCTTGTTCCTGACTGTAGGGGAAAGGATCTCAGTTTTTCCCCAATGAAGATGATGTTAGCTGTGGATTTTTCAGAGATGGCCTTTATTATGTTAAGGTGTGTTCCCTCTAAACCTACTTTGTTGAGGGTTTTTATTACGAGCGGCTACTGTCTTTTGTCAGGTGCTTTTTCTGCATCTATTGAAAAGATCATGCTTGATGTGATGTATCACATTGGTTGATTAGCTAATATTGAACCACCCAGGAATAAATTCCACTTGATTATGGCGAATGATTTCTTTAATGTGTTGTTGGATTTAGCTAGCTAGTATTTTGTTGAGGATTTTTGCATCTATCTCTATCAGAGATATTGGCCTGTAGTTCTCTCTCTCTCTCTCTTTCTCTCTCTCTCCCTCTCTCTCTCTCTCTTTTTTTTTTTTTTGTGGTGTCTTTATCTGGATTTGGTATCAGAGTAATGCTGGCCTCATAGAGTGAATTTGGAAGTTATCCTTCCTGTTTTATTTTTTGGAATAGTTTGAGAAGAATAGGTATTGACTCTTCTTTAAATGTTTGGTAGAATTTGCCTGTGAAATCATCTGGTCCTGGACTTTTGTTTGTTGGAGTTTTCTGCTTACTGATTCAATTTCTTTGCTGCTAATCAGTCTGTTCAAATTCTCTATTTCTTCCTGTTTCAGTTTTGGTAGGTTATATGTTTCTAGGAATTTTGCATTTCTCCTAATTGTCCAATTTGTTGCTATATCATTTTTCATAATATTCTCTTATAATTGTTTTTCTGTGGTGTTTGTGGTTATTCTTCTTCTCTTATCTGTGATTTTATTTGGGATCTTTCTCTTTTTTTCTTGATAAGCTTGGCTAAAGGTTTATCAATGTTACTAATTTTTTCAAAGAACCAGCTCCTGGTTTTGTTGATCTGTTCTATTGCGTTTTTAGTTTCCATATTGTTTATTTCTATTCTAATCTTTATTATTTCCTTTGTTCTGCTGGCTTTTTTTTTAAAGATTTTATTTATTTATTTGGCAGAGAGAGATCACAAGTAGGCAGAGAGGCAGGCAGAGAGAGGGGGAAGCAGGCTCCCCACTGAGCAGAGAGCCGGATGCATGGATGCACGTGGAGCTCTATCCCACGACCCTGAGATCATGACCTGAGCAGAAGGCAGAGGCTTTAACCCACTGAGCCACCCAGGCACCCCGGTTTGGGGTTTTGTTTGTTGTTCTTTGTCTAGGTTTCTTAGGTGTAAGGTTCGGTTGTTTGTTTGAGATTTTTCTTCCTTCTTGAGGTAGGCTTGTAGTGCTTGCTATAATCATCCCTCTTTGAATTGTTTTTGGTGTGTCCCATAGATTTTTCAACTGTTGTGTTTTTATTTTCATTTGTTTCCATGTAATTTCTTTTATTTCTTCCTAGATTTCCTGGTTGACCTATTCATTGTTCCATAGCATGTTATTTAACCTCTATGTATCTGTGGTCTTTCCAGATTTTTTTTTTTTTTGGTGGTTAACTTCTAGTTTCATAGAGTTGTGGTCAGAAAAGTTTCATGCTATGATTTCGACTTTTCTTAATTTGTTGGGTCCTGTTTTGTGGGCTAATATGTGATCTTTTCTGGAGAATGTTCCATGTGTACTTAAAAAGAATGTACTTGAAAAGAGTTAATAATTTTTTCAAAGAACCAGCTTTCAAAGAACCTAAAACAGGTTTTAGGATGTTTTAGGATGCGATGTTCTGAATATATCTGTTAAATCCATCTTGGTCAGTGTGTTGTTCAAAGCCGTTTTTTTCCTTTTGATTTTCTGTTTAGACGATCTGTCCATTGGATATAAGTGTGTGTGGGGGGTTAAAGCCCCTTACTATTAGTGTATTATTATTGATTATTTCCTTTATATTTGTTATTAACTTTTTTATGTATTTACGTGCTGCCATGTTGGATACATAAGTATTTACAATTGTTATATCATCTTGTTGGAGTGCCCTCTTTTTTTTTTATAGTGCCCTCCTTTGTCTGTTGTTACAGTCTTTGTTTTAAAGTTTATTTTTTTTTGATATAAGTATGTCTACTCTGGCCTTCTTTTGATATTCATTTGCATGATAAAATTTTGTCCATCCCCTCACTTTCAATCTGTAGGTAACTTTAGGTTTAAAATTAGTCTCTTATAGGCAGCATATAGATTGGTCTTGTTTTTTTTTTTATCCATCCTGTTACCCTGTGTCTTTTGATTGCAGTGTTTAATCCATTTACATTCAAAGTAATTATTGATAGATATGTATTTATTGCCAATTTATTACTTGTTTTATGGTTGTTTCTGAAGATTTTTCTCTGATTCTTTCTTGTCTTTCTTTCATGGTTTTCTGGTTTTCTTTAGTGATATATTTGGCTTTCTTTCTCTTTATTCTTTGCATATTTATTAGTAGTTTTTGATATATGGTTACCATTAGGTTTGTATCTAAGATCTTCCACGTATAGCAGTTTATATTAAGCTGAAGGTCATTTAAGTTTGAACCTATTCTTCACTCCTTTTCTCTCCAAGTTTTAGGTATATGGTGTTATATTTTATGTCTTTTTATTTTAGGAGTACTTTGGTTGTTTGTTTTTTTTTTAATATTTTATTTATTTGTCAGAGAGAGAGAGAGTACAAGCAGGGAGAGGTCCAGGCAGGATAGGGAGAGGGAGAAACAGGCTCTTTTCTGGGCAAGAAGGCCTACACTGGACCATGTCCCAGGACTCCAGGATCAGGACCTGAGCTAAAGGCAGAAGCTTAACTGATTGACCCACCCTAGTGTCCCTCCTTGACTGATTTTTTTACAGAAATATTCATTTTTATTGCTTTTGTGTTCTACCTTCGCATTGTTATTTTTGGTCTCTCCTTTCCATTCAAAGACTCCCCTTTAATATTTCTTACAGGGCTTGTTTAGTGATCATGAACTCCTTCAGTTTTTGTTGGTCTTGGAAACTCTTTGTCTGTCCTTCTATTCTGAATGCCAGTTTTGCTAAATAGAGTATTCTTGGCTTCAGTTTTCCCCATTAAGCACTTTGTATATGTCATGTTACTTCTTTGTGGCTTGGAAAGTTTCCACTGAAATATCTGCTAACTTATGGGCTATCCTTTATATGTAACTGTCTTCTTTTGTCTTGTCACTTTTAATATTTTTTATCACTATATTTTACTATTTTTTTTAAAGATTTTATTTGTTTATTTGATGGAGAGAAAGATCACAAGTAGGCAGAGAGGCAGGCAGAGAGAGGAGGAGGCAGGCTCCCTGCCGAGCAGAGAGCCCGATGCGGGGCTCGATTCCAGCACCTTGATATCATGACCTGAGCCGAAGGCAGAGGCTTTAACCTGCTGAGCCACCCAGGCGCCCTTATATTTTACTATTTTAATTACAATATGTCTTGGCATGGATCTGCTTTTGTTGATTTTGTTGGGGGTTCTCTGTGCCTCCTGAATCTGAATATCTTTTTCCTTCCCCAGATTAGGGAAGTTTTCGGGTATTATTTCCTCAAATAAATTCTCTTCCCCTTTCTCTCTCTCTTCTTCTGGGACTCCTACAATACAAATATTATTACATTTGATAGAGTCACTGAATTCCCTAAGTCATCTTGCATAATTTTTTTCTCTCTCTTTTTTTTAGTTTGATTACTTTCCATTACTCTGTCTTCTAGGTCATTAATTCATTCCTTTACTTCTTCTAGCCTGCTGTTTATTCCGTCAAGCATGTTTCTCATTTTGTTCATTGAGTTCTTTATCTCTGCTTTGTTATTCCTTACCTCTCTGCTAATGGTCTCATTGATATCCTCCAGTCTTTTCTCAAGTCCAGTGAGTTTCCTTATGATTATTGCTTTAAATTCTCCATCAGGCATATTACTTATATCTGTTTTCCTTAGATCTCTAGCTGTGGCCTTGTCCTGTTCTTTCATGTGGGACAAATTCTTCTGTCTTCTCATTTTGTCTAAGTCTCTGTGCCTGTCTTTGTTAGGAAAGTCAGCGACATCTCCTGTTCTTGGGGATAATGGCTTTATGATGAAGATGTCCTGTTGTGCCCTGTATTGTAGTGTTCCCTATTCCCCAGGGGCTGGCACTTCTGGGAGTGTCTTCATTGTGTGCTGTGTGTGCTCTGTTGTTGTGTCCTGGCTGCTTTATCCTTCAGAGCACTCATATGCACAGGCTCTCTTTTCCTGTTGTGGGCAGTATTTGGTCCCTGGCTTGAATGTGGCATCCGAATCTGCCTGTGAAATGAGACCTGTTCCTAGAGCCAGTGGGACTGTGGCCTTGCAAAATTCCCAGGTGGGGAGATGCAGTGTTGGCAGGATTCGGGCTGGTCTTCTTGAGAAGGGGTCCCACCATGCTGGGAGTAAGACAAGTATGATCAGGAAGGGTGGTTCCACCAGAGCACAGAGGATCGTGGGCTTGGTATACACAAGTTAGGTAGCAAGTGTGGGCCCTCTGCTGGTTTCCACAGGTTGTCCTATGCTTATCCTAAGGTGGGGGGAAGGGAAATTGAGCCTGCCAGTTCTTTTCTTCCCTGAGGGGTCTCTCTGTGAAGTTTGCCTCTCTTGGACATGCTGCAAGATGAACAACTAACCTCCCCACTCTGTGCTCCAGGTACTCTTCAGATTGCTGTTTCCACACTGTATGTCCATGGACTTTTTGCTCTGCCTTCTCTCCAATGTCCTCCAGGCTCTCCCAGAGCCAAGCATTATGGTTTTTAAAATTCCCCAGGCTTTAAGTCCCACTGTTTCGAAGAACTCATGAAATTTGGGCCTTCTTGCTTTTCAAGCTATTTGCTGTGGGGATTCATCTTCCCCATGCATCCCCTGTGTGGTAGTCTGTCTCTGGCTTTTCTCTGTGACCACAGCTCCCTCCCTACCACTGTAGCCATGATCCATTTCTTTCCAAATCTATGTCTCTGTGTTTCCTACCTTCTTGAGCATGGTTCTTCTCTACCTTTAGTTGCGGAGTTTGTTTTGCCAGTCTTCAGATGGATTTCTGGGGTATGTATTATGGTATGAAAGTTATTTAGTTGTATTTGTGGGACTAGCAGAGCCTAGGGCCCTCCTACTCCACTACCATCCTCTTCCTATCTCCTGGAATTTGTGTTTCTGTAGGTAACTTGGATGAGTTTATAATCATTAAATATTTTGAAATGACCACTTTAATAAATTTCTTTTGAGTATAATTGATCTTAGCTGGGTTTGTAATAAGAACCATGTGGCTAAAAGTTCACACTGGGAAGCAACAGCAAGTGCACTACAATGATGCCTTCTATTATGTGTGGCCGATTGAGGGAAGACTATTGTGATCTTAATCAGCCAAACTGATGATCAAAATGGTTTTCCAGGGGGAATATTGAAGAGCCTGACTTATGTTTTTTTTGGAATGAAAATCCAACCCATGGAAAAGGAAATATTGTACAAATGACTTAGTTAGAGCTGAAGCTTTTCTTAAAAAAGCAACTGTGCTTAAATAAGCACTTACTTGAAATTATAGTATTACTCACCATAAACTTAGAAGATATTGACCTAGAATATTTTTGAGGACCTGATTTTAATGTGGCTAAACATGATTAATGTTTAATTGGAAAAAATTAATCCATTGTGCAATTTAGTAGGAGAAACTGGGGTGGGATTTGAGAAGGTAGGCTGCAGGCCAATGATGCTGCAGTTTTGTGAAACAAGGGGCCTCCCCTTTGTGATAATACATAAATGGCACATTGGTTCCTTCCTGTAGCTCCTATATAGAATCTTTTGCCTCACTACATAGAGAAAAATAGAGAGAATTTATCAGCAGAATATCCAAATGTTGGGAGGTAGAGGAAAGGGTGGGGTGAGGAGCACAGAAATATCTACCTCAATCTATGACTAGTATACTTACAATTTTTCTTAATATTTTATCTTCTGCCTAATATAACAGGAAGGCACTGGACAGAGTCACTTTGGGAAGCAACTGGGATGATACTGTGAATGATTTAGGGTGTTAAATCAACCACAGTTATAGGGCTGCCCATGAATAGGCACTTCAGTGATACTCATTTACTCTTTCATTATTTTGCCTGTTGCTCATTAGTCATTCAACAAATGTAAAGTTTGCTAGACAATGGGGCCATGCTAGTGTACAAGGTAGACATCATCTTTGACCTCTCAAAATTATATTCTTCTCAGGGAGAAGGAAATAGAAGGTGATGGATAAAAAGGTTGTTCAGGTGGATAATGATTTACTGCTATAATCTGAGTTCTGAACATTAATCAGTTTTTCTGCGGTGCTTTTAGCAAATCAAAAATGGCATCCTGTTCTCTTGGTAAATGGGAAAAGGAATTTAAGATGCTTGCTTTAGGTGTCTGCTGATACTCTTCTGTGAATGTAGCTAGAATGTAAGATCCATGGGGACAAGGACTTTGTTTTGTTGATTACTTTTGTTCAGTTTGAAAAGTGTCTGCTGCATGGCAAGCTATTAATAAATCCTTCTTGAATGACAATCCAGAGCTTGATAAATTCAGGAATTAATGTAAGTTTCTTGTTACAGAAGCAAGTGAAGTGAAAAGAATAATGGTATTATATTTAGATCCTCACACTTGTTAGAGCTTGGTAGTCTCAGAGCTTTATAAAAATACCCTTTTGTGAAAACTGTTTTTGGAAAGATAACATCACAAACAATTAGTTCTTGGCTCTTATGATACACTTATCATCTTAAAACAAATCAATAAATTCTAGCTCCAAATACCAAATTCTAGCCATAAGGAAGAACTCTTATGAATTCCTGTTTTGAAAGGAGATCAAGTGAGATATTCAAGTTTCTCCTGGCAGCAGGATAATATAGAGGATTCAAGTTATTTAATGATAGACCCTTTATTTAGAAAGTTCTCTTAAAAAAGTCGAGGAGGTAAACAACTTTTAGAAGCTTTATGGAGTTACACCAGAATGAGCTCCAGAGATTCCCTGGACGAAATTCCTCACATGCTTTCTTCTCTAGATACAGAATAAATGGCTAGGGAAAATGACTATAATCAATGGATTCTATTTATCAGAGACCTAGATTTTAGTTTATGGGTCTCTTCATAGAAGTGCTCAATTATTCTGTGTATAATATTGTTACAGCAGTTTCTTGAACAGTTTTTTAAAATTTAGTTGTCTTGATCTCTGAGGGACTGCAGTTGGAAGAGCAGAGAAGGTAATTTGGCTTTTGATCACCACAGTTTTCCAAGTGGGTAATTCTTAGAATGGGATTGTCAATGATTCTTGTTGATTTCAGTTAATATTAGATTCTTCATTAGGGTTGACAGGATCTGCTTTGGGAATAGGGGAAGAAAATCTATGGGAGACAATCTGAATAAAAAAGAAATTCAATATTCTGTTTGGTACATGGATAGTTTCCAAAACCTATCCCTTTTATGCCTTATTCCTGTTAAAAGATTATAGTTAATAAGCATTAATAAGGAGATGAACAGTTTAAAAAGGTAGAAATTGATATCAGCAAAAATTTAGCAAAATATAAATAAATAAAAAAGAAAATAATTATTGATGATTGAATGAAAAAGACCAATATAATAAATACAGTCAGCTTCTGAAATCATGAGAAAGAATAAAATGACTAACTCAAGCAGGTAGGGGCATATAAGTAAGGTCAGGTTCCTTGAGCTAAGGTGGCTGCTTAACAGGTCTCTAGAGTCTGGGTTTGCCTGCTGGGGATCAACACGGACATTAACAACTACAATAAAGTTTGAGCTAATGCACAAACAACAGCTTTAGTTGCTTTCCTTAGAGTTCCAAGACTTAAGAACCAGTGCTTAGTACGGCAGTATCATTATGCCTTTTAAAAAGTAGCCATTTGCACAAGTTGAATCTGACATTTTATGTGTTTTATAGCAGACCATAAATACTTTTAACTTTTTATAAATAATAAAACTACAAATGGCATTACTAATGGACTTTTAACCTAGGAACCATGATGACAACTTGTTTTGTAAAGCAATTTTATAATTTTTGTTTAGTTTAAACCTTGGCCCTATTTGTTTACGCATTAAATTTGCCAACTTAAAATTATACCATTTTGATCACTTCCTCCTAACTTTGAAAAAAATTATTGAGCTTACAATTTAAAGTCAACATTACTCGGAACTAGTAGAATGGGATTGCATTTCTTCATTGGGAATATTTGCCACCTGATATTGATAAAAATAATTCATATACAATTCATGGATTGGGGACTAGACAAATTTATGAAGCCATTTATTCAATATTATATGAAGAAATAATTTGTGAGTAGGCAACAATAATTTGATTACATATTTCCTTTTGGTTTTTAGCTACAGTGGGTTGTGAGAGGGAGATAAGAGACTTAACTCCTTAATTTTTTTTAATACCCAAGAAAAATACAGAAGAATCGGGTGTGCCTGAGCCAGTAGAATGCCCAAGGAGTGGATCAGGGAAACTAGTTAAGGTCAGCGAGCCCAGGAGGGGACTCTTAGTTTGGGTCACCATAAACTGAGAACCGGCCTTGTTGGTTGCCTGCTCTGTACCTGCGCACACTGAAAAGGACTGGAACACAGGCCATCTGTCATCCCCTGAAAGGGACAAAATGTGTGTACCCATGACCAGGCAACAGCTCTCAGGGTAGTGGCCCCAGAAAGGACACACTTAGAAGTCCCCCTAGAGTGGCAGAGCTGATATGTGCATGAGCCCATGACTGCTCTCAGCTCCAGTGGACACAAAGGGCAGTGATGCCAGATTCTTGGCATCCCCCCAGGAGGATTGGAGAGGGGACACACCACAGGAGTCCTAAGGAGTTTGGCACACACAAAAGTGAAGACTGTTTGACCCAGAGGGTTTGTTGGGTGGTGTGTGTTGGGGAGGGTGCAATATTCAAGCTCTGGGGCTGGAGATCAGGGCTGGCCATTTTTATGATGATCCTCTAAAGAGGCATTGAAAGCCTCCAGGGAACAAGAGCAACACAGAGGAACAGCTTACACTGAGCCCAGCCCCTTGGTAAGGGGCAGTGTAACTCCACCCAGGCAAAGACACCTGAGAAGCAGTGCAGCAGGCTCCTCCCCCAGAATATTGACTGAAAGAACAGGTGGACAACTAGTTTATGGATCCCACCAGGCTGTAAAACTCCAGCACCAGGGGAAAATAGTATATTGAGCTTGAGGCTTTTTCTCATGATTTGTTTATTTTTCAGTCTAAAATTTTCCATTTCTTTTTTCTTCTTTTTTCCCATTTCAACTAGTCTCTTATTTTACCAACTGTTTTTAAGTCATTTTTATTTTTTAATTTATTTTTTATTAATTTTTTTTATCTTTTAAAGATTTTATTTATTTGCTTGCAGAAAGAAAGAGAGCAAGCACACAAGTAGGGGGAGTGGTAGGCAGAGGGAGAAACAGGCTCCCCAATGAACAAGGAGCCCGACACAGGACTCAATCCCAGGATCCTGGGATCATGACCCAAGCTGAAGGCAGATGCTTAACCAACTGAGCCACCCAGGAGCCCCTCAAGTTGCTTTTTAACTTTTATTTTTTACATCTGTATTTTATAGACATATGCTTCATTTTTGTCCTTTTTTTTCCCCTCTATTCAATTTTATTTTTGTATATAGGTAAGTTTTGCTTTCTTTGGAATTTTGGAGTTTAATGTCTTAACACAATAACCCAAATAAACTCAAGAACAAGTGGATCGCCTTGCTTTGTCTACCCTGTGAGATTATAGTCTCTCTCTCCTTCCCCTCTTTTTTTTTTCTTTCTTTGTTTTGTTTGCTTTGTTCTTGTTTGCTTTCTTGTTTTGGTTTCTGACTACTTTGGATTTGTCAAGTGTGTATTTTGGTTGGATCGTGGTTGATATTTTGGATTCTGCTCACTTGCTCACCCATTCTTCTCTTGGCAAAATGACTAGAAGGAGGAATTCACTACAAAAGAAAGAACCAGAGGTAATCTTCTCTGCCATAGATCTAATCAATATGGTTATAAGTAAAATATCAGAGATGAAATTCAGGATAGCAATGATAAAGTTAATAGCTGGGCTTAAGAAAAGCATAAAAGATAGTAGAGAATCTCTAAGTGCAGAAATAAGGTCTAATCGGGCCAAACTTAAAAATGCTATAACTGAGATTTGGCTTAAATGGCATGCTCTAACAGCTAGAGTGAATGAGGCAGAAGAGAGAGTAAGTGATCTAGAAGACGGGCTGATGGAAAGGAAGGAAGGAAATTGAGGAAAAGAAAAACAACTCAGAGCCCATGAAGAAAGGCTTCAAGAAATTAAGCATGCCCTGAAATGAACCAATGTCGGAATTATTGGGGTGCCTGAGGGGGAAGAGAGAGAAAGAGGGCCAGAAAGTATTTGAGCAAATCATAGCTGAGAACTTCCCTAATCTGGGGAAGGAAACAAGCATTCATGTCCGAGAAACAGAGAGGGCCCTCTCAAAATCAATAAAAATAGATCAACACCGCAACATATAGTGAAACTTGTAAATTTTAAAGAAAAAGAGAATCCTTAGAGCAGCTTGAGACAGGTTGTTCCTTACTTATAGAGGGAGGAACATCAGATTAACATCAGACCTATCCATAGAAACTTGGCAGGCCCGAAAGAGCTGGCATGATATATGCAGGGTACTAAATGAGAAGAACATTTAGCAAAGAATACTTTATCTGGCAAGGCTGTCATTGAGAATGGAAGGAGTGATAAAGAACTTCCAGGACATATGTAAACTGAAAGAATATGTGCCTACCAAGCCAGCCCTGCAAGAAATATTAAGGGGGAATCCTGTAAGTGATCAGAGAGCCCAAGAATAACATAGACCAGAAAGAAACAGACAATCTATAGGAACAGGGACTTTACAGGCAATACAATGGCACTAAGTTCATACCTTTTAGTAGTTACTCTGAATGTAAATGGGCTAAGTGCTCCAATCAAAAGATACAGGGTGCCAAATTGGATAAAAAAGCAAGACCCATCCATATGCTGTCTATGAGAGACTCACTTTATAGCTAAAGACACCTCCAGACCAAAAGTGAGGGTGTGAAGAACAGTTTACCATACTAATGGACCTCCAAAGAAAGCTCGGGTAGTAATCCTCATATCAGACAAATTAGATTTTAAACCAAAGACTGTAGTAAAAGATGAAGAGGGACACTATATCATATGTAAAGGGTCTATCCAACAAGAAGATCTAACAATAGTATATATTTATGTCCCCAACATGGGAGCAGCCAATTATATAAATCAATTAACCAAAGTAAAGAAACATTGATATTACATTAATAGTAAGGGAGTTCAACACCCCACTCACAGCAATGGACAGATCATATAAACAGAAGATCAACAAAGAAAGAAGGGGATTGAATGACACACTGGACCAGGTGAACTTCACAGATATATACAGAACATTCCATCCTAAAACAACAGAATACTCATTCTTCTCGAGTGCACATGGAATTTTTCTAGAATAGATCATGTATTGGGCCCCAAATCAGGTCTCAACCAGTACCATAATATGGAGATTATTCCTTGCATATTTTCAGACCACAATGCTTTGAAACTTTAACTCAATCACAAGAATAAATTTGGAAGGAACTCAAACCCCTAGAGATTAAATTGCATCATGCTAAAGAATGAGTGGGTCAACCAGGAAATTAAAGAACTTAAAAAAAATCATGGAAACTAATGATAATGAAAACACCTGTTCAAAACCTTTGGGACATAGCAACGGTGGTCCTAAGAGGGAAACACATTGCAATACAAGACTCTCTCAAAAAATTAGAAAAGTATCAAATACACAAGCTAACCTTACACATAAAGGACCTAGAGAAAGAACAGCAAATAAAGCCTAAAATAATAAAAATTAGTACAGAAATCAATGAAATAGAAACCAGAAGTGCAGTAGATCGGAATAACAAAACTAGAAGATGGTTCTTTGAAAGAATTAATAAGATTAATAAACCTCTGGCCAGACTTATCCAAAAGAAAAGAGAAAGGACCCAAATTAAAATCCTGAATGAAAGGAGAGAGATCATGACTAACACCAGGGAAATACAGTTTAAAGAACATATTATGAGCAACTATGCCAACAAATTAGGCACTCTGGAAGAAGTGGATGCATTCCTGGAAACTTATAAATTATCAAAACTGAAACATGAAGAAATAAAAAATATGAAAGATGAATAACTAACAAGGAAATGGAAGCAGTAATAATAATAATAAAAAAACAAAAACAAAAACCAGGGCCAGGGCCAGATAGCTTCCCGGGGGAATTCTATCAAACATTTAAAGAAGAATTAACACCTGTTCCACTGAAGCTGTTTCAAAAAATAGATATGGAAGGAAAACTCATTCATTCTATGAGGCCAGCACTACCCTGATCCCAAAACAAGACAAAGATCTCACCGAAAAGAATTACAGACCAATATCCCTCATGAACATGAATGCCAAAATGCTCACTAAGATCGTAGCCAATAGAATACAACAGTACATTGAAGGCATTATTCACCACAACCAAATAGGATTTATTTCTGGGATGCAAGCGTAGTTCAACATTCACTAATCAACCAGCATGATAGTTCACATTGATAAAAGAAAAGACAAGAACCATATGACCCTCTCAATTGATGCAGAAAAAGCATTTTACAAAATAAACTATCCTTTCCAGATTGAAACTCTTCAAAGTGTAGAGATAAAGGGAACATACCTCAATATCATAACAGCCATATAAGAAAAGCCCACAGCTTTTCCCCATTCGGAATCATATTAGCGAATATGATTCTCAATGGGGAAAAACTGAGAACTTTTCCCTTAAGGTCAGGAACATGACAGCGATGCCCACTCTCACAACTCTTTTTCAACATAATACTAAAAGTCCGAGCCTCTTCAGTAAGACAACAACAAAAAAATAAAACTCATCTGGATCAGCAAGGAAGAAGTCAAACTCTATTTGCAGATGACATGATACTTTATGTGGAAATTCCAAAAGACACCACCAAAAAATTACCAGAACTTATACAGCAATTCAGTAATGTGCCAGGATACAAAATAAATGCACAGAAATCAGTTGCATTTCTATGCACTAACAATGTGACTGAGGAAAGAGAAATTAAGGAATTGATTCTACTTACAACTGCACAAAAAACCATAAGATGCCTAGGAATCAACCTAACCAAAGACGTAAAGGATTGGTAGTCTAAAAACTACAGAACATTTATGAAAGAAATCGAAGACACAAAAAGACGGGAAAACATTCCATGCTCATGAATTGGAAGAATAAACATTGTTAAAATGTCTATGCTACCCAGAACAATCTACACATTTAGTGCCATCCCTATCAAAATGACATTGAAATTTTTCACAGAGCTGGAACAAACAATCCTAAAATTTGTATGGAAACACAAAAGACGCTCAATGGCCAGAGGAATGTTGAAAAAGAAAACCAAAGCTGGGGGCATCACAATGCCTGGATACCTACTGTTTACATCAATGTGATGGAACTGAAGGGTATTACAGTAAGTGAAATAAGTCAATCAGAGAAAGATGATTATCATATGGCTTCACTTATATGTGGAATATAAGAAATAATGTAGAAGATCATAGAGGAAAGGGGGGAAAACTGAATGGGAAAAATCAGAGAGGGAACCAAAGCATGAGAGACTTTTTTAATGAAGTTTTAATCATGAAAATTTATTATTTATTTAAAGAAAACTTGATTACCTCTAAAAATTGATGGATAATAGCATCTATGTAGACAGAGTGAAGAAAGAAAACTATTGTTTGCATAATATAGGAAAAGAAAACAAAATAGTATTGAAGGCAGGTTTTTTTTTTTTTAAGTTTAACTATGTCAGTCATTATGCTAGAAATTTAAGCACATTATTTCCCCTGATTTTAAAAAAATGTTAGTCACCATACAGTACATCATTAGTTTTTGATGTAGTGTTCTGTGATATATTGTTTGTTTATAACACCCAGTGGTCCATGCAATACGTGCCCTCCTTGATACCCATCACTGGGCTAACCCATTCCCCCATTCCCCTCCCCTCTAAAACCCTGTTTGTTTCTCAGAGTTTATAGTCTCTCATGGTTCGTCTCTCTCTCTGATTTTCCCCCTTAATTTTTCCCTTCTTTCTCCTAATGTCCTCCATGCTATTCCTTATGTTCCACAAATAAGTGAAACCATATGATAATTGACTCTCTCTGCTTGACTTATTTCACTTAGCATAATCTCCTCCAGTCCTGTCCATGTTGTTGCAAAAGCTTGGGTATTCATCCTTTCTGATGGCTGAGTAAAATTCCATAAGGACCCCATCTTCTTTATTCATTCATCTCTTGAAGGACATCTCTGCTTTTTCCACAGTTTGGCTATTGTGGGCATTGCTGTTATGAACATTGGGGTGCATATGGCCCTTCTTTTCACTACTACTGTACCCAGTTGTGTAATTCCTGGGTTATAGGGTAGACCTATTTTTAATTTCTTCGGAAATCTCCACACTGTTTTCCAAAGTGGCTGCACCAACTTGTATGCCCACCAACAGAATAGGAGGGTTCCCCTTTCTCCATACTCTTCAACATTTGTTTCTTGCCTTGTCAGTTTTTGCCGTTTTAACTGTTGTAAGGTGGTATCTCAGTGTGTTTTTTATTTGAATTTCCTGATGGCTACTGATGATGAACATTTTTTGATGTGTTTGTTAGCCATTTGTATATCTTCTTTGGCGAAGTGTTTGTTCATGTCTTCTGCCCATTTTTTGACTTAATTATCTATTTTTTGGGTATTGAGTTTGAGAAGTTCTTTATAGACCTTGGGTATCAGCCCTTTGTCTGTAGTATCATTTGCAAATATCTTCTACCATTCCATGTGTTGCTTATTTGTTTTGTTGACTGTTTGCTATGCAGAAGCTTTTTATTCTGATGAAGTCCCAATAGTTCATTTTTTATTTTGTTTACCTTGCCTTTGTGTCTTGAAAGAGGTAGCTGTGGCCAATGTTGAAGAGGTTACTGCCCATGTTCTCTTTTAAGATTTTGATGGATTCCTGTCTCACATTGAGGTCTTTCATCCATTTTGAGTTTATGTTTGTGTATGGTGTAAGAGAATGGCTGAATTTCATTCTTCTGTATATAGCTGTCCAATTTTCCCAGCACCATTTATTGAAGACACTGTAGTTTTTCCATTGGATATTCTTTTCTGCTTTGTAAAAAATTAGTTGCCCATAGAGTTGAGGGTCCGTTTCTTCAGTCCCATTGATCTATGTGTCTGTTTTTGTGCCAGTACCATGCTGTCTTGGTGATCACAGCTTTGTAATATAGCTTGAAATCAGGCAATGTGATGCCCCCAACTTTTTCTTTTTCAACATTTCTTTGGTGATTTGGGGTCTTTTCTGTTTCCATACAAATTTTAGGATTGTTTGTTCTAGCACTTTGAAAAATGCCATTGGTATTTTGATTGGGATGGCTCGAAAGTATGGATTGCTCTGGGAATCATAGACATTTTAACAATGTTTATTCTTCTAATCCAGGAGCATGGAATGTTTTCCCGTCTTTTTGTGTCTTCTTTGATTTCTTTCATGAGTGTTCTGTAGTTTTTAGAGTATAGATCCTTTACGTCTTTGGTTAGGTTTATTCCAAGATATCTTATGGTTTTTGGTGCTATTATAAGTGGAATCAATTTTCTAGTTTCTCTTTCTACAGTTACATTGTTAGTGTGTAGAAATGCAACTGATATCTGTGCATTGATTTTATATTCTGCCATATTACTGAATTGCTGTATGAGTTCTAGTAATTTTTTGGTAGTGTCTTTTGGATTTTCCACATAAAATACATGTCATCTGTGAAGAGAGAGAGTTTGACTTCTTCTTTGACAATTCAAATACCTTTTATTTCTTTTTGTTGTCAGATTTCTGTTGCTAGGACTTCTAGTACTGTGTTGAACAATAATGGTGAGAGTGGGCATCCTTGTCGTGTTCCTGATCTTAAGGGTAATGGTGTCAGCTTCTCTCCATTGAGAATGATATTTGCTGTGGGTTTTTCATAGATGGTTTTTTATGAAATTGAGGAATGTTCCTGCTATCCTATACTCTGAAGAATTTCAATCAAGGAAGGATGCTGTATTTTGTCAAATGCTTTTTCTGCATCAGTGAGAGGACCACGTGGTTCTTTTCTCTTATTAATTTGTTCTATCACATTGTTTGATTTGCAAATATTGAACCACTATTGCATCCCAGGGATAAATCCCACCTGGTCATGGTGGATAATCCTTTTAATGTAGTCTTGGATCCTATTAGCTACGATCTGATTAAGAATTTTGGCATCCATATATCAATTGTCTGAAATTCTCCTTTTCAATGGGGGTCTTTGCCTGGCTTTGGGATCAAGGTAATGCTGGCCTCATAGAAAGAATCTGGAAGTTTTCCTTCTGTTTCTATTTTTTGAAACAGCTTCAGGAGATTAGGTATTATTTCTTCTTTGAATGTTTGGTACTATTCTGCAGGGAATCCAACAGGTCCTGGACTCTTGTTTTTTGGAGATTTTTGATCACTGCTTCAATCTTGTTACTGGTTATTGGTCTATTTGGGTTGTCAATTTCTTCCTGCTTCAGTCTTGGAAGTTTTAAGAAATGCATCCATTTCTTTTCGGTTGCTTATCAGCATATAGCTGTTGATAATAATTTCTGATTATTGTTTCTTTTTCCTTGGTGTTAGTCAGGCTCTCTTCCCTTTCATTCATAATTTTATTAATTTGGGTCCTTTCTCTTTTCTTCTGGTTAAGTCTGGCTAGTGGTTTATTGATCTTATTAATTTTTTCAAAGAACCAACTTCTAGTTTTGTCGATGTGTTCTAGTGTATTTCTGATTTCTAATTCATTCATCTCTGCTTTAATTTTCATTATCTCCCTTATCATGCATAGGTTAGACTTAAGTTTGTTGTTGATTCTCCAGTTTTTAAAGGTGTAAAGATAGTTTGTGTATTCAAGATTTTTCTATTTTTTTTGAGTAAGGTGTGAATGGCTATGTATTTCCTTCTTAGGACTGCCTTTGCCATATCTCATAGGTTTTGGACTGATGTATTTTTGTTCACATTGGTTTCCATGAATTGTTTAAGTTCTTCTTTGATTTTCTGGTTGACCCAAACATTCTCGAGCAGGATGGTCTTTAGCTTCCAAGTTTTTGAATTTCTTCCAAACTTTTTCTTGTGATTGAGTTCCAGTTTCAAAGCATTGTGGTCTGAGACTATGCAGGGAATAATCTCAATCTTTTGGTATCAGTTGAGACCTGGTTTGTGACCCAGTATGTTGTCTATTCTATAGAAAGTTCCATGTGCATTTGAGAAGAAAGAGCATTCTGTCGTTTTAGGTTGGAATGTTCTGTATATATCTATGAAGTCCATCTGGTCCAATGTGGCATTCAAAGCTCTTGTTTCTTTGTTGATCTTCTGCTTAGATGATCTGCTTATTGCTGAGTGCGTAGTGTTAAGGTCTACTATTGATGTACTATTATCAATATGTCTCTTTATTTTGTTTAACAGTTGGCTTATGTAGTTGGCTGCTCCCATGTTGGGGGCATAGATATTTACAGTTGTTAGATCTTCTTGTTGGATAGACACTTTAAGAGTGATATAGTGTCCTTCTGTATCTCTGACCACAGTCTTTAACTTAAAATCGAATTTGTCTGATATGAGAATTTCTTCCCAAGCTTTCTTTTGTGGTCCATTGGCATGAAAAATTGTTCTCCTTCCCTTCACTTTCAGTCTGGATGTTTCTTGAGGCTCAAAATGAGTCTCTTGTAGACAGCGTACAGATAGGTCCTGTCTTATTATCCAATCTGCAACCCTGTGCCATTTTATGGGAACATTTCGGCCATTCACATTGAGAGTGATTATTGAAAGATATAATTTTGTTGTTATTATGTTGCCTCGTTGTTTCTATAGATTGTTTCTGTAAATTTCTGTTCTATATCGCTCTTGGGGTCTTTCTCCTTTTATAGACCACCCCCTTAATATTTCTTGCAGGACTGGCTTAATGGCCACATATTCTTTCAATTTTTGCTGGTCTTGAAAGCTCTTTATCTCTCTATCTATTTTATTTTATTTTTTATTTTTATTTATTTATTTTTTATTTATTTTATTTATTTTATTTTTTATTTATTTTAATTTTTTATTAACATATAATGTATTATTTACCCCAGGGTGCAGGTCTGTGAATCATCAGGCTTACACATTTCACAGCATTTGCCATAGCACATACCCTCCCCAATGTCCATATCCCTATCCCCCCCTCCCACCTCCCAGCAACCCTTAGTTTGTTTCGTGAGTTTAGGAGTCTCTTATGGTTTGTCTCCTTCCCCATCCCATCTTGTTTCATTTCGCTTCCCCAACCCCCCCCCCATAACCCCCTGCCCTGCCTCTCAAATTCTTCATATCAGAGCGATCATGTGATAATTGTCTTTCTCTGACTGACTTATTTCGCTTAGCATAATACCCTCTAGTTCCATCCACATCGTTGCAAATGGCAAGATTTCGTTTCTCTTGATGGCTC
>CM052800.1:97269436-97356461 GCA_028533885.1 Nasua narica
TCCTCCCTCTCTATCTATTTTAAATGACAGCCTTGCTGGATATTCTTGGCTGCATGTTCTTCTCATTTAGTACCCTGAATATGTCTTGCCAGCCCTTTCTGTTTTGCCAGATCTCTGTGGACAGGTCTGATGTTATTCTGATGTTCCTTCTTCTGTATGTAAGGGATCTCTTCCCTCTAACTGTCCTTGAGATGGTTTCCTTGGTTTTAAGGTTCATGAGTTTTACTACTACATTCCTGGGCATTGGTTTATTCTCCTTGATCTTGGGAGGTGTTCTCTCTGCTTCTAGGAAACAAATGCTTGTTTCATTCCCCAGATTAGGGAAATTCTCATCTAGGATTTGCTCAACTATATCTTATAGTCCCTTCTCTCTACCCCCTCAGGGATCCCAATAATTCTGCCATTGGAAAGTTTCATGGCATCATTTATTTCTCTAATTCTGTTTTCATGGATTCTAAGCCATTTGTTACAGGCCTCCTCCTAATCCTTCCTTTCTATCAGTTTGTCTTCTAGATCACTAATTTGTTCTTCTGCCTCATTTACTCTAGTTTTTAGAGTATCTAGATTAGATTGGATTCCCCTGATAGCATTTGTAGGTTCTGCCAGATTAGCTCTCACTTCTGCCCTTAGAGAATCTGTTGCCATTAATGGTTTTCTCCAGCTTAGCTGTTGCTTGCATAACTGTTACCCTGAAGTTTATTTCCAACATCTTGCTCATATCCATATCCGTTAGTTCTGTGGCAGAGGTCATAGTCTCTGAATTTTTTCTGTGTTGGGGGTTCCTCCTCTTAGTCATACTGTCGAGGGGTGGTTGAGAGAATGTACAGAGTCCAAATTATTGACCACAACTGAAGCAAGATGCACCTGTTTTATAGGGACCTCAGGGTTGTAGGCCTCTTGTTCTTTCAACCTGTCTTCTGGGAGAGGGGCCTGCTGTGCTGTTACTCAGGCAACCCTGTTTGGGCACAGTTGCCCTTCCCCCTGTGGGAGGGAATGGGCTCAGTGAAAACCAGTTTTGTGGGGCTTTTGTTCTCTGGCAGCTTTCCCTAGAGGCTTTCTGCATCTCTTCTGAAAGAGCAAAAGTGACCATATCCAGACTTCTGTCTCAGAACCCAGTCTGTTTTGGGACAGAGCCCAGTCTATTCTCTGGAGAACAGACTACAGAGGGCCTTCCAGACCACAGTGTCTCCATTTTTGTCTGTGCTGCTAAAAACTGCAGCATCCTGGGTTGTGCACCCCACAGCAGCACTCCCAGCCATTGCTTCCAGGTCCAGGCACACCTCTGCTCTTTGTGCTTTTAAAACCACCAGCTGCCCCCAGTTCATATACATGCTCCAGATTTCAGTTTGGGGGGTGCTCTAAAATCCTTTCCCCTCCCCTACCAGTCTGAGTCTGTGCCTGGTACTGGTATGGGAGGCTTTTGCATTCTGGGTGCAAGATCCCAGTGGCAGGATCCCAGTGGCTCCCTCCTCCTGTTTATCATCCAATATTTGCCCATAGAATCATGGCTTCCCACTTCATGCTGGAAATATTCTGTTGTTACAGATCGGGATATATCTTCTTATATCTCAGGCTGATTTTGTGGTTGTTCAGAATGGTCTGGTAAATAATCCCTCAATTTAGGGGACCAGTTGAAATAGGGTCCCCTACTCCTCAGCCATCTTTCCTCCTTTCCCATGAGAGACTCTTGACTCTGGGAAAAAAACTGAGGGTTGCGGAAGGGGAAGTTGTTGGGGGGTGTGGTAACTAGGTGATGGGCATTAAGGAGGACTTGTGATGTGATGAGCACTGGGTAGTATATACAACTGATAAATCATTGAACACAGCATTAGAAACTAATGATTTACTATATGTTGAATAAATTATTGAATTTAAATAAAAAAAGGAATTATATCAGTATTCCACATTTGTATGTCCTTATCTGTGAACAATTGTCAAATAAAAAAAGAATAGTAGTAGTAACATTACTGCTGGTAGTAAAAGCTTGTGTACTTTGATGATCTATATAAAGTTTATCTTCTAAGACTATTGTATGAATGAAAGTAATTAGTATACTGTATCTGTATGAATTGAGTCTTTGTATTTTGTAGTAATCAGTGACTCACAGAAATTATCAGTAGGACATGACAGGTTACCTTTGTTTTTACCTGGTGGACCTTAGATTTGGACCATCTTGACATATCTTAAAATGTGAATTCAACAACCTGCTGATACAAATTTTCTTAGGTGTGATTTGAATTAAGAAATATGTATATGACATTATCTATCTATCTATATATCTATCTAATCATTAGCATAGAAAGAACAGTTTCTCTTCAATGACTATTGTAGCAAGGTCTCTATACTGACACATAAGATCGTATATGTAAAAATGCATAATACATAATGTTAATATAAGCATAATTTAAAAATGTAATATTAATATACAATTTCTAAGCACATGCTTTTCTTTTGAAATTTCATTGTTTTTAATAAATAAAAACATGGTTGTGTATCAAATACTTCAAATTTGAATTTTTTTATTTCAATGTGACCTGAAGCCATTACCTTGAATATTTTAAACTTTTAAATCTGAAGTGGATTATGGGAGACAACTGGGGGCATCCAGACCCAAAGCTGTAGAGGGAACTTTGCTATGATACTTCTGACAACCCAAGTTATAACTCATAAAGAAAAGCACTTAACAAATAGAACTCCACAAACTACCTTTTGGCTTCAGTTGGATAGCTGAAGTAAAATCTTTATCTGGTACCACTGTAAATGTTCCAACAACATCCCAAAATAAATCATTTAATTGAACATGACTTTTACTCTTTATGTTTTACATTATAATGATTCTTTTTAATAAATGGTAAGAGAAAATAATTGTTGGAGTGCTCCTTCCCTGTCAACTCATCGTTCCTGGCAAGTTTTCTGTTTCCTGAAATAGATCTTTGGAAAATCAGAAAAAAGAATGCAATGTTTCTGTTAAAATGCCAGTGATAAGTGGTAAGACCTGATGTAGAAGAACGAGCTGCTGCAAATTTTGCCTTAGGGATGTGTCAGTACTGTGCGAATACATGGAGGTAAGCATTATAGCTTGCACTCAATATTACAGTTTAACATATTGTCTAATTCTTAAATATGGCAGTTTTCTTGATAGGGATGGCATTCAGTTCATCTGGCAGAATAAATGCTCATTTAACCTGAAAGACCCTGAACAATACTAGTTTAGGGGACTGGAGTAAGTCCACAAGGCATTATATGATTACATCATTGGGCACTTGTAGGATTCAGGAATGTCTTGTATGTTAAAGATATATCTAGTCTTCATTCTTTAGCTACCAAAACTTTATAACTGACTTTCTAAGGAACCGGTTTATTTATGATGGCAAAATTAGTTGATTTTTGAGGCTATTAATGTAAAGATAGAGTATTTCTTTTAACATTAGCCTTTCAATTGAGGGTGGCCAGGAAGAGAAAAACAGGATAATAGCACCAAACAGTAGCTATGCATAATTGTTGGGCAAAGATTCTTATATTGCCTTGGAAAGAAATGAGGTCTGATTCTGAGAAATTTGTCCTCTTGTCTGCCTCTTTGAAAACAGTTTAGCTTATTTATAAATCAAATTCTTCTTTAGTTAAAATATGTCTTAAATAAAAAAGTATAGTTCTAATCTTATGGCAATATCATAATCAATTCTGGGGATTGCAAAAGTGATTATTCTTAACATAATAAATAAGCAATGACAATGGCAAACTAACAAACAAAAACCTCAAGGGAATTTATTGAATAACACCTTAGAAACATATATAAAGTACTCAAGTCCTAAAAGAATGAATAAAAAAATAAATTTCATTATTTCTGAGCACTTATGATAAGCCAGTTCTGTTATAAATCTTAAAATTACCAACACTTCAGATTTAAGTTTGAAAACAGACTATAATTTGAATATGTGGTGCAGTGAAATTTAAATGTGAAATCATCCCCTCCAGACTACCAGTATTCCTATTTGGAATGAGAACAGCATATTCATACGTTCTGATTCATCAAAGTCCAGTTTTCAGGTATTTTGATTATTAAATCTGTCTGGCAAGAGGCCATCACTTTCATGCAGAGGTTTCTCTGTAGGACTGTCTTGTCATATACTTCTGTAAATGGTAGTTTGGCAACTTTAAATGAAAGAGTGTGTAAAGTTTTCTTTGCTGAGCGTTATTAACTGAGGGACTATGGATTAATTTAGCAGCCAGGTCTGTTCTTTCAGCCATAAGCCATGCTGTCAGAGAAACTTAATTACACTTTAAGTGGGATGCAAATGAGTTGTGACACTACATCATTTCACATGAAAGGTTCATTACTTACATTAACTTGCACAATGCTTGCTCCTAAACCTAGACTTCATTACAGTATTCCTGGGGTTTTTTTTTTTTAACATAGCTAAATGCAGCTAGGGTTTTAACTTTTAATAGCCTGTTTCTTTCTTAATATTTAAGACTACAAATGTTCACTTTATTAAACGATTATGAATTGAACTACTGGATACATAACTGTATTAAGACTGGCAGGAAAAAATGTTCTACTCAATATGTATATGTTCTGCTCAATAGCACATTCTTGGTACCAGTTTATTTTCAAAAGTAACTATATGAATAACTTCTTTAGCATTGCTATTCATGGCTTGAAATAGGAAATTTAACAACCTTTATTTATTTATTTACTTATTTATATTTAAATTTAATTTCATTTTTTCAATGTTCCAAGATTCATCGATTATGCATCACACCCAGTGCTCCATGCAATACGTGCCATCCTTAATACTCACCACCAGGCTCACCAAACCCCCTCCTCCCTTTCCTCCAAAACCCTTAGTTTGTTTCTCAGAGTCCACAGTTGCACATGCTTCATCTCCCCCTCCAATTTTCCCCAATTCACTTTTCTTCCTTCTCCTAATGTCCTCCATGTTTTTCCTTATGCTCCGCATGTAATTGAAACCATATGATAATTGACTTTCTCTGCTTGACTTATTTCACTCAGCATAATCTCCTCCAGACCTGTCTATGTTGATACAAAAGTTAGATATTCATCCTTTCTGATGGAGGCATAATACTCCATTGTATATATGAACCAATCTTCTTTATCCATTTGTCTATTGAAGGGCATCTTGGCTCTTTCCACAGTTTGGCGATTGTGGCCACTGCTGCCATGAACATTGGGGTATATATGGCCTTTCTTTTTCATTACATCTGTATCTTTGGGGTAAATACCCAGTAGTGCAATTGCAGGGTCATAGGGCAGCTCTATTTTTAATTTCTTAAAGAATCTCCACACCGTTTTCCAAAGTGGCTACACCAACTTGAATTCCCACCAACAGTGTAAAAGGGTTCCCCTTTCTCCACAGCCTCTCCAACACTTATTGTTTACACTCTTGTTGATTTTGGCCATTCTAACTGGTGTAAGGTGGTGTAAGGTGAATCTCTCTGATGGCTAAAGGGGATGAACATTTTTTCATGTGTCTGTTAGCCGTTTGTATGTCTTCTTTGGAGAAGTGTCTGTTTATGTCTTCTGCCCATTTTTTGATATGATTATCTGTTTTTTGAGTGTTGAGTTTGAGTAGTTCTTTTTTGACCTTAGATATCAGCCCTTTGTCTGTAGTGTCATTTGCAAATATCTTCTCCCATTCTGTGAGTTGCCAGTTTGTTTTGTTGACTGTTTCCTTTGCTGTGCAGAAGCTTTTTATCTTGAAGAAGTCCCAAAAGTTCATTTTCCTTTTTGTTTCCTTTGCCTTTGGAGACATGTCTTAAAAGAAGTTGCTGTGGCCGATGTCGAAGAGGTTACTGCCTATGTTCTCTAGGATTTTGATAGATTCCTGCCTCACATTGAGGTCTTTTATCCATTTCAAGTTTATCTTTGTGTATGGTGTAAGAGAATGGTCAAGTTTTTTAACAAGCTTTAAAATCAGAAGTTTAAGGACTCTCAACCTAGGGTTTAATAGATTTTTTTCTGAGCATCAGTTGGGTGAGAAATATATAAATGTAAACATATAATATGATTCATTTTGATAGGCCACAACCTTAAGTAGTAGGGATAAATCTGTCATGACTATCTGACAAGGTGTTAGGAAAAATACAAAAAATACATTTGGTCCCATTTTGAAGAAATAGTTAAATGGCCCTGAAGTTCTAGGGGTTGGGGGAGAGAGTTCACTTTAGATTTATCCCTCGATTCTCTGATGTGGTGATAAGAGAGTTTTAGGGAAAATTAGTTGTTTTTCTTAACATAATCAGCATAATCAGTCACCATAATTAATCAAGAGTATCTGATACTTGTTCTCAAGGATATAGATCAAAGGAAAATAATAGTTAACTTTCATTTGACACTTATTAAGTACTTTATTTCTATTAGCTCATTTAATATACACACAAAACCCCTATGAGGCAGGTACTCTATCCCCATTTTACAAATGACAAAACTGAGAAACAGAGTGGTTAATATTGCCCCCAAAGTTTCATGAGTATGAGAGCCAGGATTCAAGCCTACTCAGTCTGTTTTCATGCTTCAAGTCTATTTAGTCTATTTTCATGCTTTTCACCACTAAGGCATGCTACCTAGGTTTTATAAGGAATTTTTCTAATTACTAAATATAATAGAAATATTTTAAAAATAAGTGAATGGTGAGATCTAAGAAAATCATAGTGGAGGACAGATCTTTATTCTGTAATTTGATGTAATGTATGTTTAGTGCTATCATACTATCTCTGTTTATTCAAATAAGCTCCTAGAGATTAGAGTCAAATGTTTATTGTATTATAATATACCACCCACTAGATGCTCTTTTAAGTCATAAGTCTGCTTCCCCTCCCAATGAATAGGTCATGATATTTATTAAAAATAGACTTTGATATCAGACTAGAGTAAGTTTGGGTAGGTGAAATATATTTTCCAATTGTAAAGTTAGAAAATAAGTTGAAATCATATAATGCACTGAACTGCTCTACTACAATTTAATATACCAAAATTATAGTTTATTAACTAGTACTTTGCTGTTTGAAAGAATTATATTATTGTTTTAAAAAATCCAAATTTATCTCCTCATATCCTAATATGAACATCTATCTTTTAAATTTTAGGAAATCTGCTCCTAAATTGAGAATAACATGCATGCAATGAAATTTATATTCCTTATTTTGCCAGTCATTGATTCATTGTCACTCAGCTTTGAACCCATCCTTCACTGCCTGGTCTGCAATGATATAGCTGGATCTTATAATCATTCCTCATTTTCAACAAGGGTAGTTTTTTTTTTTTAAAAAAGATTTTGTTTATTTTATTAGGAAAGAGAGAGAGTGAGAGAGAGCATGAGAAGGGAGAAGGTCAGAGTGAGAAATGGACTCCCCATGGAGCTGGGAGCCTGATGTGGGACTCGATCTCGGGACTCCGGGATCATGACCTGAGCCGAAGGCAGTTGCCCAACCAACTGAGCCACCCAGGCACCCTCAACAAGGGTAGTTTTAAGCTAAGACAACAGAGGGCAATGGAGAGACATTGTAGGAGGAAAGAGTTTCTCCTGTTTTAGTGTTTTATTTGCTTCTATTGCATCTTATGATGATTTCTAATTTTCAGCAAGCGAAGTGTTAAACTAAGACAATAGAGGGCAGTGTGGAGACAATGTAGGAGGAAAATTTCTCTTCCTGTGTCTAGTGTTTTCTGTTTGTCTTTATTTGCTTTTCCAGCATAGTGTCCATGCATGGAGGGCGGGGAGCATCCAGTGGCACTCCACCTTAGCTGTGCTCCCAGAAGACCCGGTTCCTTGGTGAACTTGCATTCCTGGTCCTAACTGTGTGACTGCCTCACTGCCAACACAAATGCTATGCTCTCTGACTGAAATATGCATGGAAATGTATATGAAGTTGGTGAAGAATATTAACATATTAGAGCTAGAAGAAACCTTAGGAGTCATTTAGTCTAAACCTTCCTTTTTGTAGGAATCTATAGAGGTTTATTCCAGGTATTGTCACATGTAACACTTTTAAATCTCCTTTTGCAGGGTTTATATTTAAAAAAAAATGATACCTTTGTAGTAATGCAAAGCAATCAATTTGAATTGCAGAGGAGCTTTTATTTATTTTGAAACTCTAAGTATTTATTGATTTTCAGCAAATTCTTGAAGTGTATCATGGAATATAAGAATAAAAAAGATACTTTTCTTTTCTTTTTTTTCTTTTTAAAGATTTTTTTTTAAATTTTTTTTTTTAAAGATTTTATTTATTCATTTAACAGAGAGAGAACACAAGCAGGCAGAGAGGCAGGCAGAGGCAGAGAGAGGAACAGGCTCCCTGTGGAGCAAGGAGCCCGATGCGGGACTCGATCCCAAGATGCTGGGATCATGACCTGAGCCAAAGGCAGTTGCTCAACCAACTGAGCCACCCAGGCATCCCTCTTTTTAAAGATTTTATTTATTTACTTGAGAGACAGAGAAAGTGAGAGAGAACATGAGAGGAGAGAAGGTTAGAGGAAGAAGCAGATTCCACGTGGAGCCAGGAGCCCAATGCGGGACTTGATCCCGGAACTCAAGGATCATGACCTGAGCCGAAGGCAGTTGCTCAACCAACTGAGCCACCCAGGCGCCCGATACTTTTATTTTCTAAGCTAAAACAAAATTTAAAATTTTAAACAAAGTTTAAAATCCTGATGAAGCAATAAGCCATGATAGAATGTGATAAGGACCACAGAGTTGTGCAGAAAGAAGACTGGAGATCAATTTGGGGTAATAAAGAGTGCTTTCATGATGACAGTCCTTTAAGTAGGGCCTTGAAAGATGTGTATATTTGAGAGTAGGACTTGAGGAGTGGGGAATAAGAGCATCTGGATAGTTTAAAACATGTTAAACATAGTTAAAAACTCAGAGGCAGAAAAATGTTTCACATATGGATGGAAAATGACCTATAGTTGTTTTTTTTTTATGGTGACATAAGTTAGGTATGGGGGAATAATGGGAAAACTTGGCAAAATAACTGAACTGATAGTTTGAATTCTTATAGATCATGACACGTAGCATTCCAATACAAATCAAAAAAATGTAAGATGAGTTGAGTGGCTGAGTTAATCATAATTTATATTCATATAATTTCAAATACATTAATAAATTACATGAGTTAAATAATAAAGTTTTAGAAGAATTTAGAAGAATTTTAGATGAATAACCAAATCCTTCATCTATGACTTCTAAAAAAAGATTTAAAAAGAGCTAAGAAAGAACTAAAACCATTTTGAATGTGACTTTAATATAAGGATTTCTCACTGAATCATATGTGACAGATTTTGGTTTCATTTTTAGTAAGTCTAAACTTATTTTCATCATTGAATTGACTATTAAACTTGAAATCCAATATTGACTTACATTAAAACAACTTAAAAGAGCTTTGTTTTCTGGATAGTAGGGATCCAGAACAGCCTTCAGTTTTTAGAAACCTAGAAATACTAGATAAAGCATAACCATTGATTTAAATGCTCATGAGAAAATTTGTAAATCCCAAGGGAGAGAAATAATAAGGAAACAAAACTCCAAGGCAAAAGATGTCATGGCTACCTAGGGAAGTGGGAGTGGGTTGGTTTCATCTCTGTCATTGAGAAGTAGAAATTAGTGGCTCTATGGGGACAGAAAATGATGCTGTAAATCTATATGAGTTAGGGGGTTGAAAATGAAATAGAAAATAAAAGAAAAATGATTGAAGAGTTGCAATACCAGTGAAAAGGTCAAGAATGAACTGGAAAAATATCTATCCACTGGAACAGAGGGCTAATTAAACAGCTTACCTGTCTTAGTCTGAGCTGGGAGTTGGGGTAATAGAATTTTTCTTAGAGAACTCATGAATAAGGGCCCACCCTCACATTCATTTAGACCTCAACTTTACATTGTCTAGGTGGTTTATACATTTAATTTTTAAGTTTTTATTTAAATTCCAGTTAACATGCACTGTAATATTAGTTTCAGGTGTACAATGTAGTGATTCAACACTTCCATACACCTGGTGCTCAGCACAAGTGCAATCCTTAATCCCCATCACCTATTTCACCCATTCCCCTACTCATCTGCCCTCTTGTAAACTATCAGTTTGTTCTCTACAGTTAAAAGCCTGTTTCTTGGTTTGCTTCTCTCTCTTTTTGTCCCTTCACTTGTTCATTTTGTTTCTTAAATTTGACATATGAGTGAAATCATATGGTATTTGTCTTTTTCTAACTTATTTCATGTAGCATAATACTCTCTAGCTCCATCCATATCATTGCAAATGGCAAGAGTTCATTCTTTTTTATGGCTGAGTAATATTCCATTGTGTACCACAACTTCTATCCATTCATCAGTCGATGGACACTTGGGCTATTTCCATAATTTGGCTATTATAGATAATACTACTATGAACATTTTGGTGAATGCATCCCCTCAAATCACTATTTTTACATCCTTTGTTTAATACCTAGTAGTGCAATTGCTAGATTCTATTTTTAGGATAGATAGGATAGTTCTATTTTTAACTTTTTGAGGAACCTTCATACTGTTTTCTAGAGTGTCTGCACCAGTTTGCATTCCCACCAACAGTATACGAGGGTTTCCCCTTGCTCTACATCCTCAACAATGCCCGTTGTTTCTTGGGTAGTTGATTTTAGCCATTCTGTCAGGTGTGAGGTGTTATCATTGTAGTTTTGATTTGCATTTCCCTGATAATGAATGATGTTGAGCATCTTTTCATGTGTCTACTGGCTATCTGGATATTTTCTTTGGAAAAATCTCTGCTCACATCTTCTGTCCATTTCTTTTTTTTTTCCCCCAAATATGCTTATTTTATTTTTTCAGTGTTACAAGATTGATTGTTCATGCACCACACCCAGTGCTCCATGCAATACGTGCCCTTCTCAATACCACCAGGCTCACCCACCGCCCCCTCCCCTCCAAACCCCTCAGTTTGTTGCTCAGAGTCCACAGTCTCTCATGGTTCATCGCCCACTCTGTCCATTTCTTAATTGGATTATTTGTTTTTTGGGTGCTGTTTAACTTCTTTATATGTTTTGGATACTAATGCTTTATGAGATATGTCATTTGCAAATATCTTCTCCCATTCTGTAGGTTGTCCTTTAGTTTTGTTCATTGTTTTCTTTGTGGTGCAAAAGCTTTTTATTTTAATGAAATTCTGATAGTTTACTTTTGTTTTTGTTTCCCTTGTCTCAGGAGACCTACCTAGAAAGAAGCTGCTATGGCCAATGTCAAAGAGGTTATTGCCCATGTTTTCCTCTAGGATTTTTATGGTTTCAGGTTTGACATTTAGGTCCTTTATCCATTTTGAGTTTATTTTTATGTATGATGTAAGAAAGTGGTATAATTTCATTCTTCTGCATGTGGCTATCCAATTTTCCCACCATCATTTATTGAAGAGACTCTTTTTCCATTGGTTCTTGTTTCCTGCTTTGAGGAAGATTAATTGACCATACAGTTGTGGGTATACTTCTGTACTTCTGTGTTTTCTTTCTTTCTTTCTTTCTTTTTTTTTAAAGATTTTATTTATTTATTTGACAGAGAGAGAGTGATCACAAGTAGGCAGAGAGGCAGGCAGAGAGAGAGGGGGAAGCAGGCTCCCAGTTGAGCAGAGAGCCCCATGCAGGGCTCGATCTCAGGATCCTGATATCATGACCTGAGCCAAAGACAGAGGCTTTAACCCACTGAGCCACCCAGGCACCCCTATTTCTGGGTTTTCTATTCTGTTCCATTGATCTATGTGTTTGTTTTTATTCTAGTACCACACTGTTTTGATCACTACAGCTTTGTAACATAACTTGAAGTCTGGATTTATGATACATCCAGCTTTGCCTCTCTTTTATCAAAGTTGCTTTGGCTATTTAGGTTCTTTTGTGATTCCATAATAATTTTAGGATTGTTCTAGCTCTGTGAAAAATGCTATTAGTATTTTGATAAGGATTACATTAAATGTGCAGATTGCTTTCGGTAGTATAGACATTTTAACAATATTTTTTTAGGCTTATTCCTGGGTATCTTATTGTTTTTGGTGCAGTTGTAAATGAGATTGATCCCTTAATTTCCCTCTCTGCTGCTTCATTATTGGCATATAGAGATGCAACAGATTTCTGTATGTTGATTTTGTATCATGTGACTTTACTGAATTCATTTATCAGTTTTAGCAGTTCTTTGGTGGAGTTTTTTGGGTTTTCTTTGTAGCATACCATGTCATCTGCAAATAGTGAAAGTTTTACTTCTTCTTTACTGGTTCGGAGGCATTTTATTTCTTTTTGTTGTCTAATTGCTGTGGCTTGGACTTCCAGGCCCGTGTTGAATAAAAGTGGTGAGAGTAGACATCCTTTTCTTGTTCCTGACTGTAGGGGAAAGGATCTCAGTTTTTCCCCAATGAAGATGATGTTAGCTGTGGATTTTTCAGAGATGGCCTTTATTATGTTAAGGTGTGTTCTCTCTAAACCTACTTTGTTGAGGGTTTTTATTACGAGCGGCTACTGTCTTTTGTCAGGTGCTTTTTCTGCATCTATTGAAAAGATCATGCTTGATGTGATGTATCACATTGGTTGATTAGCAAATATTGAACCACCCAGGAATAAATTCCACTTGATTATGGCGAATGATTTCTTTAATGTGTTGTTGGATTTAGCTAGCTAGTATTTTGTTGAGGATTTTTGCATCTATCTCTATCAGAGATATTGGCCTGTAGTTCTCTCTCTCTCTCTCTCTCTCTCTCCCTCTCTCTCTCTCTCTTTTTTTTTTTTTGTGGTGTCTTTATCTGGATTTGGTATCAGAGTAATGTTGGCCTCATAGAGTGAATTTGGAAGTTATCCTTCCTGTTTTATTTTTTTGGAATAGTTTGAGAAGAATAGGTATTGACTCTTCTTTAAATGTTTGGTAGAATTTGCCTGTGAAATCATCTGGTCCTGGACTTTTGTTTGTTGGAGTTTTCTGCTTACTGATTCAATTTATTTGCTGCTAATCAGTCTGTTCAAATTCTCTATTTCTTCCTGTTCCAGTTTTGGTAGGTTATATGTTTCTAGGAATTTTGCATTTCTCCTAATTGTCCAATTTGTTGCTATATCATTTTTCATAATATTCTCTTATAATTGTTTTTCTGTGGTGTTTGTGGTTATTTTTCTTCTCTTATCTGTGATTTTATTTGGGATCTTTCCCTTTTTTTCTTGATAAGTTTGGCTAAAGGTTTATCAATGTTACTAATTTTTTCAAAGAACCAGCTTCTGTTTTTGTTGATCTGTTCTATTGCGTTTTTAGTTTCCATATTGTTTATTTCTATTCTAATCTTTATTATTTCCTTTGTTCTGCTGGTTTTGGGTTTTGTTTGTTGTTCTTTGTTTAGGTCTTGTAGGTGTAATGTTAGGTCGTTTGTTTGAGATTTTTCTTCTTGAGGTAGGCCTGTAATGCTTGCTATAAACTTCCCTCTTTGAATTGTTTTTGCTGTGTCCCAAAGATTTTCAACTGTTTTGTTTTCATTTTCACTTATTTCAATATACTGTTTAAATTTCTTCCTAGATTTCCTGGTTTATTTCATAGCATGTTATTTAACTCGTATGTATCTGTGGTCTTTCCAGATTTTTTCTTGTGGTTGACTTCTAGTTTCATGTAGTGTTGTGGTCAGAAAGGGTACAGGGTGTTATTTCAGTATCTTTGTATTTTTGGGTCCTTTTTTTGTGGGCTAATATGTGATCTCTTCTGGAGAATGTTCTCCGTGCACTTGCAAAGCATGTTATTTAGCCCTTGGTTTTCTGTTTAGATGATCTATCCATTGATGTAAGTAGGATGTTACAGTACCCTATTATTATATTATCATCAATTAGTTCCTTCATGTTTATTATTGTTTTTTATATAAATAATATATAATATATTTTTGGGTGCTTTCATGTTAGATGCATAAATATTTATAATTTTTGTATTTTCTTATTGGATTTTTCTTTATGATTATATAATGCCCTTGTTTGCCTCTTTTTACAATTTATTTTAAAATCTAATTTGTCCAGTGTAAGTATTGCTACTCCAGCTTTCTATTCACATCCATTTGTGTGACAAGTGGTTTTCCACCCTCTCAGTTTCAATTTGCATGTCTAAATGGTCTAAAATGGTCTTTAGATCTTTAGGTCTAAAAGAGTCTCTTGTAGGTAGCATATAGATATTTCTTTTTTTTATTATTCATTCTGACACTGTATGTTTTTTAATTGGAATGTTTAGTCTATTAACATTCAACATAGTTATTGATAGGTATGTATTTATTGCCATTTCATTACTTGTTTTGTTATTTTTGGAGATTTTCTCTGATTCTTTCTTATACTTGTCACTTTTAGTTTCACTTTCACACTCAAAGAATTCCCTTTAATATTTTCATGGGGCTGGATTAGTGGTCATGAACTCCTTCAGTTTTTGTTTGTCTGGGAAACAGCCAAACTGTTGTTCTGAATGATACAGACAAACTGTTATTCTGAATGAACAAATTGCTGTTCTGAAACAGACAAAGTGTTATTCTAAATGATAGCATTGGTGAATAGAGTATTCTTGGCTGCAGATTTTTCGCATTCAGACCTTTGAATGGATCATGCCACTCCCTTTTGATTTTTCAAATTTCTGTTGAGAAATCTCTAGCTAGCCTTATGGATTTTCCCTTGTAGGTTAAGTACTTCTTTTGTCTTTTTGTTTCTAAGATTTTTTCTTTACCATTATATTTTGCAAATTTAAGTATAATATGTCTTGGTCTTGGCCTGCTTTTGTTGATTTTGATGGGAGTTCTCTGTGCCTCCTATATCTAGATGTCTGCTACTTTCCCTCAATTAGGGAAGTTTTCTGCTATTATTTATTGAAATAAATTTTCTGCCCCCTTTTCTCTCTCTTCTTCTGGGACTCCTATAATATGAATGTTATTGCATTTGATGGGAGTCACTGTTTCCCTAAGTCTATTCCTGTGTTGTATATTTCTTCTTTCTCTCTTTTCTTATGTTTCATATTTTTACTTTGCCTTCTAGACCACCAATTCATTTCTCTGCTTCTTCCAAACTGATGTTCATTGCATCACTCCTGTTTTCAATCTCTTTTATTGTATTCTTCATCTTTGATGGATTCTTTTTGAACTCTTTTATCTCTGTGGGAAGGGTCTCACTGATGTCTTCCATTCTTTTCTCAAGCCCAGTGAGTATCCATATGTTTCTTGCTTTAAATTCTCCATTAGTCAGGGGTGCCTGGGAGGCTCAGTGGGTTAAAGCCTCTGCCTTCAGCTCAGGTCATGATCATAGGGTCCTGGAATTGAGCCCCACATTGGGCTTTCTGCTCAGTGGGGACCCCGCTTCCCCCTCTCTCTCTGCCTGCCTCTCTGCCTACTTGTGATCTCTCTCCTCTCTGTCAAATAAATAAATAAATAAATAAAAATCCCCATTAGTCATGTTATTTATACCTGTTTTGCTTAGATATCTGGCCATGGCCTCATTTTGTTCTTTCATTTGGGATAAATTCCCAAATCTTGGCATTTTACCTAAGTCTCTATCTTCTCTGTATTCAACAAGCCAATTATATCTCCCACTCCTAACAGTACTGGCATTATGAAGAAGTCATGTAGTGCTCAGGGCTTGGCACTTCAGGGTGTATCTCTGGTGTGTGCTGAATTTGCTCTTCTGTTGTATTTTGGCTGCTCTATCTTTCAGGTCAGTCATCTGCAAAGGCTCTCTTTGCCTGCTGTGGGCAGTGTTTGGTCCTTGGCCTGAATGTGGTGAGTTTTAACTAGGTGTGCTCTGGTCTGCTTGTGAAATGAGACCTGACACTTCCACAGGAACTGAGGCCTCATAGAACTCTATGGTCTGGAGATTGTTGTAGGCAGGGGTCTGTACTGGTACTGGGGGAAGGGCCTACTGTGCTGGTACTGAGGCAAACTTGACTAAGAAAAGCAGACCCCTAAAGCACAGAGGAGTGGGGCTTTATGTAAGCAAGTTAGGCTCTCAGAAGAAAATATCAAAAAAGCTATTTTAGAACTCATGATAGATTTCTTAAATAGGACCCAGAAAGTATGAAATTGATTAACTTAAATACAAAATTTTCTGTGCATCATAAGCCACCACAAACATTGTTGGTAAGAGTATAGATTGATACAGTTACTTTGAAGAGCAATTGGAGATACAAACGAAGTTGTACATAACCTTAGAATTCAATAATTCCATTCCTATATGCATAATCTAGATATATTTCCTTAAATATATACAGGAAATAAAAGAACATTTATTGAAACTTTTTTTAAAAATTGAAAACAACTTAAATGTCTATCCATAGGTGAATGAACAAATTTTGTTATATTAATTTTTTAGAATAAAACAATTAAAATTATGAGTTAATAGACAAACTGCCAAAATAGATAATCTAAAAAATATAATCTTGCTTATATATAATATAAGCATGATATACTACTATTTTATAAAGAATAGAAAAATGCAAGATGACACTTATTGTATATACATAATTATAAGAACATGATTGGAAATGATAAGCAACAAATTTAGGATAATGACTGTTTTGAGAAAGGAAGATGAATAGCATTTTTTGTAAGTTGGATATTTTAAAAAATGATTAGACAACTTAGTTAATACAAACAAATTTTATTTAATGTTTCATGAAGCAGAAAGTCTCCATTTGGAGAATAGCAAAATGGGTGAAAGGCAGGAAGTTTTTATAAGATAAAGAATAAGGAACAAAGAAGAGGGGCACCCAGGTGGTTCAGTCGGTTAAGCTTCTGCCTTTTGCTCAGGTTATGATCTCAGTGTCCTGGGATATAGGCACGTGTTGGGCTCTCTGCTTTGCAGGGAGCCTGCTTCTCCTTTTCCCTCTGCCTGCTGCTTCCCCTGCTCGTGCGTGCTCTCTCCCTTTCTCTGCCAAATAAATAAATAAAATCTTTAAAAAAAGAAGAACAAGGAAGACACAAAGAGACAATGTCTGACTGGCTGTGGCCACATAGTAAACTTTGTTTGGGGTGAGAAGGAGAAAGAATATAAGTATAAAGCTCAGAGTTGGCTTGGTGTTTAGAGATTTGCTGACTGGATGTACTGGTTTTCTGATGAAATAGTGACATGAAAGTTCTCTGAGTTTTGTTTTGCTGATGTCTAACCTGGGCAGGAGTGGCTCCATCTCAGAAAGTTATTTTTGAAATAGTTTGGAAAGTTATCTTTGAAAGTTATTTCAACTGGTGGTAGATGTTTATTATAACTCTATCTCTCAATATGGCTAAAAGATTTCATAAAAGATGTCATAACAACTATGACAGCTTCTTAATATCATAATTTTAATATCAAATAAAAAACTATCACACTTGCCTGCACACAACAAATTTCTCCAATACTCCTTATGGGCGTGATTTTTAAATTTAAGTAAATCGAAAGATTAATATTAAAAATAAGCATAAAAATTATAAAAATATAGATAAAATCTTGGCCTATTTTAAACAGATAATATCATAGATTAATATCCCATGGAAATTATAATATTTTGTAAACAAAAAACAAAAATCTTTGGAGTTATAAGGATTTTTAGAGTCAATGTCTCTTAGTTTTCTCATTTTGTTTTTTGATGGACGATAAAGCCCTAGATGCACAAAGATTAAGTAGTTTACTCAAACTCCTCAGGAAAATAGTCAGAATCCAATTCTTTTGTTCCCTAATCTAAGGTTGAGATATCAGTACTTTAGATTTCCTTCTTGCTAGATTGTATGTTTTAAAATAAAAAGCAACCTGAAACTATACTGATTGTTATCTTTAATAACACATTCTTCCTTTAAATTTTCCACCATTTCATGCATATACAGTTTTAAATTTTAGTATGTAACAAAATTACAAAGGGCAATCAATATTGGAAAATGCACTAGAGTGGCAGTCTTTAGTCTTTCAGAACTTTAATTTTGTACATATACTGAACACAGATAACAACGGCTCATTAACCATGAAATCTGGGCAATTTGTCAAAAAGATATCTGTGTTTCAAGGCACCATTTGACTCAGCATTCTAGTAATTCCCACCAACTCCCTACCTGAAAACTAAATAATAATCTGCCACTCTAGCAGTGACCTGAAGTATGGGTCTTTCACTCCATTGGAGAAGAACATTAGGAAGAAAGGCTCTCAAATGTTTTGTTCTTATTTCAGAACCTCAGCAAAACTGCTTGTCTGATATTTTTCTGATTGATTGCTATAAAACCAACAATCTCACCTCCCTTGAGGGCACGGGAAAAGCATGCTAGGATTTCAGGCCTGAAAAATGGCACATACATAATCATCACAGTCCCACTATCAGCCTTTAATGTGCTTCCTGCATCCTTCAGTGTTCGAGAATTCTATTTTAAAGTAATTTTCTCTTTTAGTGAGAGAATCTGGCTCTGCACACAGTGCTTTTTCCTCAAACAGGTTTTAGAAAGAATAATTTTGGGAAAATATAAGTAGGATTTTCCTAAGATTTTGGTTGCTTTGAGGCAAGGCTATTCAAAGTCTGCCTAGAAGCTGTTTTCGCATGCAATACAGCAAACTTCCATTTGTGGTATAGCATTAATGAAGTTTGTATCTCTAGAGCTGAGGATGTTATTCTTGGCTTTGTTTTTTAAAATGATGGCTCAAATGTTTAAGCCTCATACATGCACTAAGATGAAAAATCAGTGCAATTGGAGAAAAAAAAACAATGGTTTAAAACAGTTTGGAAGAAAAGAAAGTATCCCAATAAATCACTTGTCATTGTAGATAATAGCATACTGAATCATCTTCTATCAGCTAGAATAAAGGTTAAAACACTGTGCTTGCTCTTTAAACTTTATGATCTTGCTGGCATATTCAATAGTGAATTCCATCATTATTGCCTTTTGGTAATGGGAACACTTCTCTTTCCTGTAATTGTTTATAATTCCTGAAAGTCTTAGGGATTGTCCTCTGCTTTAATAAGTAATAACTCCTCTGCCTAATGTGTTGAGAGAAAGCAATAATAGGAAGAGAGAAGGAAATTTCTTTTCCCAGCAAGAATAAAATGCTGACAGAATGTTTCTCAAATTATTTAAAGCATTTTGCATTAAAAAAGGAGTTTCATAAAGAAAGGTTGTCTTGCTCTGAAAGATGATAGGATTAAAATACAAGGGTATAGCATTGAAAACTTAATTTGAAAACCTTGAGGTATTCCATTTAGACCATGATCATCAGCAATCTATCACTCAGTCCAACTATTAGTCCTCTTGAAGTTCATCTCCTGACTGATCATCTCTTATCTCTTTTGCATCACTCTCAACCTCTTTTTGAAAACTTTTGAAGATTTTATTTAAATAAAAATTGTGCATGCACATTATTTAAGGAGCTGAAATATGCTGCCAGGTTTACTATAAAAAACAATATTCTCCAGACATGCTTCTCACCATTCCCTCCACCCCAGAGGAACCCCTTAGTTGATTATTTAACCCCTTGTGTATTTATATTTAGTTTGTTAAGTAGTTAGGGATTGCATGATTATAACCATGTAAACGCTCTTCAAAGAGTTGAGTTAGGTAGTAAACTATGTTTACATTAACTTTCCATGCAATTTATGATTTTCCTGGAAAATATAGTTGTCTTATTTATTGATTTTGCTCTTCTATGTACCTTTCATTAATGAAACCTCATATTCTCTGCAGTTGTCTAAATCATCTCCCTAGATGTTCAGTTCTATCAGGCTTTCTATCAAATTAATTTTTTTGGAGTCTCTCCCAGAGCTTTTTCCAGTCTGGGCTATTTTCTCTCCATATCTGGGGTAAAGTTGACATTCTGGGATTTATCACTATCGTGAGGATCCCCTCACCATCTCTCTTTGGCTTGATCTCCAGTTTTTTCTATCCTAGGTCTTTGTCATGGTTGGTTTGCTCTCTTATTTTGTAGAGTATGTCTTCAAATAGATTTCACAGAAAGCATAGTTTATAAATTTACATGTGTAGATATGTTTTTATCCTACCCTGAAATATCAAATTTCAAATCTTATCAAGATAAAATTCATATATAGTATTGCATAAGTCCTAAAATACAGTTTGATGACTTTCATATATGTATGTACCTGTATACACCCAAATGAAAATATAGAACACTTTCATTAGTCAAAAAGTTTTCTTAGTGCCCCATGCTAGTCAGTATCCACCCTTCAGGGGTTACCATTATTCTGACTACTATAACATGGATTGATTTTGCCTTCTTGAATGTCACAAAAATGGAATGATATAGTATGTACTTTTTTTGCATTTATATTTTTTCACTCCATATGTTTTTGAGATTCATCCATATAATTGTGTTTAACAATAATTTTTCATTTTTGGCTACTTAATATTACATTGTATGGATAAGTCACAAAATGTATTTTCTTTTGGAAACTTTTTAAAATAACACTTTATGTTCAACATTTATGTCTATGATCTACTTAAAATTAGTTTTTTGAATATGATGTGAGGAATGGACGAAGGTTCACTTTTCTTCCATATGGATACCCCATCTTTAGCAAACTTTATTGAGAAAAACATTGTGATCCTCACTGAATTGCAGTGAAACTTTGAGTAAATCAGATAATTATATACATGTGGGTCTCTTCCTGAACTCTGTTCTAGTCTGTCGATCTATTTACCTATTCTTGAACCATTAACATAGGCTTGATTGCTACAGATGTAACATAAGTTTTGATATCTAAAAGTAGAAATCCCCCAGCTTAATTCTTCAAGGTCATCTTGGCTCTTCAAGGTTCTCTGCATCTTCATATAAATTTTAAAATCAACTTGTCAATGTCCACCAAAAAAAAGTGCCCCCAAAACAAAAAACAAAAATAAAATACAAAAAGCCAGGGATTATAGCTGGGGTCGAATCAAATCTATAGATAATTTTGCGCAAGATTTGATATTTTAGCAATATTGATCCTTCTAATCCACAAGCATGTTATTCCACTGATTTAGATTTTTTACTTTCTCTCATCAGTGTTTATAGTTTCCAATATAAAGATTTTGTACAAATTCTGCTGGTTCTGTATAAATTTGTTGGATTTACTCCTAGGTATTTTATATTTTTTGATGTTTTTGGAAATGGTATTTAAATGAATTTCATTTGCCAATTGTTTGTTGCTAGTAAATAAAATCCAATTAATCTTTATTAGGTCGAACCTCATATTCAGTGAACTTGTTTAACATACTTAATTGAAGTAGTTTGTAGATTATTTTGGATTTTACACATATATAAGAATATCACTGCAAATAATGACAGTTTTACTTCTTCCATTCCAATATTTGTATCTTTTATGTGTTTTCCAATATTTATTAATAACTTATAGTAGTAGTTTGGATCTCTCTAACAGTGCTGAGTAGAGTGGTGATAGTGGGCATTCCTCTTGTTCTACTCTTTCTTAGGGGGATGTGTTCAATATTTCACCATTAATTATAACATTATCTGTAATTTTTTCTTTGGTGCCCTTTATTGCATTGAGAAATTTCTTTTGTAGTGCTAGTTTGCTGAGAGTTTTTATTATGAATGGATGTTGAATTTTATCAATTACTTTTTTTAGTTTTTTGATATATTGTTTTTCTTCTTTACTTTGTTGATGTGGTAATTTAAATTGATTGTGTTTCAAATGTTAAATCAATTCTGAATTCTGGGAATAAACCCTACTTGATGTCGATATCTTTTCCTGTTAATATATTCTTGAATTGATTTGCTAATATTTAACTTATGTCTTTTTAATCTATGAGAAATATTGGCCTATAATTTTCATTTCTTGTATCTTTGCTAGATTTTGGTATCAAGGTTACACTAGCTTGACACTTGAATCATAGTTTAATTGATAATGGAATTTTAAGTTGGAAATAATTATTTCCAATGTTTCCTAATGTCCAGTATGCTCTTGGGAAGAATTATATCATTATAATTTATATTGTAGCCTATAGGATCTTCATATGTTTCTGATATTCTACAATTTAATTATACTGTACTTTATTGTGTCTCCATTTTCATCACTGTTCTGGGAAGTAAAGTGTATATTTAATTTTCCAACTCAGATCCTTCAGTTGTGGGAAGTTCTCATGAATTATTTCATCAATAGTTTAGTAGGCTGCATAATACTCTCCAACACCACCTCCCTTCCTGTGAAGATGCCCATATCCTAATCTCTAGAACTTGTGAATTTGATCTTATATGCCAAAAAGGACTTTGCAGATGTGGTCAAGGTAATTAGCTTGAGATAGGAAGATTATTATGGATTATTTGGCTGGACCTGATATAATATTTCTTATAAGCAGTATGCAGATGTTAGAGTCATAGAGAAGGCCATGTGATGACAGAAACAGAAATTAGAGTAATGTACTTTGAGGATGGAGGCAGGGAATCCCATGAGAAAGAAAACAAGTTGTTGCTATGGGCTGGGAAAGAAATGGAAATGACTTCTTCTTAGAGCCTCCAGAAGGAACCAGCCCTGTCAACAGCTTGACATTAGCCCAGTGAAACTGATTTTAATCTTCTGGCCTCTAGTAGTGTAAAAGAATAATTTTTTTTTTAAGCCATCAAGTTTGTGATACTTAGTTACAATAGCCATAGGAAACCAATACAAATGATTTTCTTCTTTCTTTTCTCTGTTCTCTGTGGAACTCCTGTTTTCTTATAGCTTGGAAAGACCAAAGTGGCGAATTGGCAATCTTGACCAAACTGGCAATTTTCTTTATCTTTTTGCTGAACTTTCTAGAATATTTCCTAACTTTTTCTTCACATTTATATTTTTGATTTTTCATTTCCACTATTAAAGTTCTGATTTTCTAGGAAATTGCTTCTCTTTCTGTTTTCAGAATATTCTTTTTAAAAATGGTATTCTGAAAAAAAATAATAAAAAAATAAAAATGGTATTCTGTTGGAGGGGAAAAGTTAAGATGGTGGATGAGTAGGAGGACTCTGAGCTTGTTTCATCCCTTGAACATGGCTAGTTATCAAATCATTCTGAACACCCAAGAAATCAGAGTTCTGAGAGAACAAAATCTGCAAGTCTGTAAGAAGAAAAGTGACCACCTTTTGGAAGGTAGGAGATGTATAAACTCACTTAGAGGAGGCATAACTTTGGACACTGCAGCAGGCAAGGAGCTTGCTTATAGAGGCTACCACAAGGTACTAGAAGTGGTGGAGCAAAAAATCTAAACTTTTGGAAGTTTGCTCCTGTCTGAAACCTGGCTTACTTAAAGGTGTTCAGGTGGCAAATAGGGGTGGAATCCCAGGAGTGATAGGGTGGTCTGAGGATCCGCGGGGCAGCAGAAAGAACAAGTGGCACCAAGTTGCTGCACTGTTCCCAGGTATAAGAACCAGGAAGCCAGATGAGAGCAGTGGGTCTTAGTGCTGGCTTCCTGCTATAAACTACAAACTGCCTTCTGGTGGTGTGGCACTTCCCTGGGACTGGCCAGCAAACATGGTAAGACCCTCCCCCAGTGGAACAGTGCAGTTACACACCACAGGAGTCCCTGAAAATTGGAATTTTGAAACTTAGTTGTGTCTAAGAAAAAAGGCTCAGATATGGGCAGGGTGAACATAGGGTTCAGATGGAAACTGGGGACACAAATAGGGTGATTGATTGCTTTTTTGGTGAGCGCTCTCTGAAAAGCAAGGGCCACAAGCTTCTAGCTCCTAGGCTTGAGAGCTTGGTGCATCCATATTCATCCCGCCCATCAGTGCTAAAAAAGTCTTCAGGGAACAAAAGAGCGCCACCTAGTGAAAGCTGCAGCTGATACAACAAGCCTCACCCTGGAGTCCCATCTCCACTAAAGCAAGTCAGCCTGAGAATCAGTGTAGCAGGCCCTTGCCCAGAAGGCCAGCATAAACATCTAGCCCACATAAAGTTTGTTGATCATAGTGTGCTACAAAACTTTAGCGCTTGGGAAAATAGGATCTAGCTTCCTTTTACTTTTATTCTTTATTATTATTATTTTCTTATATTTTCTAATTCCTTTTAAAAATATTTCATTTATTTAAAATATTTTTATTTTTATATATGTAATGTATATTTATATATTACATTTTTTGTTTACTTTCATTTTATTTTAATATATCTATCTATCTATATATCTTAATTTTGGAATATAGATTCTTTTAAAAAGCAGATCAAAACACATCCAGGATCCAGTTTTTTGGTATTCTTTTTTTGTTTTTGTTTTCTTTTTCTTTGATTTTTGCTTTGGTTTTGTTTTTTGTATTTTTTCTCTTTCATCTTTTCTGGACAAAATGACAAGATGACAAGACAGGGAAAATCATCCCAAAAAAGAACATGAGGTGGAACCCATGGCCAGGGATTAAATAAGATGTCTGAAATAGAATTTAAAACAACAATAATAAAGATACTAGCTGGGCTTGGCAAAAAGCATAGAGGACACTAGAGAATCTCTTACTGCAGAGGTAAAAGAACTAAATCTAGTCAGACTGAATTTAAAAATATTATTATTGAGATGCAAACACAAATGGAGGCCATAAAATGAGGATAGATGAATTAGAGGAGTGACTCAGTGATATAGAAGATAAAATTATGGAAAATAATGAAGCTGAAAAGAAGAGAGAAATAAAACTACTAGGTCATGAAGGTAAACTTAGGGAACTCAGTGATTCCATAAAGCAAAATAGTGTTTGTATCATAGGAGTCCCAGGAAAAGGAGAAGCAGGAAAAAGGGGCAAGAGGTTTTTTGAACAAATTATAGCTGAGAATTTTCCTAATCTGGGGTAGGAAATAGGCATTCAAGTCCAGGAGGCACAGAGAAATCCCCTGAAAATCGATAAAAACAGGTCAACATCATGACATGTTATAGTGAAACTTGCAAAATACAAAGATAAAGAGAGCATTCTAAAAGGAGCTAGGGAGAAAAGGTCTTTAACTTACAAGGGTAGACACATAAGGTTATCAGAAGCCTATCTACAGAGATCTGGCAGGCAAGAAAATCATGGCATGATATATTCAACATACTAATTGGGAAAAATATGCAGCCAAGAATACTTTATACAGCAAGGCTGTCATTCATAATAGAAGGAGAGATAAAAAGTTACCAAGACAAATAAAAATTAAAGGAGTTTGTGAACATTAAGCTAGCTCTGCCAGAAATATTAAAGAGGAGAGTTTGAGCAGGAAAGAGAGACCAAAAGTATCAAAGACTAGAAAGGAACAGAGACAATCTATAGGAACAGTGACTTTACAGATAATACAATGGCACTAAATTCATATCTTTCAATAATTACTCTGAAAACAAATGCTAAATGCTCCAATAAAAAGACATAAGGTATCAGACTGGATATCACTCTGTCCATTTATTGTGTTAATGGACATCAAAAGAAAGCTGAAGTAGCCATCTTTATATCAGATAAACTAGATTTTAAACCAAAGACTAAGAGATGAAGAGATGAAGAAGAATAAGAGATGAAGAAGGACATTATAACATAATAAAGGGGTCTATCCAACAATAGTAAATATTTATGCCCCTAACTTGAGAACAGCCAAATACCTAAATCAATAAATAACAAACTTAAAGAGACTCATAGATAATAATACAATAATAGTAGGGGACTTTAACACTCCATTCACAGCAATGGACAGATGATCTAAGCAGAAGGTCAACAAGGAAATAATGGCTTTGAATGACACCCTGGACCAGATGGACTTAACAGCTACACCCAGAGCACTTCATCCTAAAGCAACAGAATACCCACTCTTCTTGAGTCCATATCGAACATTTTCCAGAATAGATCAAATACTGGGTCACAAATCAAGATTCAACTGGTACAAAAAGATTGAAATCTTACCATGCATATTTTCAGACCACAATGGTATGAAACTTGAAATCAACCACAAGAAAAAATTTGGAAGGACTACAAATATATGGAGGTCAAAGAACAGCCTACTAAAGAATGAATGACTCATCCGGGAAATTAAATAATAATTTAAAAAATACATGAGAGCAAATGAAAATGAAAATAGGACAGTCCAAAACCTTTGGGATTCAGCAAAGGCAGTCCTAAAAGGGAAGTATATAGCTTACCTCAAGATGCGAGAAAAGTCTCAAATACACAATGTAAACTTACACGTGAAGGAGCTAAGAATAAAGAACAGAAAATAAAGCCTAAATTCAGCAAGAGAAGGGAAATAATAAAGATTAGAGCAGAAATCAAGAATAGAGAAATAACAAACAAACAAACCAGTAGAACAGATCAATGAAACTAGGATCTGGTTCTTTGAAAGAATTAACAACATTGACAACCCCTAAGACTTATCAAAAGAGAAAGAATCCAAATAAATAAAATCATGAATGAAAGAGGGGCGATCACACATTAAAGGCTTAATAAGGGTGGAGGGGCACCTGAGGGGCGATCACAACTAACACCAAAGAAATACAAACAATTATAAGGGAATATTATGAGCAAGTATATGCCAACAAATCAGGCAATCTGGAAGAAATGGGTGCGTTCCTAGAAACATGTAAACTACCAAAACTGAAACAGGAAGAAATAGAAATATGAACAAACCCACAACCAGTAAAAAAAATTGAATCAATAATCAAAAACCTCTCAACAAACAAGAGTTCAGGGTCAGTTGGCTTCTCAGGAGAATTCTACCAAACAGTTAAAGAAGAATTAATACCTGTTCTTCTGAAACTGTTCCAAAAAACAGAAATGGAAGGAAAACTTCCAATCTCATTCAGTGAGGCCAGCATTACCTTGATCCCCAAACCAGACAAAGACCCCACTAAAAAGGATAATTACACACTGATACGCTGATGAACATGAATGCAAAAATTCTCACCAAGATACTAGCTAATAGGATTGAACAGTATATTAAAAGGATTATTCACCACAATCAAGTGGGATTTATTCCTGGCCTGCAAGGTTGGTTCAACATCCTCAAATCAATCATTGTGATATAATACATTAATAAAAGAAAGAACAAGAACCATATGATACTCTGTTGATGCTGAAAAAGTATTTGACAAAGTACAGCATCCTTTCTTGATCAAAACTCTTCACAACATAGGGATAGAGGGTACATACTTCAATATCATAAAAGCCACCTATGAAAAACCCACAGCCAATATCATTCTCAATGGGGAAAAATAGAGAGTTTTTCCCCTGAGATCAGGAACACGGCGGGGATGCCCACTATCTCCACTTCTATTCCATGTAGTAAGTTGTAGCCTCAGCAATCAGAAAACAAAAAGAAATAAGCATCCAGATCAGCAAGGAAGAAGTCAAACTTTCACTCTTTGCAGATGATATGATATTCTATGTGGAAAACCCAAAAGGCTCCACCAAAAAATTGCTAGAATTGATACAGCAATTCAACACGGTTGCAGGATATAAAATCAATGTACAGTGGTCGGTCACATTTCTGTACAGTAACAATGGGGCAGAAGAAAGAAATCAAGGAATTGATTCTATTTACAATTGCAGAAAAAACCCATAAGATGCCTAGCAATAAACCTAACCAAAGAAGTAAAAGAGATGCTTTCTGAAAACTGTAGAACACTTATGAAAGAAATTGAGGAAGTCACAAAGAAATGGAAAAACATTCCATGTTCATAGATCAGAAGAACAAATACTGTTGGAATGTCAATTCTCCCCAAAACAATCTACACATTCAATGCAATCCTTATCAAAATATCAACAAAATTTTTCATAGAGCTGGAACAAACAATTCTGAAATTTGTATGGAAATAGGAAAGACCCCAAATAGCCAAACTAATGTTGAAAAAGAAAACCAAAGCTGGAGGCATCACAATTTCGAACATTAAGCTTTATTACAAAGCTGTAATTATTGAGACAGTATGGTACTGGCATAAAAACAGACACATAGAACAGAATAGAGAACCCAGAAATGGACCCTCAACTCTGTGGTCAACTAATCCTCTACAAAGCAGGAGAGAATATCCAATAAAGACAGTCTCTTCAACGAACGGTGCTGGGAAGATTGGACAGCCACATGCAGAAGAATGAAACTGGGCCACTTTCTTACACCATACACAAAAAGAAATTCAAAATGGATGAAAGACCTAAATGTGAGACCTGAATCCATAAAAATCCTAGAGGATAACACAGGCAGCAATCTCTTTGTCTTTGGCATAGAAATTTCTTACTAGCCATGTCTTCAGGGACTAGGGAAACAAAAGCAAAAATGAACTGTTGGGATTTCATCAAGATAAAAAATTTTTGCACAGCAAAGAAAACAATCAACAAAAATAAAAGGCAACCTATGGGATTGGAGAAGATACTTGAAAATGACCTATCCGATAAAAGGTTAGTATCCAAAATCTATAAAAAAAACTTATCAAAGTCAACACCCCAAAAATAAAAGTCCAGTCAAGGAATGGGCAGAAGACATGAAGAGACATTTCTCTAGGGAAGACATACAAATGGCTAACAGACACATGAAAAAATATTCATCATCAGTCATCATCGGAGAAATACAAATCCAAACCACAGTGAGATACCATCTCACACTGATTAGAATGGCTTAAATTAACAACTCAGGGAACAACAGATTTTAGAGAGGATGCAGAGAAAGGGGAACTCTCTTATACTCTTGACGGTAATGCAAACTTGTGTAGCCACTCTGGAAAACAGTATGGAAGTTCCTCAAAATGTTAAAAATAGAGCTGTCCTAGACCCAGGAATTGCACTACTAGGTATTCATCCTAAGGACATAAAAATAGTGATTTGAAGGGGCATATATACCCCAATGTTTATAACATCAATGTCCACAGTAGCCAAAATATGGAAGGAGTCCACATATCCATCGACTGATGAATGAATAAAGAAGATGTGCTATGGATATACAATGGACATACTAAGCCATCAAAAAGAATGAAATACTGCTATTTGCAATGACATGGATAGAACTAGAATGTATTATGCTAACAAAATTGGAGAAAGACAGTTGGAGAAAGACAAATACCATGACTCTACTCATATGTGGAATTTAAGAAACAAAACTAATGAACGTAGAGGAAGGGAAGGAAAACATAGAATAAGGTAAAAATGGAGAGGGAAGCAAACCATAAGACTCTTAACTATGGGGAACAAACTGAAGGTTGCTGGAGGGGAAGTGGGTGGTGGGGGATAGGGTATTTGGGTGATGGGCATTAAAGAGGGCACTTGATGTAATAAGTACTGGGTGATGTATGCAACTAATGCAGCACTAAATCTACCCCTGAAAACAATAATATACTATATGTTAACTAACTTGCATATAAATAATATCTAAAAATAGTGAAAAAATAATATTTTGTTCTTATTCATGGTTACAGTATTTTAGTTATTTTTTACCCAAGGGTATTAATAGAAATTTTCTTTGAAGTTTTTTTTTCCCCTCTGGAAAGTCAGTCACCTCCAACTTTTATTTAACTGTTTTGATTGTGGTATTTCATAGGAGAAATTCTCTTTTGTTGTTTTGTAATACTTGGTTGTCTTCTCATTCTTAGAAGAGTTGACAACTGAAAAATATTTATGGAAACACTGAATGTGTGGGTAGAAATTTACTCCAACTTTGTGAAATATATGGTGCTACTGTTTCTTACTGAGGCTTTTGGGGTGATGTTATGTAAATTGACTTAGGTCTTGAGCACCCTCAATACTGGATAAGATTCTAGTGGTATTCCCCCATCCCAGCTTGTAAAATTATTTACTATTTGTTCAAATATTTATAACCTTCCTAAGTTGTATGCTCTTCTTGTCACACTTTTGTTTTACCTGTCCTTATGAGCTATACTTACAAATAAAAATATCTGTATTCTTAATTTAGTATCATTTGGGCAGCTTAAAAGTAGATGAATGTGTTCAATTTGTCATTTTGGCCATAAGTACTATAGCTTCTATTCTTTCACTTAATCCTTAAAACTGATGCTCTTCAGATGCCATCATAATTGTCTTTCCCTTTTTATTCTACATGCCATTATTTCTCAATTTTATCCCTTCCTATGACTCCAACTATCATCAATAGACCAATGATTTTCAATTTTGTATCTATTTCCTACTTCTTTCCTGAATTTTCAGAGATTTACTTCCAGTAGGAGGTTCTCAACCAGTAGTTGGATCTACATTTCTCTCAAATGAAATGTTTTCAAAATTAACCTGATGATTTCTCTACAGTGTTATTGCACCTTTTCTGTATGCAAATTTGCTCTTCTTTTTGTATTTCCTCTTTTACTGGCATCACTAGTGATCTAAGATCTAAAACTTGAATCATCCTTAACTTTTTTTTCCCTTACCTGAGACTCTTATATATAGAGAACAAACAGTCCTATATCCAGGTAGTTATCTAGTCCTACCAAATCTACTTTTTAAATCTTTCACTACACTCGTCCCGCATGTATTATCAGTTGTCCTGCCTAATTTCAGATTTTCTGCATCAATTATATAGACTGTCACAGTAACCTAAATTGATCTTCCTTTGATTTATCTAAACCTACAATCTGTTGATATAAAGTAATCATTTAACAAGCATTTATTGAGTACATGTGTCTAGGCCAGTATGGTATGACCTAGAAATACCACTGGCAAAAAGACCTATTTACTCTTTGTGTTAGTAAAGAAATTAATTTATTGGGGAAATATCAAATTAATGGGAAATTACAAAACAGCATGTTAATTGTTATGATAGGAAAAACAGAAGGTACTAAAGGTACTAGAGAACCATATAGGGGGACAATCTAACCTATACTTGGGAATAATTGGAGAGACTTCCTAAGAGAAGGTCATAAAATTAGAGAATATGTTCTATACAAAAGATATAGTCCCTGCCAAAGGCTCTGAAGTGGTGGTCAACATTTAAACGACTAAAAGAAATTCAATATGGTTGAGATAGAGAGTGAGAAGAAAATGGAATGAAGTAAAGCTGGAGAAGAAATCAAGAGTCAGATCATTCAGCACCTTCTAAATCAATTTCAGGAGACTAAGAATTTCTTCCAACAAAAGCAGGAGACAAATAAGAAGTTTTATGATTCACTTTGCATTTTAGGAAAAATTATCTTTCTGTGGGGAATGGATTGAAATTAATGAATTTGAAGAGGGAGACCAGTTGTAATAATTCAGGTGGGAGACAGTGATGGCTTGCAATAGGGTGATGGAAGTAGAGAATAAGAAAAATAGTCTTGCAGGGTTTAAGAGGTAGGTTTGGGAAGATAAAAGAATGAGAGGAATTAAGAACCACAGAAACGTCAGGTTTGAGGGGCATGTGGCTGGCTCAGTCAGTTGAGCATCTGATTCTTGGTTTTGGCTCAAGTGGTGATCTCAGGGTCCTCGGATTGAGCCCCCTGTCTGGCTTGTGCTCAGGGTGGAGTCTTATTGAGATTTTCTCTCTCCTTCTATCCCTCCCCCCAATAAAATAACTAACTAACTAACTAACTAAATCTTAAAAGAAAAGAAAAATAAATGGCAGGTACAAAATAATAGTTCAGCAATGAGTTAAATTTTGACCATGCTAAATTTGAAGTGCCTATGGGACATAAAACTGCTGAAATACAGAAATCTGATTATATATACTCAGACATATACATGCTCCATAGTTCCTTATTATGTTCAATGTAAAACTAAACTCCTTAAATGGTACGCAGAGTCCTTTCTGTTCTCACCACAGTATTTCTGTCTGGCTTCATCTCTTAATAATAACTTCTAACTTCTTCAGCCACTCATTTATACTCTTTTATGCCTATTTGTTTTTAAACATATAGCAGCATATTTGAACCACAACGCATCAATATTTTCATGAAATTTAGCTTTGTTATTTCTTTTCTTTTACCTTTTTTTTAAAGATTTTTATTTATTTATTTGACAGAGAGAGAGAGAGAGAGAGAACAAGCAGGGGAAGCATCAGGCAGAGAGAGAGGGAGAAGCAGGCTCCTTGCTGATCAGGGAGCCATATGTGGGGCTTGACCCCAGGACCCTGGGCTCATGACTCGAGATGAAGGCAGACACCCAACTGACTGAGCCACCCAGGTGTTCCCAGTTGTGTTATTTCTGACAACACAAATCTCCCACACTAAGCATTTGTGAGTGTAATAGACCTCTCTCCTAAATTGTCAAATTCTTCTTCTCTATTATGCAAAGCAGTTTAACTCCACATTTTACTCAAGCTTGCCGATCCAATCACATCAAGGATTTTGATTTTATAGGCTCTTCTTAGGAGGAAGCTGTTATTATATATGCCAAGACCAAAAAATTCAAAACCCAAAGCATTCCTATTTCTACTTTCAATACTCATTACATTGTAGTATGGTTATTTTAAAGATTTCTCTCTCCTTCTTTAGGCTGTAAACAAAAAACATGTCTTTTTAATTTTTCTCTCTGTCTTCTAAACACAGTGACAAGCTCATAGTAGGTACTAAGAAATGTTTGTTAAATGGCAGGATTGGGTTCTTTATTATCTGAAAAGAAAATATTAGCTGAATTTGAAAAGTATATTCATGGCAATTGGTTTGCTGTAGATTAAGAATAGTGGTAAATATATCTTGATATACTTATATCCCTCCATTCTCCCTTGACCTTACAGATTGATCCCCTAGTGATCTTGTTAAGCTGTTCATTGCATCTTTGTCAGAAAGTCTGTGCTTATATCATTCTCTTCTGGACATATAAGTAGAAGCAGAGAAGGAATTTAAATCAATAAAGCTAACAAATAAATAACAAGCTGGAGTAGTGGAACCTGTCACTAAAGTACATGTGAGGTGAAGGGCGTATTGACAGTTCCTGGTAACTAAGTGGATGGGTATTGATAGAAGAAGTCATTATGAAATGAACACTTACTTGAGATCATGTTTACATAAAGTTGTTAAAGCAAGTAGGTATTATAAATACCACGATAGCACTGTCCTTGAATCTGTTAGGCTAGGGTTTTTTTTAGCATACTGCAATTACTGACTGCAAATATAATTCCTTTAATGCATATTTTAAAGTTTGAAATGCACTTGCTGACTTCACACAACACTAGTCCCCTAATGACAGAAACTTTGCCTGTATTTCAGAAGAAAATTTCAAGACAGACCATGCATAAAGTGGTATGGTGAAAAATGATAATACAAAGAGAACTAGATTTCCCCTGTGGCTTGGGTACACCTTGACTTTAAATTTAAAACTTTTGGAAGTTGCACTCACTTTTTAAAGCCATACATTCAGTAATCTCAAGAGGTGTCTCATGATTTCTACCCATGGAAGATTCTAAGTTCTAAGAGAATACATATGAATAAGAAAAGTGAAGCAAATATTAGTTTACATTTTTGACAGTTAAAGTATTAATGTCGCCCTGAAATCCTCTGATATTTCAGATGGTGTATATGTATCTTTCTTTCAGAATAAAGGGTACGCACTTAGTAAGCAATAGCCATGCTGCAGGTAAATGGATGATATGTCCTGGGAATCATTATAGTCTATGACATGGAAAACTGTAGAAATACCAGGCATACTTTACCATATACTTGTAATGTCTACATTTTCTCTTCTTGAAACTTAGTCTGTAAGACAAACAGAGCAATCTTAAGCCACAGCATCCCTCCCCAATCCATCATCAGTGTTTAGGTAATACTTTGCACATTTCAAGCATGCAGACTAAATGAATGAATACAAATTTTAAAAACTAGCAATTTATAATGCCGGTGTTTTCCTAAGTGCCTTAAAGCAAATGCTTAAGGTTTTGTCAAAACCAGTAAATTTACCAGAAACATAAGTGATGACATAAATATTGTATCTTCTCTCTTTTCACTGGTCCCAAAGCATCAAAAAGCCAGAGAAGGAATGGCTCCTCCCAGCAATTTACAGAAGTATTAGTATAGGCTGAGAGGAGTTGGAGAATTTATTGCAGTGTTACATTTCAGTATAATGTTAAGCTAAAGTCAAGGAAGCAAATTTTGCCATAATAAAATTTTCTCAAATGAAAATCAGCAACCTCTTAATTTACTTTTTAAAAAATGTTTTCTGAAAAGATAAATTATACCATGGCATAATAGCTTGTTAATTTAGAGAATTAGTAAAATCACTATCCTTATTTGTCATTCATTCTTGGAAGTTACAAATCTAAATAGGTTCAAACTAAAATGAGTATGCAAAGGAAAAACTATTGATGACAGTGGGAAAAATAATGTAGTCATGTATATATCTATCCATTTAATCAACTGATTCTCTTTCTTTTATTATCTTCTTTTTATCTGAATAAATGGAATTAAGCAACTAATTTATTGCTTGGCAACTGCTAATCTTTCAAACTCCTGTTACTTTGGCCAGTAACATTTCTATGTTGCCTTTCGACTAGATAGTCTCTATAATAATAGTAATACAGTAATGAATATCCAACTCTCAAATTGTGGTATAGTTTTTAAAAATCCTATATTGCAGAGAGAGAGGAAAAAAAAGAGAAGAAAAAGAGTCAATAGGCAGTTTAAATGATAAGCTTGTGTAACAATGGCCACCAGAAAAATATCTCAAAAATATGGAAATTGGTCAATGCAGTAAACCTGACTATCATTTATCATACAATGAGAAAGCAGAGTAGGAGGGAATAGTAATTTCATTCTAATGCTTCTCTAACTCAAAAGCCATATTCCATTAAGAAAAGTTTGTAGGTATTCACAATATTCATTCTCCTTGAAATTAACGAACTCTTTAATCCTTAAACTTTTTAATTTTCTCTGTTCTAGTTGATCACTTTTGTGGTTGTGATCCAGCAAAAGCCCAGAGTAAACATTTTTTCCAAAGTATTTTTCTGCAGGCATACCGCAGGGGAAAACAGAGCATGCTGGTAGACTAAGCATAACCACGGGAGCCAGAAGTATTACTGGTTTTCTGGCGCAATTCATATAATCCGCTCCACTACTTGAAACAATACTTACCTATAGTGCCATACTCTCAATTAAAGTGAATGGTTCTAATTTAGGATTATTTCTCCTTCAAAGATCCTAACTAAGTCTTTTATATTTCAATAATATGATTCAGTCATTTTGTACAATCCTCATATTTTCAACATTGCTGCAGTGCAATGTTGCACAGTGATTAATATTCATAAAAGTCTCAAGATTTAGGATTAGAAGTAGAAAATCACATGAAGAAACTATAACTTCTCAAGGTGGGTGATAAAGGGTAAATAGAATTATGATTTCAGTTCCTGTGTGTAGGAGGTGGAGATCAGAAGAGCAAATATCCATAAAGTTCAAAGCAACTGCATAGGAAGCATATCAAATGAAAAACAGTTAAGATAATGGTCTGAAAAGGATCGTGTTTCAGAAACACAGGTAGGAATTTATATGGCTAATGCCAGGCTGATGGGCTTTGTGAAGAGGATGGAAATTGGTGGGAAGTAATAGATTTTGGCTAAAAATCAATGTAAGAATCTTAAAAGATAATCTGCATATAACTGAAAAGTCTCTAAAACATCAGCAATTTCATTTTGATGGTAACTCAGATTATTCTCACATAAAACGAATGTAACTTTTTCTTAGTTTTCTTGTTTATTTTTTGGTTTCTGGCATTTTTTTTTTCAGTTCTGTTTTTTAACTTTGCATAGAAAAAAGACCTGATCCATCTTCATAGAAAAAAAAAAAAAAAGCAATGATGAGCTCATCAAAGAACCTTAATCTCTTATCCAAATGAGGTCCTACCAAACTCAAGGAGTTCTGACTTGACTGCTTTCTAGAATAGAATATAGTCAAAGATAAATCTCTAACATGAAAGAAAATCTTTGTTCCAGTTGTTTCATGATAATTAAACCCAGCAGAATTAAGGCAGGTACTAGAAGGTTAGGAATCTAGGTGATTGTATATTGGTGTGCTAGTGTCACTAACATGTAAGATAAAGAACACACTGATATGCTGCATAATCCTGGAGGAAGGAAGAGAGAGCTTGGTCAGAGTTACAATATATTTAGGAGGTCAATTATCTGGTCTGAAATAACTTCATGACATTATAGCCTCATCTGTAGCTAGGGGGCATTACTGCTACGCAAAATAGTAGCCTCTTCTCCCCTCTCCCTGGTGTTGGTGTTCAGTATCTCTACATCCTGTTTTATTACTTCCTCATAGCATTAATCTTCTTTTAGTACCCTCTACACTTACTTGCTTATTTGTTTACTGACTTTCTCTGCATTCTAGGATGTAAGTTTAATGAGGGCATGGAGTTTGTCTTATCATTGCTGTATTTCCTGTACATGGTGGATAAATGTTGAATAAGTGAATCAATTATGTTTGGCTTAGTGAGATGTTAAGAATGTGGCTCAAATGTATCTTTTGGAAAATAAATATGATTTTAATAGTTATTCTGCATAAGCAGATATAAGAACATATAGCCAATGCTTTGTTGATACCTAAAAATATTATTCAAGTATGAAAACTCAAAGTTATTTTAGGTCATATCAATTTGAAAATTGTCAGGGATATAGGCTGTCACACATTTTAAACTATGTTAGGCACAGAAAATAACAAATGCCATTTCTAAGCAAATAGCTCCAATTATAAATTATAGTGTCCAGTGTTTTACTTTTGGGCAGAGCCCATGTATTATGGAGACTAAGGAAGTACACCTGAGAAATGAAGTTCATTTATCTGCTTTGACTCTATTATTAGCAAAAAGAATCACAGTGATAGTTTGGTTACTTCATTCAACTTGCTTTAGGTATATGAAATGAATATCTCAGAAATCTTTTTGAAGAGAGAAAAGCATAGCCTTTTTTCACTTCTCTTTATCATAATGAATCAGGGCCACAGTTATTATAAGAGTGCAAAATGGAACATGAATAGCAATTTTGTAAACAGAAGTTATTCTCTAGTAGGCTAATTGTAAGTGAGTTCTGTCAAATTTAAGAAAAGGGGTTGTTCTTGATCAGAACATTTTGAGGTGTAGTTCAGAAGATAAATTATACCATATAATTAAGCATGCCAATTAAAATGTATAAATTTAAAGCAGTTTTTTTTAAAGATTTTATTTATTCATTTAACAGAGAGAGAACACAAGCAGGCAGAGAGGCAGGCAGAGCCAGAGAGAGGAGCAGGCTCCCCGCGGAGCAAGGAGCCCGATACGGGACTCGATCCCAAGATGCTGGGATCATGACCTGAGCCAAAGGCAGTTGCTCAACCAACTGAGCCACCCAGGCGTCCCTAAAGCAGTTTTTCTATGGGATGAAAAAATAAAATATGTAGTAGTCTTCGGAAATCCTCCCAGTAACAAACTGTAAATAAATGGGAGGCAAGCTACAGCCATAGACAAATTATTTATTCTATTTTATAGATAGGTGAGTGAAGCACTGAAGTGTTGAACTACAAATCATTAGTGCAGTCATAAATACAATTCAACTGGCTTGGTTTTCTAAGCAATTTATAAATGTTTCAAAAGAGTAATTCCTCCAGGATGTCTGATACCTCCTGCCAGCTACATGGGGGTCATTGGGAAGGGTTAGTTACCAAGAAACATGGCAAGATGGCACTGGAGAGAGTAATCTATATCTGAGGAGAAGATTCCTATAGTTATTCCAGACAAATTGTATCAGCTGACGGGAGGGACAAATGTGGGGGAAAAAAGTAAGCAAAGCAAGAGGTCAGGAGTTGGAGAAATACAGTGTCAATTTGGAAAGGAGTGATGCAAAGGAAGAGTGAGGAGATGAAGTCCAGTAAGTTGACTGATAATAGGCTGAAGTTCTTACAGATTATTCTTAAAGATGCTGGTCTCATGGCACATGAATAGATGGTGAATTAAATATAGGTAAAAATTATAGATATTGGATTTTTAAAAAAAGATTTTATTTATTTATTTGACAGAGAGGGAGAGAGAGCAAGAGAAGGAACACAAAGAAGGGGAGTGAGAGAGGGAGAAGCAGGATTCCTGCTGAGCAGGGAGCCAGGTGCAGGGCCCAATCCCAGAACCCTGGGATCATGACCTGAACTGAAGGCAGATGCTTAACAACTGAGACACCCCTAGATACTGGATTTTGAAATGCTGTGATTGGATGAGACTTTTTGGGGTCTTGAGAAGGTGTGAGTAAATTTTACTTGTACAAAGAATATAAATAATTATGCAGAAGATAGACTATAGAACAAATCCTTTGCAGTTTCTTCCTTTCAGAGGTGGAATACATTTTTCCATCCCTTTGTAGCTTGGCTTTGTGTCTTTCTTTGACTGACATATGTGGTGGAGGTAATTCTATGTGAGTCTCAAAGCCCAGGACTCAAGAGGTCTTACAGTTTTTGTCTTCACCCTTGGAAGGCTGCCTGGACTCTGACACATCAGGAAGACTGTCTAACTCATTAGAAGATGAGGGGGCATGTGGAAGAGAACCAGAACATCCCAGTTGATAGCCAGTTCCTACTACCAGATGTCTGAACAGGACTGTCTTGGATCTTTCATGCCTGTTGATCCTGCAGCTAAATATAGCAAATGAATGAGCCCTGTTGAAACCAGCAGAAAATCTGCCTCACCAGCCCATGGATTCCTAAGGAATACTAAATCATTGCTCTTTTAAGTTCTAAAGCAGTACTTAAGTTAAACAGTTGGGTTACATTGAGTTTGTCCATTCTTTTGTTTATTGTCCATCCATCCATCCTCCATCCATCCATCCCATATTTCTTGAATGTTTATACTGTACAAGTTACTGGGGACACAAAGGATCCAGAGATATGTATTACTTCTTTTCATCTCTGCTTATGTTGCACTTTTTTTTGTTGTTGTTGTTTTTGTTGCACAATTAGAACTGCAGGTAGTAAGTGAGGTGAGAAGGAATATATCAGAAAATTTCTGTTTTAAAGGTCTGAGACTAGACCTTGATGGTGAGAAGATGGAAAAGTTAGCATTTCCAAGTTGCAGTTTTCTGTTCCCCAGAGACTTAAGTTCCTCTTTGGGGTAGATGGATTCTTTGTTCTGAAGGGAAAAGTGGGGGGGAAAGTGCTAATTATATGGTATAATCATCTTCTGAACTACACCTTATGTAGTTTGGGTATATTGAACTACACTTTAGTTCAGGCGTACTGACCTACTTAAGGTAGTTAAATAGTTCTACCTTAACTAGAACCACTTTTTTGGCTCTAGTTAATGAGAATTACTGATTAACTAGTGGTTAACTAGCTTTGATCAAGTTAACCACTTGATCAAGAGCACTTTTGATCAAGAGCAACCAATTTTCTTAAATATGATGGAACTCACAATTAGCTTTCTAGAGAATTACTTCTGTTTAAAAAAATGCACAAAATCCCCCACCAAAATCTTAAAAAACCCAAAAAACCAAAAACACTATGATAGGTCTTCTAGTTGTAGAAAGTAAATGATTACCCACAAATTGTTTTGAAAAGAGACTTTGAAATAATTTAAATGCAGGTATTCTAAACTAAAAAGATAAATGTTTTGTTTAAGGTTATATAAGTTGGGTATATATTTTGTATGTATTAGGTTTTTGAAGATTCCTTGGGTCTTAAGGGGTAGAAGGTTGAAGATAGAATTGTTTCTTTCTTTAAATATAGATTTAGAAAGTGCCCTGAACAGATACTGCTGGTGGGTCCTTGAATGCCTGTTCTTCTTTAAGCAACTGCTGATAGATTAAGTAGAAATTCTGAAGACTGCAAGAAGAGCACACAAACCTGGTCTCCCCTGGGACTAGAGGGAGTCCTGTTAAAAGGGAATGGATTGAGCAGGTTTCCTGCAACCAAATGGCAGCAGATTGGTGGGGTCTCCTCATAGAAGTTACTGGGCACAATTGAACAACAAGAATTGGAGGAACACACTGTGTTTTTAGGGAATTTCCCAGTTGATAGTCATGGACCGAGTCCTTCCCCTGTGTAGAGTTATTGGTATTGTTCCCTAGAGATAGTAGATATTTACTCTCCAAAAAGTCTGGGAAAGCAAATAGGAATGTAGAAGTTCGTTGTAAGGCTGAAGTAGATGGGGATTCTTTTCCTGTTGACTGGACCCACGCTCTGGGTAGTTTAGATATACTTGAAGATACTCCCATTATGGAAAGTATTTCCAAAGCAACCCAGGAGAAGCCATGGTATTTACCCTTGTGCTATCCTCTAACTTTTAATAAATCTTTTTAAAAGCTGCAATTTTTAGTTGAATGATGGGGATTAAGAATGGGGTCTATGCTCATGATCTTTGTCATTTCCTATTTCTAAGAACCCAGGTAAACCACTTTTCTTCCATGAACCTCAGTTTTATTGTTTTTCAAAACAAGGATAATATATGACTTAGGACTATTGTATGCATCAAATGGAATAATTTATTCCCAAAATACTTTGAAACTTCAAAGAACCATGAAAATATAGGTAATTATAATAAACCTCCTGTTATATATTGTTCTTATAAATCTTCCTGATTCTGATCCAGAATTTTCTGAAATCACATCTTACGCAGTAGAAGTTTGCACTTATATTGAAAATAAATTCCGAGTCAGTATTCAGAATCAGATGTTCTATAACAACCCTAGTCTAATACAACTTTAAACTTTAAACAGCTCAGAAAACTGAGAAGAGAGAATTATAAAATGGTGGTAGAAATTTGTGCTTCTCTACAATCAAAGTTCCTTTGGGGGAAAATGAGAGAATTCTTAAATAGAGCACTGCAGGCACATAAATACTTCCTGATCAGGTTTTTTTTTTTTTTTTTTTTCGTTTAAGAATCTATTATTAAGGGGCGCCTGGGTGGCGCAGTTGGTTGAGCGACTGCCTTCGGCTCAGGTCATGATCCCGGAGTCCCGAGATCGCGTCCCACATCGGGCTCCCAGCTCCATGGGGAGTCCGCTTCTCACTCAGACCTTCTCCCTTCTCATGCTCTCTCTCACTCTCTCTCTTTCCTAATAAATAAATAAATAAATAAATAAATAAATAAATAAATAAGATCTTTTTAAAAAAAGAGAGAATCTATTATTAACAGCAGAAGAATCCAAAGAGATCCCCCCTTTTTTTTTCTTAAAATGAATGGCCAAGCCCTCAGATTAATTGGATGACACCCAATTAATACATATGCTGTCACTCTTACAAGGCACATGGAAACTCCGAGTTCTGTTAGCTTTTGAATAGTAATGACTTATCTTGGGGCTACATCATTAGAAAACCTACTTTATTGAGGGAACCAATTAATTAAATGTTTTTCCTCCCTGTCTTAGCCTGTTTAGGCTTCTATAACAAAAACCATAGACTAGGGAGTTTATAAACAACAGAAATGTATTTCTCATAGTTCTGGAAGCTTAAGATCAGGGTGGCAGCATGATGGGACTCTGGTGAAAACCCTTTTCTGGGTTGCAGACTGCTGGCTTCTCACTGTGTTCTCACATGCTGAAAGTGGCGAGCCAGACCTTTGAAGTTTCTTTCACAGAGGCACTAATTCAAATCATAAAGACTGCCCTCCTGACATAGTCATCTCAAAAAGCCCCTCCTCTTAATACCATCAACTTAAGGGTTAAGATTCAAACCTATGAATTTTTAGTGGGGGACACAAACATTCAGACCATAGCACCCCACTGTAGAATTTTCACAATAGTATTTGTGTTTACATAAAGGAAAATTAAAAATAATCTTCCAAAAATAGCATAAATGCACCTTTATGAATAATGAAAGTTGGTATATCTATTTAGTTATTCTTTTCTTGTGCAAAGAACTGTTTTAATTTACACTTTCAGTATTTATGAAAATATAGTAAATACAGTTAAGGAGTTATATTCTTTTTTAAAAAATACACCAGAGGGGCACGTGGGTGGCTCAGTGGGTTAAAGCCTCTGCCTTTGGCTCAGGTCATGATCTCGGGGTCCTGGGTTTGAGCCCTGCATTGGACTCTGTGCTCAGAGAGGAGCCTGCTTCCCCCTCTCTCTCTCTACCTGCCTCTCTGCCTACATGTGATGTCTCTCCTCTCTGTCAAATAAATAAATAAAATCTTAAAAAAAAAATAAAAAATCCACCAGGATACTTGAAAAAAAGAAAAATTGAAAGAAAAATTTTAAAAGAAACAGCTAGAATATCAATTAAAATAGAATATAACAATGTTATCAGGAACCAATAAAGATGTTAGTTATTGCACATTTGTTTTTGAGATCCCCTAGGAACAAACCCCTCCCAACCACAGTGAAGGAATGGAGGAATTAATATAAACAGAGTAAACAGAGAGCCTGGAAAACCTGGAGGAATAACTAGATAATGCATTCCCTAGTAGCTCTCTCATAACTATTAAGTCTTTTGAGTCAACTTTTGGCACCTATATTTGTGACTTCTCTTAGGAGAACTTGAAGAGTTAAACTTCTGGTTTTCTTATTAATGCAATAGCTACCCAAAGTACAAGAAGCAAATTTATAATAAGGTGTGAGAGTTTAGATTTACATTCTTCTCTTGAGGTAGGTCTTATTTCCTCATGGAATGGGGTCTATAGAGTGAGGTAGAGCATAAAAAGAAAAAGTTCTGAATCTTGTTAAACTCATAAAATTTTGTTTTAGGTCATAGAGCATAGAATAAATGATAACAGTGTTTTTAATCACAGGACCTATGTTACCAGTTTGTTTTTTAACCATAAAAATACTACAATAAATTTTTAAAGTCAATTGTTGAGTAGAACTGAAATGGAATGACTTAATTGTTGCTAACTATATCCCAGACAACTTAATGATTTCACTTGTTTGGGATTATTTTTGAATTTTCCTTTTAAGCAATTATCCAATTTTAGTTTTAAGCTTAAGAATCCATAAATATATGTTGAATAAATAAATAAAGTAAGAGTAATATGGCAGGATCAGCTGCTACTTTTAAAAAGTATTTTTTATTTTTTAAGTTTGACAATTAATATGTTTATGGTAAACATTCAAATAATAAAGACATATATGAAGAAATAATTATAAGTTTCTCTTTCCTTTAATCCTATTTCTCTGATAAAACCAATATTAGCATTTGGGAGGTATCCTGGTATTCTTCCATATTTTTTCTAATTGTGTGTGTATACATGAATATATATATGTATATATACACACACATATACATATGTATATATATGCATACACACATTTAGAGAGGTTTTTCTATATAACATAATATGATCATATTATACATATTGCTCTACAACTTGCATTTTTTTTTCACTTCATATGTCTTAGATTTTCAGGTAAGAACAAAAATCAACTCCTTTTTAATAACTGTAGGATCATCTGTCATGTGGATGTACCTTAATATACTTAATTGTAACTTTATTGATAGCCATTCAGGTTGTTTCCAGTTACTTTGATGTTACAAACAATGCTGCAGTAAACACTTTCCTATACACATTTTTTTATGTTTGTGATTTTGTTTCAATAGAATGAATTTCTAGAAGTAGAATTGCTGAGTCAAAGATTATGCACATTTAATATTTTAACAGAAACTGCCTGATACTTTCCAAAAAAGAAGCAATTCAAACTCCTATTATCAATGTATGAGATTGCCTGGGCTTCACATCCTCATTAGCACTGGAAATACTAGTCTTAAATGTTTGCAACAATAATGGGTGAAAATGGTATCTAGTTATTTTACTTTGTACTTTTCTTATTATTGTGAAGTTGAGTGAGCATTTGTGATCTGGTGACTTGAATTTCTTCTTTTTTAAGTTGCCTTATATTTTCTTTGCTTACTTTTCTATGGCAGGGTTTGTTGTTTTGCCTATTAATCAGTAGAAGCATTTTGTATTTTAGGAATACAACTCTGTCAGTCATGAGTTTTGTTTGTACATATTTTATTTTAGAACATGGTTTGTTTCTTGATTTTGTTTATTGTGTTTTATGCGAAGCAGAATTTTTTTCCCTTACTATTGAAAAACATATATAATTATCTTCTCTATGCCTTCTGGGTTTCCTTCGTTGTTTAAGAATTTTCCCATCTTGTTATTTTATAGAAAATCTCCTATTTAAAAAATATTTTTGTCTGTTTCTTTTCTTTTTTTCTCTTCTTTTCTTTTTAGAGCGAGAGAGTGTGCTTCGAGTAGCGGGGGTAGTGGGGAGGTGGGAGGGAGGGGTAGAGGGAGACTCTCAAGCAGCTTCCACACCCAGTGTGAAGCGGGCACAGGGCACAGGATTTGATCTCAAGACCCTAGGATCATGACCTGAGCCCAAATCAAGAGTCAGTTGCTTAACTGACTGAGCCACCCAGGCACTTCTTAAAAATATTTTTGTAGTTTAATTTTTAGGTTTAGACTATTAACCCACCTGAGATTTATTTTTATATGAAATGAAGGCCTGCCTTTATTTTATTCTATTTCTTCTATTTTTTCCATATACAGTTATACAAACATTCCCTTTTCCCATAAATTGAAATATTTTTATGTATTTTATTTTTTTAATTTTTAAAATTTTTATTTTATTTTTATTTTAGTTTTTCAGTGTTCCAAGATTCATTGTTCATGCATCACAGCCAGTGCTCCATGCAATATGTGCCCTCCTTCATACCCACCACTAGGCTTGCCCAACCCCCCACCCCCTCCCCTGCAAAACCCTCAGTTTGTTGCTCAGAGTCCACAGTCTCTCATGTTTTGTTTTCTTATGTATTTTAAATTCTTATATATACTTGGGTCTATTTTTAGATTTTCTGATCTGTTTCAATTATCTATTTGACTATTCCTATGCCATTATTATGCTGATTTGATTAGTCTAATAATTTAAATGTTTCATAGGCACAAGTTCACTATCCATCCCCCCAAATATCTTGGCAACAATCACATATTGATTCTTCCATGTCAAATTTAAAATATTTTTCCTGTTCTTTAAGAAACCCAGTGGTAATTATATTGAATTTATGTAATTATTGGGGAAGGTGCCATTATTATGGCATAGTTTTGCCCCTCCCTTCCTTTCCTTAGCCTTGGAGGCATAATTGTTCCTGAAAAGACCCTCAGGGATGAATCCTTCTAAATCTAAAATTCCACAGAAATTTTTGATTCTTCAACATTAACTGAAAGAGAATTTTTCAAATTTATGTTATTGAACTAAAGCTAAACAACAGTGATAAAGACAAAGGAATAAAACAATGTGAGTAATGCACAAGATCATCACTACTGTTGACTAGCAAGCTGTTCGTACTTGGAGGGAAGAATGGAAGGAATTGTAAGCCAACCACATCACCATGAAGGTCACAGCATGTTGGTGCTCATCTCCAGGTGTTGGGTCTAAGTGAGTCCGAATAATTGCAGAGATACCTCATTGGCTGCAATAGAGTATAAGATGAAACAACTCATTAAGTCACATTCTTGTAACTTGAATAGGCTTTCCAAGAGTATGGTAGATCTCTGTAAACATTTTCAGCTTTTGTTGTATATCCTTACCTAACATCCAATACATTGCTTCTACACTGTAGGTTAGTAAATAAATGTTTGCTAACATTGTAACTTGATTCATTCAGGAGAAAAAGATAAATGAATTAATTTCTGAAAACTGGCAGCAATTCTTTTGCTTCTGCAATTTCTCTTGCACCAGCCATACTGTAGGAGACAATGTTCCTGAATCCATATTTATCTTTGGCACTGTCGTTGTCTTCTAAACTTCCTATTAAGATCTATTATAATCCCTTTTTTTGAAAGGGTGATCTACTTTATATAATGAGTTTAGTTCCATACATGTTTGTGATTGTATCTCTTTAGGATACTCTCCTCACCAGACTTTTTTGGCGTCTTCCTTCCTTCCTTCCTTCCTCCCTCCCTCCCTTTCTTTCTTTCTTCCTTTCCTTCTTTCCTTCTCCCTCCCTCCTTCCCTCCCTCCCTTCCTCCCTTCCAAGATTTATTTATTTATTTGGAGAGGGGGGGAGGGGCAGAAGGAGAGTGAATCTCCCCAGACTCCTGGGGAGTGTGGAGCCTTGGGCTCAATCCCATGACCCCTAGATCATGGCCCCATCTGAAATCAAGAGTCAGATGCTCAACCAACTGAGCCAAACAGGTGCCCCCCCTTTTAAAAAGATTTATTTAAGGATTTTCTGGTTTCTTAGCATATCATTTATTATTTATTTATTTATTCATTTTATTTTTATAAAATTATTTTTTAATTTTTAAAATTTTAAAATTTTTATAATTTTAAATAAATAATTTTATATAATAAATAAATAATAAATAATTTAAAAATTATTTTTAAAATTTTATTTTAAAATTTTTATTTGTAAAATTTTTATTTTTATTTTATTCATTTTATTTTATTTTTTATTTTATTTTATTCATTTCATTTATTTATTTGTTTATTTATTGCCCAGAAAAAACATCAGGACTTGGGCATCCCTGTATGATATGTCCATCTACAGAACTGAGCAAATTTGAATGGATACGGGGTTCAAAGAAGGTGTTCATTATAGTTTTAATGATCTTGAGGATATCATTCAAGTAAGCAGCATTCTTATTGGAGGTCAGAAGGAAATATAGAGAGAAAAGTCCTCTTGTCAAGAAACTAACAGTGGGGAAATACACAAATACACAGACAATTTTCATTCAATGTGATACAACTGAGAAGTAAGTGTAAGTAAGTAAGTGACTTACTTACTTAGAAGTAAGTTACTTACTAAGAAGGAAGTAACTGAGAAGTAAGCATTAAATGCCCCAGGCACATAAGGTCATTCAGCTTATTATTTTGAGAATCAAGACAAGATCAAGAGAATCTACTAGAGGTTTTGTGATCAGAGGTGAGTTTCCAGTAATTCAAAAGGAACTGATTTCTCAATGGTTTAGAGAAAATAAATATTCCAAATATATTCTACAGGACTGTAGAGAAAATACACACAAACGGAACCTCCAAATATTTCTTAGTGGAGAATGCTGGCTCCTACCACTTTTCCTGTTTTGTTTGTACTGATTTCCCTTATGAGGCTTCAGCTGTACTCCCTAATTTGTTTAGCAGAAAAGATACAACCTGCTCCAGTGGAGAAGAGGGGCAGTGAGTCAGATAGGCAGGAAAGAATTGGTTATAATCTGTTAGCCTCACTAATGATATGGCCAGAGATGCCTTCCATGATGCTACCTACTCGAGTTCAGTTATTACCTGAATCACAAGTTACCTTGTGAACTACATGGTGCCCTGTTCTCATAAAGCATTTTGTGTTCTCCACTAGGCTTAGCCTTCCTATGCTTGGGCTAATTCCCTTGGGTGTGTCCTAGCAGAAGAGTGGATTAATATCAGGTTCTTGGTGCTCCAGCTAGCCCATATGGAGAAATCACATTTTTACTATAGTTTTAACTTTTTTCTCTACAATACCAGCAATTTAAAATATGTATTTTAGTTTAGTTTGGTATATGATTATGTTTGTGGCACAGTTTTGACAGTCTGAGAAGTTTGGAGAGAAGTCACTTTCAACTCAGTAAAAATAACAGCTAACTTTGTACAACTCTTTTACATTTATAAGCATTTTATTTATATATTCTTTAATTCTAACAAGTCCATGAAATTATTGAATAAAGAAAAATAGAGACTGATAGTAAAGTATGCAGAAGGAAAAATAGCCAGAAAGGAAAGTTGAAAAAGTATTTTCTGGGTTAATTATCATTTTTGCACCATTGGTTTTTGAGGAGGTTATAGGGTGTGTGGGGAATTTTGGTATCTTGTGGAAATAGGTTACAAATCCTGAAAATCAGCACATGCATTCATTGGGCACACAGTTTTGGAGTGTGCAGATGTATATTTTATAGACACATTTCTCATAGTTTAGCAGTGCACATGTGTTACTAAAAAGGTTCTGTTATCAACTGATACACTAAAGGGTTTGCTTTTGTAATGCCTACTTAAATCAGAATTAAGATATTCCTTGTCTTCCTATAATAAATGGGACAGCTGGCATATTAGAATTATGGTTCTCTGCCTCTTCTTGTGTCTTATGCTTAAAGGAATGGAGGCTAATTATCAGACTAGGACAAGGACTGACCTTTTCCCTCATTCATTCAATGTGGGTCCATTTATAGAAGCCGGTGCAGTTGGTAGAGCTACGGGAAGAGCTGTACTCTGGGCAGAAGAGACCCAAGAGTCTGATCACATTTAGACTAATTTATAATGAAGGGAGCTGCCCTATCCATGCCTTTGTCCAATCTAAAGACAAGAGGCAAAAAAAAAAAAAAAAAAAGGAGTATGGACCTTAGGAATGTGCATTTTCTTAGTCCATTTGTGGTGTGATGTGGACCACTTTGTTTATAAAGTAAACTTGACTTTGGTGTTTATGGAAAAACAAGCATGTATAGTTTTCAAATTTATAAGCCATCAATCTTTTATTCTCAAAAAATTCTGAAGCCTTCTGGTAAAGTCTAATTGGCCTTCCTTTCAGATATTCTTTAATTCTTTGGCACAGTGGAGTCATTGCCTCCTTTTATATATTTCTGTTGTATACTGTTTGTGTATCTCTTACCTAATTCTGCCTGGTTTGTTTTCTGAGTCAAGGCCTCTATTCTACAGAGGAATCTTTAATTGGCTGACTCATTCTTTCTGTTGATTTTTCTTACGATAGTTTATTTTTAAAAATATTTTATTTATTTATTTGAGAGAGAAAGAGAGAGAGAGTGTGGGCTCACATGAGCAGGGGGAGGGTCAGAGAGAGAAGGAGAGGGAGAAGAAGGCTCTCTGCTGAGCAGACGATGAGGGCCTTAATCCCGGGACTCTGGAACTGTGACCTGTGCTGAAGGCAGATGCCTAACCAACTGAACCACCCAGGAGCCCCTGATAGTTTATCCCTATTCTTTTCAAGTAAATTGAGTCAATTATTAGATATTTTTTTCAATATTTTTAAAAAGGATCAGAAAAACTATTAGCATTAACTTGTACCACTCTTACATTTATTTTTACATTGACAGTGGCTTAATTTCCATAGAGAAGTCTGCTTGGGAGATATCTTTCTTTTCTTTGAAGTTTTAGCAGGTTGCTTCAAAATGATACCTGTTGTCTCAAGCATTAGAAAACGTTATTTTAGAAGATTTATAAGCCATCATTAATGAATAACTTTAGTGACTTATTTATTATGTTCAGTTCAGTTCAAACATTTAAAGATTATTGCATTGCACATTTTGTTGGGAACTAAGATTTTAGGTAAAGAAGACACTGTACTTGGTGTAAAAGATACTATAATCCAGCAAGTGGAAAAAATGATATAAATTCTGATTTTGAGGATGGACTGCCTAGACTTTGCATGTTAAGAATTCTTTAACTAAGAGCGCCTGGGTAGCTCAGTTTGCTAAGCGTCTGCTTTCTGCTCAGGTCATGATCCCAGGGTCCTGCGATCTAGCCCCACATCTAGCCCCACGTCGGGCTTGCCTCCTCAGTGGGGAGCCTGCTTCTCCCTCTCCCTCTGCCTGCTGCTCCTCCTACTTGTGTTCTCTCTCTCTCAAATAAATAAAAATCTTTAAAAAAAGAATTCTTTAACAAGATAAATACCATATGATTTCACTTATATGTGGAATTTAAGAAATGAAACAAACGAGCAAAGGAAAAGACAAACCAAAAACAGCCTCTTAGAGAACAAACTTGATAGTTACCAGTGGGTTGGGGGATGGGTGAAACAGGTGAAGAGGATCAAGAGTACACTTATCTTGATGAGCACTGAGTAATGTATGGAAGTGTTGAATCACTATATTGTACATCTGAAACCAATGTAACACTGTATGTTAACTGGAATTAAAAAAATAAATAGTTCTTTGAATATATATAAAAGATATGTTCGGGGCACCTGGGTGGCTCAGTTGGTTGAGCAACTGCCTTCGGCTCAGGTCATGATCCTTGAGTTCCGGGATCGAGCCCCATATCGGGCTCCCAGCTCCACGGGGAGTCTGCTTCTTCCTCTAACCTTCTCTCCTCTCATGCTCTCTCTCACTTTCTCTGTCTCTCAAATAAATAAATAAAATCTTTAAAAAAAAAAAAAGATATGTTCTACTGGGCATCTAGGATATGTCTTTTATCAGAGTATCTAAGGATTGGTGTGTGATCTTTTGTTAAAAGATGAAATGCCTGGTCATAAATGCATTATTTTATCTTAAGTGCAGATACATATTATTCATATATCAGATGTTATCTGTAGACTAAAGAGTTGTGCAATTATTATGTTGTATATTTTTGATCAAACATAAATAATCAGAGTCAGAGCAGGCATTCCTTCTCCCCCAAGTTGTTCAGTCACGTCCTTTGTGTTCACTACATTGCTATTGTAAACAGTTGCAGCTTGTTATATATGACATTGAACCTCAGTGCACTTCTTGCATGTTCACCCCTGAGAAGTACCCTGAGCTTTCCCTGAGGGCTGTAAGAACTGTTTATTTTTTCTTTACATGCTTGTCAAGGGGGCCTGTTTGGGCAGTAACCACCCAACAGGCAGAAGTTTAGCAAATTAAAAAGCCTTAGAAACACCCTTTACCACAATTTAGGATGTTTTCTAAGGAAAACACAAATCCCTGCCCTGCCTTCAGCTTTTTTATTACCCTCTTTTATGGTCACTAACAAATGGGATCTCAGTGTGCGCCATCTCCTTTAGAGAACTTGTTCATTAAAAAATGGATTTGAATTTATAGTCATTAAATATATTCAGTGCAGACCATTTGCCATTAATTCTTTGGATTGTTACAACAATAAAGGTATTCACAACAAACTATTTTCTATTATCTTTAACAGTGTGGAAATTACATGTGCTATTTTAATGGGATTTCTTCTGAATTTGGGATTTTGCTAATGAAACTCTCACTTTAAAGTGTGACTTTTATTTCTAAATAAGTAACTTATAGATATTGTATCTGTGATCTAATAACCATCAATAGCTGCAAATATTTTGAATTTCTGAAAGTTTTTCTATTAAAGGTGCTTTCACATACAGTCACTTTGGAAAATCCCAAGACATGTTTCTAGAGCAATATAACAACTATCCAGTTTGGGCTGTTCTTGTCATCACAGTTTCCTGGAGATGGCAGCAAAGTACACAGAAGCAAGGGAGCCAACCATAACACATAAACAAGTGGTGAGATTAATGGCGCTGTGCCGTTCTGGGGATGACTGCCGAGATGCATCGGCCTCTTTTGCTTTCAGATGACAGGGCAGGTAAATAGAGAGCTGATGTATGTGTTAATTTGATTTTTAATTATGTTGGATAGCTTCCAAAAAGACCTGTACAAACAGCTAGTTTTATTTTATTCTTCACCTATGGTCAGGTCCCTAGCTCTCTTGTCTCTGCCTGTCTGTTGCCCTTTTTCCTTTATGGTAAAAATATTCAGAGATCTCCAGAACAAACATTTTTTGAAGCCTTTATTTTATGTACCAATCTACAACATTTGTTATCCTTACTTCATTTTCATATAGCTATTTCTAATCTTGTAGCACACTGCATTTCAATCCCTCTGGGAAGTGAGATTTTCAGAATCTATAATGGAATGATTAACTGGCAAGGCGATGCACAGGCTAATAACAGATTGCAAAGGACATGATATTAGACATTGTAAAAGCCCTCTTTATTCCAAAGTATACATCCAATAATGCCTCAGCAGACATGAGTAATGAGCATTGTACCCAGAATAACAGGGACCCTATCATTTTGGAATTTGTGCAGAAATGTTATTAAAATGAAAAAGAGAGAACTTCTTTCTACTGAATTGCAACTGTTGGTTTCAATGGTAAACTTGTTTGTCAAAATGCTGTTGCCTGGAATCAGTGAAAAGTTTATATAACACCAAAATATTTCACAAGTTGATTGAGTACTATAAGAAATTTTGCTTTGGAGGAAGCTCGATGAAAGATCTTAAAATTTAAAGATCCAGTGTCTTTCAGCTAAAATGGATAGCTATCTTTTGAGAGTATTTTTGAAGTAAATTTTACTTTTAAGATGGGACAGAAAAGAATACCCATGATGATGAGCAAAAATTCCCAATGTCAGATCTTGAACATAAAGTTAAAAAAAATAGAAGGATATTTACTTTCTCAGACAATAGATAAATAGGATGAGTTGATTAAATTGCTGGTTTTGGTCAGATTGTTTAGTTAGTAATGAGAACTTGGTGCAATAAGGACTTGCTTTTTAACTAGAAATATACCAGAAATGTTTTTCTGTACTTATATGCTATAAAAAGTTCTGAAACACTCATTAACATTTAAATAATAGATGGGCTAAATACAAATAATTTCCATCTATTTACTTGAGGGAGACAACTGGTGATAAGGTAAAGGAGCACTAAAAAGAAAGGCCTAGAGTCTTGGCTTCAAATTTGGGTGCTATATTTTTTGTGCAGTCATTTAACCCAAAGATGCTTTTTGTTGGATGAGAGCTTATCTACATACCATATGAACTTTCTTGCACCTTATATTTCTTTATCATGGTTCAATCAAGCAATCTTAACTAACAAACTTGAAGAGATGCAGAAACATGAACATAAAATGGTAAAATAGACATAGTTAATGGTGCTCATAGTCCTATATAATTTTTTGTTTAAAAAAATCAATGAGTGTTAGTAACTTCTTTCCCTATTCTTGCTTTAAGGGAAAAAGTCTTAAGAAAGACATTTTGAAAGGCTCAAATTTTCCTTTTCTCACTCTAGAGATCTCTTTCCTACAGAATCTTCGAAAAGGAGATAGGTCGAAGGAAAGCATATAATGGAGAGGCAAAAGTGGCCAAGTTTAAAGGTGACGGGTGGGGAATGTTGAAAGCCCTCAAGACTAAGAGCAGTATGGAGAATTTGTGATCCTACTTGGGTAAATACCATATAATAACTGATTGTGACACTGGAGCATGCTTTTTTTTTTTTTTTTGGTGACCCCACTTGCATATCACCTTAGGTGGGTAGGTGGGGGCTGCTGCAGATTCTTGCAATAGTGGGAACAACTCCTTTTCATTATTGCACAATTGCCAAGTACCACTCTACAGACAGTGGGGTGCTTTATGGTTGTTAACAAATTTAATATTCACAATAATCCTTTGTGGTAGATTCTGGTCCTGATGTATTCTAACAATTTTAGAGATATGATGTACAGACAAGTTAAATAACTTGCTCAAGTCAAAAAGTAAGTTGATTTGAGTATGGTGGTCTCAGCCTGTGTTCTTAATGACTGGACATTTTCACTGTATCCTGAAGGTCATCTGTATCTCTCTGTGGACAACGGAGGGACAGACTACTGGCTTTTCACAGCAGCATGAAGGGAAAGAAGAAGCAACCACAGTGTTTAGGATTACCACTGACTAAGGACCAGGTCCTTTCCTGGTTTTCTAGTATTATATAAGTCTGTGTTCCTAATATCCAGTGGAGAGGAAAATAACCCTGACTGAGAAACTATCCTGCCAGTCAGGTAGATGGGAGCCTGCAGCTGAATGGATCCAAGACGTATATCCAACTAGCTTCTGAACATCTTTAGTTGCCTATGTAATATGTAATAGGCATTTCAAGCTAAATGTGTCCAAAACTAGGCTCTTGAATTTCCCTTTGTGATATTGTGATTCATAATAAGAAATATATGTTGGTCTTTGTCCCCATTTCTGGCATGGAGTTCCTAAAACCCTTGGAAATAACCCAAGTGATGAGAGAGATATAGGTCTTTTGTTATGTGAATGAGGTGACTTTTGTAATACATCTAAGGGGTGTGTGTGTGTTTGTGTGCTGGATGCCAGGGCAATCAACCTTGTGATTAGAAGGGAACTTTTAGGCCCCGCCCCCTAGGTGAGGAGATGGAGCCTGGAGATTGAGTTCAATTGTCAATGGTAAATAGTTAAATCAATTAGACCTGTGTAACGGATCTTTAGTAAAACCCAGAAGGACAGGGTTCAGAGAGCTTGTGGGTAGTGAACACTTGCAGATTTGGGGAGAGTGGTGTGCCTGGAGAAGGTGTGAAAGCTTCTTGCCCCTTCCCACATAACTTGCCTTTTCATCTCTTACATCTGGCTGTTCCTGAATTATATCCTTTTATAATAAACTGGTAATTTAATAAGAACAATGTTTCTTTGAGTTCAGTGAGCTGCTCTAGCAAATTAATTGGACCCAAGGAAGGAGGGAGTCATGGGAATGTCTGATTCATATCCAGGTGGCCACAAGTTCAGATAACAATCTGGGCTTGCAACTGGCTTCTGAAAATGGGAACAGTCTTGTAGGACAGAGCCCTTAACCAGTGGAATCTGATGCTATCTCCAGGTAGATAATGTAATAATTGAGTTATATTATAGGACACCCAAATGATGTCCTGAGAATTGCTTGGTGGTATGTGGGGAAGAACTTCTCATCACCAATGCAAGTTGAAACTAGTGGTCACGACATTTTCACCCCTCAAGTTGGTTCTTACTATAGTGTTTTCCATCTCAATTACAACAACTCCATTTTTCCAGTAGTTCAGCCCAAAACCTTGAAGTAATCCTTGACTCATCTCTTTCTGTCATACCCCAAATCTGCTTTTCAGCAAATCCTTTTGACTCTCCTCTTCAAAATCTGACCATTTATCACTGTGCTTACTGATAGCAACCTGGTCCAAGCCACCATCATTTCTGGATTATTACAGTAGCCTTTGGAATGTTTCCCCAATTCTGTCCTTAATTTCCTTTAGCTTAGGTTCAATGTAGAAGATAGACTGACCTTGTTGAGCGTGCATCAGATTATGTGACCCCTCTGTTCAGAATATTTTAATGCCTTCGCATTTCATTCTGAAGAAGTCTTAGTCATGACCTATAAACTATATAGCATCTGTCTCCTCATTTTCCCTCTGATTTTATTCCTACCATTCTCAAACTTTTCTCTTAGCTCCCACCATACAAGCCTTCTTACTTCTACCTTGCAGTCATAGGGCCTTTGAACTTGTTATCCCCTTTGTATGGCATGCTCTTCTTCAGGAATCCGTGCGTGACTAATTGATCCACTTCCTTCCCACTTTAAAGTTTTTTTTTTTTTATTAGGAAAGAGAGAGAGTGAGAGAGAGCAGGTCAGAGTGAGAAGCGGACTCCCCATGGAGCTGGGAGCCCGATGTGGGACTCGATCCCGGGACTCCGGGACCATGACCTGAGCTGAAAGCAGTCGCTCAACCAACTGCACCACCCAGGGGCCCATTCCTTCCCACTTTAACTAAAAGTCTCCTTTGAGGCCTTCCTTGCCTACCTTGTCCAAAATCTGATTTCCTCACACCCTCAACAATTCACATCCTTTCCCCTGCTTTATTTTTCCCACTGGAACATAACATCTAACATATCTTTGATTTATTTATCATGAGCAATGTCTATGTTCTTCACTAGAATGTTAGCTTTCCATCAAGGCAAGAGTTATTGTCTTTTTCAATCCTTGACTCATATCCAGCCTAGTGCCTGGTATATAGTAGGTACTCAATAAATGGTTTCTGAATTTATGAATTTATAGAACTAGAAAAATGTAATATGACTTGTACCTTAGGAATGTGCACAAAATTCATATACTACAACTTTTACCTAATTTTACCAGCAGGCTGATAAATAAATAAACTGGTGGTGTTATCTGACAATTAAGTTTCCAAGGCATTTAAAATATGTGATATACAAATAAAGAGGGTTTGTCACCTGATCTTGTCAGTTTGCCCTAGGACACAGAAGACACATAGGATATTCTCTCTGTATTGTTATTATTTATTTATGTTTTTGTTTATATATATCCATCTGAGCTGGTGACCAGTTAGGTGATGAACCCGTGATTATCTTACTCTGTCATTTATGCTGATGTGTTTTGTTTCCACATGTTCACTGGGTAGGTGAGACTAATAGCCGAGGAACTATTACATTGCATTGGTGTGGATCTCTCCAGGAGTATTTATCCAGGATTATTGTTTATCTTCCTACTCAGAAACTCCTTTTCTGTTGTGTAGCTATATATCCTATTTCATTCCTGACATATATATGAATGCCTTTTAGGGTTCACAAGTGTCCATTAACATACAAAAACACATAAGATAACAGTAGCTGCCCCCAAGGAAGCTATATTATTTCTGGCTTAACTTTGTTTCATTTGTTAGCTCTGCATTCAGTGAGAAAAGGGAAAGTCTGGGATTGCCATGAACTCAAACAGTTCCAGAAGGGGGCATCAATAAACAATGAAAAGGATCTCACAGAAAGTGGTGGAGGACTTCAAAATATAGATGTCTGAGAGTAGGAGAGTGGGAAGCTTAGATAGTCAGGAAAAAAGACCTAGTAGTTATGTCACTGCATGAAAAGAGGTAGGAGACAATAATTTAAATTGAACAGTGGCTTTTTTTTTTAAAGATTTTATTTATTTATTTTAGAGAGAGAGAGAGAGAGAGAGTGTGAGAGGGGAGAAGTCAGAGGGAGAAGCAGACTGCCTGCTGAGCAGGGAGCCCGATGCAGGACTCGATCCTGGGACTTGATCCCAGGACTCCAGGATCACGACCTGAGCCAAAGGCTGTCACTTAACCAACTGAGCCACCCAGGCACCCTGACCAGTGGCTTTTAATTTAATTTAGAAGCACATACCTGGGTATATATTCTCTTGGTTCATGTTTTTCATGATGGAAACATCCATCCATTGCCTAGGCAAGTGAAAACTGGAAGGGTAACAAACAGCTCTGTGACTTAAACATGCAACATGCGATATCTGACATTTTTTAGCTCTACAAACATTGAATTAATAAGAACAGTAATTGACTTCTCTTCAGAAAAGTTTGATTTTAAAGAAAAAAAAATGTGGAGGCAAAGCATCCTTCCACCTCCAATTTAAAATAAGAGACTTTGTGGTATGCAGAATAATGGCCTCTAAAGATGTCCACCTTCTAATCCCCAGAACCCGTGACTATGTTACCTTCTATGGCAGAAGGATCTTGGCAGATGTGATTAAGTCAAGGACCTTGAGAGAAGGACATTATTCTGGATTATCTGGATGGGCCCCATGTAATCCCAAGCATCCTTGTATGCATGAAGCAAGATAATTGGAGGAGATGCAGAGGTTGGAGTGATGTGGCCATGAATCAAGGAAACGAATTCTTTCCTAGAACTTGAGAAGCAATACAGCTCCTTCCTTGAGAAGGAATAACCCATTTTAGACTTCTGACCTCCATGACTGTAAGATAATGAATTTGTGTTGTTTTAAGCCACTAATATTGTGGTTATTTGTTGACAGCAACAATAGGAAACGAATACAGACTCTGAAAGCAGATCTTTAGAATTGTTGAGTGATTGAATCAAGATAATTTTCCTAATTTTATTTTTGTTTCCTTTCCAAGGTTTTCATAGAAATAATAAAGTAAATACTATAGCTCTTCCGATAAGTGATACCAAGTGGCTGTGGCACCAATAGTTATCTGGATTTACAAAGTACATTTTTACTCCTAGAAAAAACTGAATATATTAGATATATATTTTGAATGACCATATAGTCTTTGTTCAATGGATATCTATTTAACCTCTGTCCAAGGGGCTGATAGATGAATAAATTAGCAGTATAACCTGCCAATTAAGTTTCCAAGGAATTTAAAATACAGGAAATAAAAAGAGACAGAGTAGGCTTCTTTTAAGTCTTGCAATTTTCAGAATGTTTAAAGCACCAATCTTTCAGGCCTCACTCTTCTGATAATGAGTGTAACAAAACCAGGAAAAATGGAGCTGTTTGAATCCATTTTTGAGTCAGAGACTAGAAGAAGAATGGATAAACAGTATGAAACCTTTGTACTATTTTTACAAGTCATTCTCATTAAAGTCTGAAGACTGTAAAGCTATTGGGCTCCTTCTAGGATAATGTCCCCCCTACTGTTATATTTCTTCCAATGAAATCCATCTGTGAGCTTTTTCAGGATGTTCATGACATGCATTTAAATTGCCTGTTGTGTTCCAGAAACCTCTTCTTCCTGCAAACAAGTGGTGACCTCTCTGCTCTATGTTCATTCAAGGGACAGGCACTGTACATCATCCCAGGCAGGCAGCCAAATGATGGCCACATCCTGTTCAATGCAAAAATACACATTTTCATTAAACCAAGATAATTAGAAAAAGTAGCATAGAGGAATATGAGTAATTCTGTCAGTAATTACAGCAATTATACCCTTAATTGCCATGCCACCGCCAGTGTCACATTATATATATGTACTGGTGTTTTACAGAGAAAACACTCATATGTTTTATATTAAAGATGTACCTGGTTACATCAGGTATTTCTAGTGGTTAAAAGACAATTGAGGTAGTATTGTTTCATCCTTGCAATGATCAAAGCAAAATGCACTGTATTGTCCTCATTGTCATTATTGAGTGCTTTTTCAAGACATAAATTTCTTTGTATTCAAGAAACAGAGCAATAAAAGCCAGTATACTAGAAACCATCAATTTTGTATAGTTTTCTCCCCAAATTGGTGAAAAACAGTTTCCCAAGTTTCTCAAGAAAGAGAAAAATACCGTCTATTGGATGTTTCTTTAGTTTTGTTTCTGGAGCATATGCTTAGAGTTAGCCTGTTAACAATTTGAAGTATTTACCTCTGGATTTGACTTTCCAGTCTTCCATTTCTCTGCTAGTGTATTAGAAACAAATCTTTATGTTCATCTAGTGTTCTTGCAGCAGGAAAGCTGGTCAAGACTACATTGCCTTCAATTGCCCACTGAGCTGGTATCTCTCCCTCAGCTGCAATTTAGGTGTATAAATGGTAAGAAAGAGACTTAAAATTCATCTCTTCTTTTGCTCAACTCTTAAGAATGACTGGGTTTGTCTCCCTCGCTGCCAAGCTTGCTGGTTAATGTCAGCCCTCAGAGAGATGTGATAGAGTTCATTACTGTGAGGAAGGAGACAGAGCTGAATTGCATAGGGAAGAAGACTTGTTTTGCATCCTGCCAAGACAAACTGTCATAGCATTTTCCTTTTCAAGTCAACATTTTGTATTTAATTGGGATGACTTTATAATTTCACAATAAAAGACACTGTCTTGTTCATATTTAATTGTTCATGTTAACCTATTCTTGCCCCACTGAGTAGTTTCAAGTTCCCTCAGTGGTAGCCACTCCTGGAGTGCCATGTCCAAATTGTCAGCCACCACACAGGAAGAATGTACTTTACTGTTGCCTACACCTGGGGCTTAACAATATTGCTGGCAGAACAAGTGAAGTTATGCGCATTCACAAGTCTGTAATTGATCTACATTAAAGCCCAAGATTGTGTCAGTTTGTACTTCAGTGACCCTGTGGTATCTCAGAAGTTCTCCTACATAGAGAGTATTCAATCACAATGTACGACTGAGACCAGCCTCTTGGGAGTGCATCTTTTATCCAAAACACAGATCCCTCCCAGGCACCTTCTAAGTCCTTCCCTGAAGATGATTATAGCTGGAACGTGTTGCTTTCTACCTGATTACATGCTTTGCTTGTGACTTTTCTAATTAGGGCATTCTTAACATGGTTAACTTTCAACTGTGTTCTTGAGGGATAACATCTCACTCTTGAGTTTTCAAGAATGCAAACATCTTGCAGATTCCTTCTCTTTATTTTGTCTGTTCTCTAATATTTTGGTAATTTCTGCTGTTTACTTGTAGTGGATCTTGACCATATGACTGAAACTCTCCCTGTCTCAATTTCCTCATCAGTAAAAATAAGGATAACAATACTTGTTTTACAGAGTCATTGTGAGGGCTTAATAAATTAAAATTCTCTAAGTGCTTAGATGTTGTCTGACATATAGTTAATGCTCAATAAATCTTAGCTATCTTTATCATCATGATTAATATTACCCTGAACTCATGAAACTTTCATGTTCTCTTTACTTAAACTGTTCACCACTTAGATACAATATATCTTTTTCTGATCAAGTTTCTCATTAATCTTTACTTTTTAACTTTGTGATCCTGAGTAAGTTAATCTCTCTGAGCTCTGGTTTCCTCATCTGTAAACTGGGGGTGATGATAAAAATGTATCTTTATCTGGTTGTCATGTGGATAAAATGAGCAAAATCTATTAAATGTGCTCACCTAAAGAGGTTCCTGCTATATAGCAAGTATTCAATGAGTATTTAATAATATTATTTGATAATATTATTAGTACATTCTGCATTTCAGGGCATGGGCAATATAGAATTGATTTTGTGTATTTTCCATGTGATTATTTCTCTTTCCTTTTATTAAGGTAAAATTTATATACAGTAAAATGCCCAGATCTTAAATGTACAGATCAATGAATTTAGACAAATGTGACCATTTGCCCATGTGACCAACAAACCGAAAACAATGCAGAACATTCTCACCATTCCAGAAAGTTCTACTGATCCCTCTTCTAGGCTGTCTTGATCCCCAGTAGGCAATCAATGCTCTGATTTCTAGCGCCATATATTAATTTTGTCTGGTTTTGAACTTCATTCCTGTGACAGAATATTAGAGTATGTGCTCTTTTGTGTCTGGTTCTTTTACTCGACATGATGTTTTTGAGGTTCACTTATGTTGTTCATGTATCAGCAGTTCATTTTTTAAACATTAAATGGTGATTAGTGTTAAATTAGCTAATGATTTAACATCATCTGATAAATACCACATTATGTTTACCCATTTTTTGTTGATGGTATGTATGTGTGTTGTTTAACATTTTGGCTATTATTTAGAAAGCTTCCTGTCAAAATCTTTGTGCGGATATGTTTTAATTTCTCTTTAGGTAAATATTTAGGGTTGGAAGAGATCACAGGGTAGGTGCGTGTTTGTCTTAAGACATTGCCATACAGTTTTCCAATATGGTCATACCATTTTACACTCCTATTACCAATTTATGAGAGCCTTTTTAATTTTAGTTATTCTAGTGGGTAGGAAGTGTCACTGTTCTCTGGATTTAATTTGCAGTTCCCTGATGACTGATGATGTTGGGCATCCTTTCATGTGTTTATTGGCTATTCCATGTCTTCTTTGTGAAGTGTGAATCCTTATCTTCTTGTGAAGTGTGAATTCAAAACTTTTTTGCATTTTTTAAATTAGGTTTTTGTCTTTTTATCATTGAGTTCTTTATATATTTAGGATATAAGTCCTTTGTCAGATAAGAGTATTACAAATATAGTCTCCCAGCTGGTAGCTTTCTTTTTCACTTTCTTAGCAGTGTCTTTGGATGAGTTTTAAATTTTAATAAAGTTAGTACTTCATGGCTAGTATCTTTTGTGTTCCCTAAGAAATCTTTATCTACCACAAGTCATAGAAATAGTCTTCTGTTTTTTCTTCTAAAGCCTTTAGATTTTTAGCTTTAAGTTCAAGTCTATATCCATCTCAGATCACATTTATGCATGGTGTGAGGAAGGGGTCAAATTTCCTCTTTTCAATTTTTAATACATTTGTATAGTTGTTCCAGTGCTATTTGTTGGAAAGACTTTCCTTTCTCCATTGATTTGCCTTGGATTTTTGTCTAAAACATATTTACCATATATATATGAGTTTATTTTTGAACATTCTGTCACATTAACTCATTTGTCCATCGTTATTTCAAAACCACACTATCTTGATTTTTGATACTATTGTAAATGGTATTGATTTTTAAATTACCTTTTCCAATTGTTTGTTACTAGTATATAGGAATACAGTTTTTTATATGTTGATCTTGTATCCTTATTTTATTAAACTTACTTATTAGTTCCAGTAGTAGATTTTCTGCAAATTCCTCATGATTTTCTACATTCATAGCATGCAAATAAAATCAGTTTTTTCTTATCTAACTTTGATGCCTTTCTCCATTCAATTCAACTGATGATTTTTATGATAAACAGCTCAGTTTACCTGAGAAAAGGAAATGTTGACTATCTGATTATTTCTATTGTTTATTAATCCAAAAAGTTTTGGAAGGCATGCCTAAATAGGACATAGTACAGAAATCATATTCAGGAATATTGTGCCAAAAGAAAAAAATTTAAGGTATGAAAATCTAAAAGGAGGAGTTCTGTTCTCTTAACTGATTACTCAGGGTGTTTGTGAGTAACCATTTGTTTTGTGGACAGCTGTGAGTAGAGATATCTTATTAGTCTGATTTTTAGTGTTAGGATTTCACATTACTATAAAACTTTGTTGAACTTCACAGCTTTACATATCATTAGGACTCCCTGTCTTTCAACAGGTATTATTAACCTAATTTCAGACTGAAGAAAATGTGGCAATCTGAAGAAAATTTGCCAAAACATATCAAAATAAATCAGCAGTGCTGCAAAGAAAACAATTGATAAGAATTTCTATCTTGGGCCAATCCCTCTTTTATAAGATACTATGGGTTATCTAAATTAATCTAAACAATGACTCTTTCCCATAGAAAAAGGAAATTAAAACTTTACATCGGCCCATCATTTTTTTTCTGCACTAGAGAAGTCTCCAGTGGAGAAGGTCCCTTGGATGCTCTTTCATTATCTTAGGCAAATAAGCAGCAGGGGCTTCTGTGTAAATATGCAAATGCACTTGCTGAATTAAGCGTATTGTTTGCTCAGTTAATATGTGCTTTGGAAGAGGCATTATTTGCTTATAAAGCTCTGAAATCCCTTTGTAGATACATCATCTTGGTCTGACAGCTTTGAGAGGTGGAAGTTGATGGAGTACTTACTCTAGCAGCCCTGCTTGAAGTGCCATTGGCACGGCTTTGGGGGAGGGGGTTGCTGATGGGTGATGCTTCTTTCTGTCACCCCAGCAATGGCACAACCAGAAATAGTGGACAGCATGTGAAGAGACAATGATAGAGTATAAGGGAAACACAGAATGAAAATTATCCAGAATATGGTAGGATTTTTCCCTGAATAATTGAGAACTGGCTGAACAGTCACTCACAGAGAGGTACTGAGTGGGAATCTCTCTATTGATGTTCCTACAGGAATTACTTCCGATATTCAACAGAAAGGGAGTATGTGAAGAGAAACTCTATTGCTTACCGTATGTCCCTATCTAGCTCACAGTTTCTAAATGAATGACAAGGAATAAAGAGCTTTTGTTTTTTTGCTGAATTATGGCCATCCTGCTATTTTAGTTACAGACAATTAGAGATAGTGAGAATTCCCTTTCTCTTGTCTTCCAGAAGTTGGCATGCTGAAATCTGGGCTCAGGGTCTTGTATTGGGAAGCCCAGCAAGTATATTCTGAGTCCTTCCATGTAAAGAAGTATGACCTCATAATAACACCGCATGTATTCAACCCAGATTAATGATCTCTACTTAGTCAAAAACCTGGCCCTATGCAGTTAAATGTCATCTTGACCTGAGTTAGGAGCACTTGATTTTCTTTTAATGGCAGGAGACTTTAAATCAAGAAGTGCTTGGACAAAAGCATTATTGCAGGTTTTCTCCTGTGAATGTGTCTTGTGGCTGACGGCTCCATTAAGTGAGTGGTGCAAACATATTCTTTAGTCAAGCTTCCTTTTACTCTGCCTCTGGTGAATGCTGAAGAATATAGAGGTTATTGTAACAAGACAGAAGTAGTTAAAATAAAAATTTAAGGGGAAAAGAGTGAGCTTACTCACTTTGATGAATTTGCTAAGAGAAGGATATCCAACTTTGGCATTTTTTTTTCCTGGCCAATTTGTTTGAGAGGAAGGCATGGAATCAAAAGTTTTGAAAAGTGTGACACACCAAGTGAATCCATAAGCCAACTTTCTCTATGAAACAAATCTCAAAGGCACAAAAGCACAAAGCAAGGTTTCTATGCCTGCCACAAACTCACTCCCTTGAAGTTGTCCGGTTGCTTTTATAAGCTAAATTGCAGCATAGCCAATGGGCAGATAGAAGCAGGTGAGGTCCCACCGTGGACATATTCCATCTGTAGACCATTAGGAGTCTGTTCTAGCCACCCTGTGTCATTCTCATTAAACACTAATCAAAAGGCTGGGGCTCATCTTTTTTGCAGTGCTCCCTATTTCTTTTAATGCACCTGCAAATAAAGTGAAATGGGCTTAATGGACTGAGGCTTTGACTGATTCTCTTAGCTCTGCTGCATGGTCACTAGTTGCTTCTCTTGGTAATTTACAGGGTTTCCTGCTGTATGATAAAACACAGGTGCTCAGGCTGTCATCTGGAGCAATGATTTATTAGCTTTAGTGGTACCACAGACCTTAGGCAGCAGGCACTAAATCAAGAGAATATATACTGAAATAATATGTTTTCCAATGACGACCCATGGAGACTCTTTAGCTGTTCATGCCCTTTACCCACTGCTGTTGGTTTTGCCATTTCTCCTCATTATTTTAAAGCCCACAGGATTCACTTCCTGTCTTAATTTCTCACCTGCCAGGACAGTCTCACCACCAGCTTTATTGCTATAGATTTCTAGTTGATCCCTCACACCACCAAAGAGTTACAGCTAATGAGTAGGAGAAAGGGAACCTTCGGGGCGTTTTCAAGCCTCAGGGACTCTAAGAATTCATATTCCAGGCTCTACTTTGATATGGTTGCCAGACAATAAAGCTCACATTGTCCTTTAAAAAAAAACAACCCTGCTTTGAGGTTAAATATGTCTGGACATTCATTGGAACATTTCATCTACTGAATATTTCTTCATGGAAATTTGTTAAGAGGTTCTGCCTTCCTATTTTTGTGACAGTGACTATCAATCAAAGTGACTTCCTGTTGATTATCACAGAGCCCTCTGAACAGATCAGGGAAATCTTTAATTACTATTAAATGCCTGCCAAACATGGGCACAGGGAAGAATTACTCAGTCAATCAAAGCAGAAGACTGGTGTGGACTCTGAATTTTAATGAGAGGACAGATCAAAGAGTAAAGGGAGTCATAGTACGTAAGAAAGTAAATACAGGAAGCAAAATGTCCAAAATAATACTGAAAACAAAAAAAAAAAGAACAGAACAGAACAGAAAAGTCAATCATGTGAAATATTAAGTAAGGTAACAAAAATGGACATTAATTATACAAAGCAGATAAAGAAATTCAGAACTTGGCCTTAAACAGGGTAAAATAAAGAGATCCAAAACTTTGGCCAAAGCCACGGGGGGTCAGTGGTTATTGTCTTGCACTATACATCCCACTACACCTGTGGGATGGCAGGTGTAGAGTGTGTGTGACAAGGCAGTGGACATTGGGAGGTATGAGAACATTTATGACTGAGGATCCTGGGATTTGACAACACAAAAGTGAAATAGCTGAATGGTGAAGAAGGTGAGGATTGTGACCGCAGGAGATTTCTTAGTGCCCCCAAAGGCAAAAGCTACCGAATTTGTTAAAAGAAAGTATATATGACTCCCCAAAGTGATATTCAGAACTTTCAACAACTGATGAGGCTTGGCCCTGACCCTTCAGTATAGAGACCAGACATGCCCTGGAATGGTATCCTGGATGCCTCTGCATCTAGGCATCATGGCTATGTCATGGAGGAGAAGTCTTGGGAGAAGGCTGGGCAGCCAGGCCTGTGAGGAGCTCATAGAGGTTGCAGGGCAGTGACTTCCTACATTAAAAAATATCTTTTTTCTTTAAAAAATTATTTTTAAAATTTTAAGTGCAGCATAACTAACATAAAATAAAATTTTCAGGTGTACAATATAGTGATTCAACAATTCTATACTTAGTGCTCAGAACAAACCATCAGTTTGCTCTATATATTAAAGAGTTTGTTTTTTGGTTTGTCTCTTTTTCCTTTGTTCATTTGTTTTGTTTCTTAAGTTCCACACATAAGTAAAATCATGTGGTTTTTTCTTTCTCTGACTGACTTATTTCACTTAGCATTATACACTCTAGATCCATCCGTGTTGCAAATGGCAAGATTTCATTCTTTTTAAATGGCAAAGTAATATTCCATCGTATACATTCCATTCCATTATGTATATACATACATACATACGTATATACCACATTTTCTTTATTCATTTTTCTATCAATTGACACTTGGGCTGCTTCCATATCTTGGCTATTGTAAATAATGCTATAATAAACATAAGCATGCTATATCTTTTCAAATTAGTGTCTTCATATCTTCATATAATTTGGGTAAATATCCAGTATAGGAATTATTGGATCATATGGTAATTCTATACACTTCCATACACTGAAAATTCCTCCAAAAATTAGCCACTGTTTTCCACAGTGGCTGCACCAGTTTTCATTCCTACCAACAGTGCGTGAGGGTTCCTTTTTTTCAATGTCCTTGCTAACAACTGTTGTTTCTTGAGTTTTGTTTTTAGCCATTCTGATAGATGTGGAGTGATATTTTGTTGTGGTTTTGATATGCATTTACCTGATGATTAGTGATGTTGAACATCTTTTCATGTGTCTGTTGGCCATCTGTATGTCTTCTTTAGAGAGATGTCTGTTCATATCTTCTGCCCATTTTTTAATTAGATATTTGGGGGTTTTTTGGTATTGAGTTTTGTAAGTTCTTTATATATTTTGATACTAACCCTTTATTGCATATGTTATTTGCAAATATCTCCTCCTATTCAATAGATTGTCTTTTACTTTTGTTGATTATTTCTTGTGCTATGCAGAAGCTTTTTATTTTGACACAGTTCTAATAGTTTATTTTCACTGTTGTTTACTTTGTTTCAGAAGACATATCTAGAAAAATGTTGCTATGGTCTATGTCAGAGAAATTACTGTTTGTGCTCTCTTCTAGGATTTTGAGGTTTCAGGTGTCACATTATGTCTTTAATGCATTTTGAATTTATTTTTGTGTATGGTGTAAGAAAGTGGTCCAGTTTCATTCTTTTGCATGTTGCTGTCCAGTTTTCCCAACACCATCTGTTGAAGAAATTTTTTTCCCATTGCATATCCTTGCCTCTTTGGTCAAAGATTAATTGACCATATAATCATGGCTTTATTTCTGGACTCTTTATTTTGTTCTATTGATCTTTTTTTGTACCAGTACTGTACTATTTTGATTAGTAAAGCTTTGTAGTATATATTGAAATCTGGATTTGTAATACCTCAGTTTTGTTCTTTTTTTTAAGACTGCTTTGGTTATTGGGGTCTTTTGTAATTCCACAGAAATTTTAGGGTTATTTATTCTAGTTCTGTGAAAAATGCTATTGGTATTTTTTTAATTTAATTTTATTTTTTCAGTATTCTAAGATTCATTGTTCGGTATTTTGATAGGGATTGCATTGAATCTGTAGATTGCTTTGGGTAGTATGGACATTTTAATAATATTTATTCTCCCAATCTTTAAACATCTTTCCATTTGTTTGTGTCATCTCCAATTCCTTAGAATCTCAGGAGTGTTTGATTATGACCACTATTAGTATTTTTTTTTATGGTCACTGCTATTGACATCTGAGTGGGACAGTTTAGTTTTGGGAATATTAGCGATCCCCTAGGAAGGAGTAGAAAATTTTCTTAGATTATTATTTTGAATCGCTAGTCATTTGAGAAGGAGGTAAAAAGATAGTAAAGTATACTATTTGTGTTTACTAATAGTATATTCAATTAAGCACAAAGAGAAAATTTCAGAATTCAGCGTTAAACAGGTTATGTTGTTAGAATCAATACTCAGTTCTGCTACTTTTGTGCATAAAGGCACAAATACATCATAATTTTGCACATACCTGTGAATCTGTTTTCTCACTCACCTTGCCCTCTCTCTTCACTCTGTGGAACTTCTGGTCCTACTCTGCCTGTCCAGGGCTTCAGCCATCCGCTTTCCTTTGCTCTGTGATAGTTATACCTTCTGTTTTTGGCCTGCCTGCTTGGTTTCTGATTTGTCTGATGTCTGGGAGCTGTGAGGATCTGCCTTCCCTGTGTCTGCTTGATTCCTGACTTACTGCTCTTGCCTGCCCTCTGATGTGTGGTCTTGCTGGACTCTGCCTGCCTTATGGCTTACTCGTTGTTCAAATCATAACTCCTCAATGTGGATGAATTCCTGGTTTGTCCAGTTTCAGCTTCACTACCTTAATTCTGCATTCCTATCATAGTCCACCATTCTAGTGTTAATGCCTAGGATTCAAGACCCCTTCTTTTTGCTTTCATGTACCGAGGAAGAGAATGAATAATCCAAATACAACTTTAGTAACCCCACAAAGGCATGAGCACATTTTGGGATGAAGGCAAGGCATACACAAGTTAATAATTCATGGGAGCACTTTCAAGTAGTTCCTTTAGTTAAGCATAGGCTTGAGATGCATCAGTATGATTGTTTGTTTCCTTTAAGATTTTGCCTAACTCTTTGGAGTATTTTCCTTTTAAAATAAACTTCATTCTAATTTCTCCTGAAATCTCAGGATGACTGCTTTCTTTAGATAGTATTATTCCCAGTTCTGGAGAAGTCATGTTGGTACCATTTCAAAATGGTTCTTTGAATCCATCTGACTCACACCTCAGTCAATGCTATTTGCATTCTGTTCACAAGAAAATCTCCAAAGAGTCAGTGTCCCCTCTGCATTTTTCAGCAACCCTAGGTTCAGCCTCAAATTCTGCTTATATATCCTGTGTCTTCTCAGTTCTTATTTCATTCCTTTTTGAACTCACAAATTCTTAAAGGCTCTAGGTCTCCATATAATTTTGGTCATAGAATTATAAACTTCCTAGATACGGTGGAGTATCAAAATCTCTAGGTATTCTCACTAATTAAAAACTTTTTGTTTCCCACATGCCAGGTACTCTTTATTAGGATGTTACTAACCTAATTTTCTTCACCTCTAATTTGATAACAACAAAAACAAAAAACAACAACAATAATAATGTCAAACTTGTACTGAGCAGTCAGTAAACACTAGCTTTTATGTTTACATTTGTTATCTCCATGATTATTTTTTAAGGAGATGTGTTAAATCTGAAAACAGTGTTTGTTTTTGCAAAACATGTCTTTTCTTCAAGTTAAGTAGTTCATTCAAAGTGAATTATATACATTAAAAAATTATAGAGAAGGGAAATAAAAATTATAGAGAAGGGAAAACTTAAAAATTAAAACATAAAATTATAATAAATAAGGTATTGCAAACTGACAGTAATTGTATAAAGCCCATTATTGTTAATTTTAGAAATGTAAAATAATGCATTTTTAAAAAGATTTTATTTATTGATTTGAGAGAGAGAGGGAAATAGAGAGAAAATACAAGCAGGGGGAAGGGCTGAGGGAAAGGGACAAGCAGATTCCCCACTGAGCAGGGAACCTGATACATAGAGCTCAATCCTAGGATCCTGAGATCATGACCTGAGTTGAAGTCAGATGCTTAACTGACTGAACCACCCAGGTGGCCCTAGATGTGTAAAATATTATTGCTATTCTATTTGTGTGCATTTAAAAAAAATGAATTGTAAGGATTTTTATGGGTTCCCTCATAATTTCAGTCCCCAAGCTGTGATTTCTTTTAAAGGTTAAGATTTAATTCATTGAAAGGTAGAATATCTCTGACAACTCAGGGAGGCCCATGCCCTCTGTTCCTTGGACTTGTTGTTTTAGGATATTAGCATACTCTGGAAGTGAATTTTCCAGCCACGGGAATTTTAGGGTCATTCAGTGTAATTCAAAGACCTGAGTCTGTGACTGAGGTGATAGGGGAAGCAGAGTTCAGTCTTGGGTGGGGGGGGGGCAGAGGAATAGGGCCTGGTAAGGGGATCAGGCTTTAGCTACTAAGTTCAGCTCATTCCGTTACTGATCCCAGAGGAAAACTGGGTACAAGCCAAGGCAGATGTCAAATCAGGCAGATATTTAAATGCCACACGTAATGAAACTAAAGCAGAGTGACTGCAGGTCAAGGGGCTAGGTTCATTCCAAGATGATCCTTCACCAGGAAGGGGGCAGCACCCTATATCCAGACGCTCACTTAGACTGGCCATCACTGGTTGTAAGTCTCTGCAGAATGGAGTGCAGTTATTCAGGGAAGGATTTAAATCTTCTATTTAGTGTCTCGGACAAGTATTTTCTTTGGGATTTAATTTCTTACCTATGTAATGAAAATAACCAAACCTATCTCATATGAATTTGAATTTGGTTAACATTGCAATTAAATTTGATAATGTATGAAAAATACTTAGGACAGTGACTGGCACATAGTAAGCACTCAATAAAAGGCAGACAGTATTTTTATTATAGTTGTTGCCATTGTTATTGTTATTTTTATTTATTATTTATTATTTTTATTTATTATGTTATTTAAGGCTAAAGCCAAGGACCCAGCAGAGGCAAGCAAGAAGCTGTACACAGTGACTTTTAGGAGTGAGGTTTTGCCACTTACACTCTCTAGAAAAATTTATTCCAGTAGTGTTTTAGCTTTTGAAAGTAGAAATTCCCTAAGGGTAAGCAGTGCCCTTATCATTATCTTCTCAGAGAGGTAATGTTTACATTAAATCTACTTCTTAAAATCTTAATGATGTTGGCAAAGGATATATAAAGTGGGGATGTTATATAAAATGCTTCTGGTCTTTCAAGTCAATAAAAGCAAATTACATTCTGGCCATTTGAGCCTGGACCCAGATTAAGAGTTCTATCTGGCAGCTATAAGGGTTGAGCATTGTAGAACATGGGGGGCAAAGTTCAATAAACTTGGTTTTAGTTTATAGTAAACTTTAAGTTGGAATTCCTTTAGTAACTGATGCACATATATAATTTATAGTCTGAGGTTTAATGATAAGATATTGCGATAATGGGGTATGTTACATAAGTTCTGTAAGAAATTGAGTCTTCCCTCAAAAATCTTACACTCTTATAGGAAGATAAGGTATATACAAATGTGCCACACACACAAAAATTTACTCCTACCCTTCACCCACCAGTATGACTGCAGGTGAAATGGTGGGCGTAAATAGAAGACTTTTGCAAAGATTAGAGAAGTCCAGTGGAACATTCTCTTAGGTTATAGACAAAGGACATTGGAACAACCATTATAATTTTTTTACTCTTGTATTTATTGTTACTTAGGACAGAAGCAGGAGGGCTAAGCAGAGACAAGCAAGGAACTGGTATACCGTGACTTTTAGAATGAGGACCTAGTCCATTTCACCCATAGCAAATATATAGCAGGGAGAAAACAAGGAAGGGTGACTATGAGGGCAATCATGTCCATGCAGACTCCTTGCTGACTCTGTCTCCTGCTTTAAAAATCTGGACAGGAATTAGCCACATAGAATCAGGAGCATGGGGGTTTGGGAGACAGTGCTCAGGAGCTACCTGGCGGCTAGTCCATGAAGGCTTATAGGCAGCAGGCATTAGGCAAGACCTGGAAAGTCCTGCTGTGTGGTATGAAACATATGAGGTGAATCATTTTCCTTTTCTTTCTGTGAGTCCATAAATAAAATGGGCTTTACTCACTACCAGTGCTTCTTGTGCTGGGTATTTTGGGGGGAATTTTCAGGACAGAGAAGGACTAATGAATCTGGCCTCAGGTGAATATGAGATATAAGTAGAGGCTGCTCAAAGGATCTCAGGACATGTATGGATTAGAATTTTTTTTTAAATATTTTATTTATTTGACAGAGAGAAACAGTGAGAGAGGGAACACAAGCAGAGGGAATGATAGCGGGAGAAGCAGGCTTCCTGCCAAGCAGGGAGCCCGATGCAGGGCTTGATTCCAGGACCCTGGGATCATGATCTGAGCCGAAGGCAGACGCTTAAGGAATGAGCCACCCAGGTGACCCTGGATTAGAATTTAATAATGATAATAAAGCATAGGACTGATAAGTGTCATAGAAGAAGTAAAAAGAAATCTTGTCAGAGGTCTGAGAAGTGGAAAGTTAGTAGCCTGGAATAGAGAGAGGAGTGAAAAAGGTGGAAAGCTTTGCGAAAGAGTTAATTGTATTGGGCTTTGGGAGATGGTGTGGTGGACACTGGCTAAGCCCCTGCCAACCACTCTACTTCCGATGATTTGTGTAAACTTACTGTGGCCATTCCATGCCTGTTGTCAGGGATTAGTTCATAGAGGATAGGCCCATGCTAATTTAGATCAATAAAAAAAGTAAAATACGTTGGGGCTTTGGGAGAAGAAGCAACTCTCTTTCCGATATTGGATGGGAACAAGGAAATATTTAGCTTCAACTGCTACTGGCAGTACTATTGCTACCAAAAGAAAAGCCAGTCTTCCAATGAAGCTACAATGAAGGAGAACAGACTGGAAGGAGAAAAAGAGCCTGTCTTCCTGCTGACTATAGTACAGAAGGGTAAGATTTGAATATGTGGAGTTACGGAAATTCTCTAGAACTATGAGCTAAGGCATGAAGGTAAGAAAGTTTAAAATATGTGTGGTAGAGTTCTCCACCACAATCCTCTCCACCCTCACTGGCCCTATCTAGGATCTGAAAACAATGTACAATAAACCATTTTTGTTGTTTTAAAAATGTGCTTAGTTGTTTTTGCTTCAAAAGTGCATTTATTATTGCTTTTGAGTATTATACATTTGAACATGGTAGGAAAAATCAATTTTTGGTGGTTGATCACTTTCCTTAATGGTCACTTTTTTTTTTTTTAAGATTTATTTATTTATTTGAAAGAGGGAGAGTGAGAGCAAGGGAAGGGATGAGAGGGAGAGAGAGAATATCAAGCAGACTCTGTGCTGAGGAACCTTGTCTGATCTGGGGCTTGATCTCATGACCCTGAGATCAAGACCTGAGCCAAAAGCAGGAGTCTGAGGTTTAACCAACTGAGCCAACAGGTGCCCCAATAGTTACTTAATTTTGATGTGTTTTAAGAAATTGCTGTATCAGTAACTGTGTTTGAGTTTCTATCACATTCTTTGGTCTACCACTTTCTTCCACAGGAAGGTGCTGCGATAAGAGCTTTGGAGAGAAATACCTGTGGCTTTGAATCCCAATGTTTGGTTGTGTGATAGCTAACTTTTTAAGTGCCTTTTCTTCTACTGTACCTTAAGAAACATTTTTGTTAAATGAAATTCTGTTCATGTTTTATGTTACTGTAGTCCCTGGGATCAAGACTTGACTTACTATTTTAGGTCTTTACTGAAATAATGGTTCATCTTCCAGAGTTTTCAGAGAAAGAGATGGCTCTGAAAAAGAAAATTTATTATGTCACAGGAGAGGAGATTGTTACTTTGGTACTTTGACCAAATTCCATTTGGGATATTTGTGTTCTACATTCTTAAAATTTATATAATAAAAATAATCAACCACTTTTGGGTGGTTGTATACTTTTTTTCTTATTTCCTATCTCTTGTTTTACAGAATGGTTTTCAGCTGGCTGGAATGTAAGTTCAGTGAACAGAGGAAATTTTGGGGGGTTCTGTTCACTGTCTATAACTAACACCCAGAAGAGTGCTTGAACCATAGTCAGCTCTCAATAAATGTTTGCTCTATGAATGAGTCTATTAGTCAATGCTATTACATACCACATGATTTTTTCATGTTGGGAAGAATGATTTCTTCATCACTAAATTTTATTTCTTTAATTGAATTTAATTGTTTATTGGAAGTTTATTTTCTAGATGACTAACAGTTATATAAAGTGTTTCAAATTAAACTATGTTGGCTTTTGTTTATTAAATTTTAAGATAAATTTAGATTTTGAAAACAACACTATAATCCATACATAAAGAATATCTCCTTTGTTAAGAAAACAGAGGTGAATAGCTTGACAAGTAATATTGTCCATTTTGATGAACTTTGATGTTTTTGATATTACCCTTTGATGTTTTAATGTAGAACAAAATAAAATGAGAAAATTTATTTAATTCTGCCTCCTGTGCTTAATCTATGTATACTTAATCTTATTGGCTGCTTCTATCACCCTCATAATCAGATTCAAAAGTATCAGAGATAAGGACAACATTAATCTAGCAAAATGAAGACTCTCCTTTACCTGTCCCACCAACTGAAAGAAAAAAAAAACAAGAAAAATAACTTATTCCCCAATGGCAAGTTAACTGAAGCTAAAATATTTGAAATAATAAATGTCTCCAGATATCTAGATTTACACATTGTTTGCCTTGCTATAAATAAATGGCTGCTATAAGTAAGAGCGAGCATAAATGACTGTGACTGCACTGTATGTATAGGGAAGGCATATGTCTTGATGGGAAACAAGGGACAAGGAACATAATGAGATTCAACTGAGAGAGATTTGGGACTTAACTCCTCTTCACGTTGGAGTGAAACCAGATTCATAGCAGTAGAAGGACTCCATAAACATAATTCACTGAAATGAGAGGGTGATAAAAGGCCTTTTTTCTTGCCTTTTGCAGGGATAAATTACAGCCGAAGCTACAGAAATGTTCCTTTCCAGCTTCAGATTAAGTGTGCTTGTATAATAAACATTTCCGTAACATTCGGCTTCTTTAACCTAGACAGCTCAATTAGAGCTGTACGATAAAATACAACTTCCATGCACTTTGTGAACACTTAATGTGACTGAGGGCCTGTTAGCAAGAAATCTCACAGAAAATAGGTCTTGTCAAGTGTTTAAGGAAATTGAATTGGCATTGTGTTTAACAAATATATATATGTACATATTTACATTCTTTTAGATTCTATGTAATTTAATTATACTGATGTATTTTTGACTCCTTTCTATGCGAAAATCTCTTATTCATTATGTCTCCTCTTTGCTGGAACACTATGGGGAAACTTGGGATATTGTTATAAGTGGGCATAGATGTTTAAAGAAGTTGGGAACTCTGCAGACTCGCAAAGAATATGGAGAGAACCTTAATTCAAATCTCAAAATTGTTATGAATTGAAGTTAAAACCAGTGATCCCCTGTGACTTGGAGTTGTATTGTTTGATGAATTTGCATATTTCTTTTCTGGAGCAAAGCAAATATCCCTTGCAGGACTGGTTGAGAAAAATATCTCAGATGGATGAGGGGTCTGTAAGTAGCACTGTGTGCTGGAGACAAAATTTGACCATCTGCCCCACTCATTCATCTGCACATTAGCATTAGAAGACCCTTCCAGGCTGTGACTGTTGCTTTTATGTGGTACTATTACTGGTTCATAAACATTGTCATGAATGGGGCACCTGGGTGGCTCAGTTGGTTAGATGTCTGGCTCTTGATTTCAGCTCAGGTCATCATCTCAGGGTCGTGAGATCGAGCCCCATGTCAGGCTCCACATTTTTTGCTGTGTCTGCTTGAGATCCCCTCTCTTCCTCTGTCCCTCCTCCTGCTCATGCTCTCTCTCTCTCTCTGTTTAATAAATAAAATCTTAAAAAAATAATGTCATGATTATCTATCTAATAAAGCTTCAATTTCTTAGACTGGCTTTTAAAGACTTCCTAGACTAGCCTTATTGTAATTTCCTCCATCTTGTATTCAGAATTTTGTTTGCTTATGTTTGTAAAGTCTTTGCTCCAGGCCAGTGTATTTCATGTGATTCATCTACTTAATTGGAACTTACTTTCTACCACACTATTTCTTGCTTCCAACTTTCATGACAAAGCACAGACTTTATTATGCCTTGTTTGCCCACCTTTCTCCTGTCATTCCCTTTGTGCTTGCTAGCAGATGTGGCTCTGCTTCTTCAGTTGTTTAAAGTCTTTTTGCTGCACCCTTGCAGATGGACCCTTTGTGTGAATCCTTCACTGGTCCCCCAGCCAGGAAGAGTGTCCCCTCGAACCCCTTTATTGCTTCATTTTTACTTTTCTTCTGACACATCAATTTCTACTTGTATTATTGTTATTTTTGTGTCTGTCTCCTCTCCCTTGAGGGCAGAGCAGGTGATGGATTCCCTGTCATGCTTGGGACTAGTGCTGTATATTCAATTTTTATTTTTCCATTTATATTGAACATATTTATAAACAGATCCTGCTTTCTGAGAACACCAGCAATAGTTTTTGAATATATAGAAATATCATGTACATGTATAATTTAAGTACCTATAATAACGTTGTGAGGAGGACCGAACTATGATGAATAGAATACCAAATACATTTCCACTTGTAGAGGAAAAGGATCATAGTGTCTTCCTGAAAAATTTGTTACTTCTAGCTTAAAAGAAAAATCTTACAGACTAACAGAGAAAGTTTGGGGAACATCAAAAGGTAAAAAGATTAATTTTTAATGTTACATGATGTCTCTCGAAGGAGATAATTCAGATGTCAGTTGCACTTTTTCTTTACTAGATTGCTTTATCATCATGGTGAGGAGAAGATGGGAGAGAGTGGCTGAACTTTTCAAAGGACTTGTTTACCAGTGTTCTAATCACGCAAGATAAGTGGGACTTTAGGGAATCCTTTATTTGCACTTTTCATTGTTTCCTTACATGTGTCCATAAAAATTCATTCAGAAAATTGCAGCAGATTTAAGGAGATAAAATAAGACTTCAGATGGCTGTTAGTAATACAAACAACTTAAATCGTTTTTGCAAATTGCATGTCAGTCACAATTAGCAATATGATGTTTACTTTGGATGTATACCCTCGGTAAGCAGTCTCTCCAAGTGTATCAATGATTCCTTCTAGAATGTCATTGTAATTGAAGCATTTTGCCTGCATAGACAGATGGGTGTGCAGCCAGTGCTGATGACCACGTAGGCTGATATAGCTGGCCGACACCAGCTCCACCTTGACCTGAGAACAATGGCTATCTCCTTGGTGAAGGAATCCATGCAAGCATTGGAGCTTGGATCACAGCCACCATATACCAAGAATTCCGTCAGATTGCAGCAATTTTGGCATTGCCTAGTTTACATGCAGTGTAGTGTGGGACGGTTTTGGACAAATATTGTTTGGTGAGAAGCAGATGAGTGTCATGATCACCATTTTTAGTGTTTCCTTTTCTCACTTGGTAGAAAAATGGTCTACCCTCTTGAGAAGAAGTAAAGAAGATATGGAAATGTTGCTACTGTGTGAATAGCAAGACAAATATTTTCTTTTCTACTGCAGAATGTTTTCTGGTGCTTGTCAAAATTTCTTGTGTGTTTTGTGACTCTGTCCTCATACACCATGGCAGTGCTTGCTTAGTGATAGCACTGAGCTTGCACTTGTTATCAATAAAACCAATATTTGGAGACTTATTGGGATGGATTTAAAAGACAGTCAATGAGGCTGTTAATCAATCTGCTAGCCCTTTCCTTTTGCCCTGCCATTGCAACGGTCCCCATAAATATGCCTGAACCAGCATAGCCCTTTTCTGATGAGGTACAGCTTAATGACAATGATTTTATCTCTTCTAGGGAGGTTTTTGTGTCTATACTCAGTCATCTTGATGGCATTGTTTTTACCATAAACTTCAAATATCACTATACTGGGAACATTATGTGACGATTAACCACATTTAATTTGACTGACAATTATGAAGACATAATGCTGCCATGGAAATGGACTGCTTCACAGCTATATTGATGATGCTGGGTGAAATAGATTTTCTGTGTAGGTAGGACTTAAAAACAGAGAAAAGGGTTCTACCAGTTAAGGGGGTATTTGGCTGCAAATAATAGAAAACCCTATTACAGTATTTGAACACGTTCTGCTATTTTTAGCACATATAATGACAGGAATTTTGGTTGCAAGCTGATTGCTGCACCTCCAGAATCTGTTGGGTCCCAGGCAGAAAGAAGGAAGGAAGAAGCAGAGAGGGCCAGTCAGGAAATCATTAACTTCCCAGAATTATCAATTCATACCTTATTAAGCATTTAGAGATCCTTAGTTGTAGTGGAATCTGGGGAATACCGCACTGAGTCAGATCTTAATTCTGCATCAGATGGAGAGAGGATAGTGATACTGAGTCAGTTAACAATATCAGTCACACTCCTTAAATGTGATTTTAAAATAAAAGAGTTGAGAGGCACCTGGGTGGCTCAGTTGGTGAAGCTTCCGGTTCTTGATTTCGGCTTAGGTTATGATCTCAGGGTCATGAGGTGGAGCCCTGTCTGGCTCTGTACACAGTGTAGAGACTGCCCGAGATTCTTTCTCTCTCCCTCTTCTTCTGCCCCTCCCCACTATGTGGGACTCTCTCTCTCTCTCAAATAAATTAGTAAGTCTTTAAAATAAAAGAGTTGAATACAATTGAGAGCTGCTTTTCTGTATTGTAAAATCTTACTTTGCTGGACTGAATATTCCTGGAGAGTGGGCTGGACTGAATATTGGGAAGAGTTGGAAAGAACTAGAACACTGCAACCGACTGAATGCTTTTAGTTCCCAGGTTGCTTTGGCTTAGAAGCCAAGGAAACAGAAAAGTCCTCTGGTGACTGAAATGTAATTCCTTATTTTCATCCTCCTTTCCCTTTCACTCACTCTAACCTCATCCATGATATGGAGAAGCTTGTAGAAATTGTCACTCCATTGTTAATGACCTGCCCTATGTAGACAAAAATTTTGATAAGATAGATAGTGTTCAGGTAACAAAAGCCCAGACTAACATCTCCAGCATGAGAAAGGAAAGGAAAGGAAAAATATAAGGAGAGAATCGTGAGATACTGCCAAATATGATATGCCAGAAAATTGATGTTTGCAAACCTTTGCCTGGTTTTATTTTCAATATTTATGATTTGGCTGGGATTACAGAATCCTTGACATTAAGTTATATTGTCAGTAGTTTTGGAGGGAAAGGCAGGTAAGTGATCAATTGTTTTAGGCAAAAGTCATTCATTGGCATCTGACCAGATTCTCGTAGTTAGTTTTATATGCTGACAATTACATAAATTAATCCAGTAAATCCAACAGAGCCTACCAAGATTTGTGTGGATTTGTCATGCACGTTAAAATGGCATCAGCACACATGATAATTTATACCGCCTACAATTAGCAGTAATCCTTCTTGTCTCCTGTGAGAATCTAATAACAAGAGCTAATGGCCGTAATGCTAAAACAAACACCAGAGGATCTGAGCACATCTCTTCTTTGTAGCTTTTGGAAATGGTCTGGTGTGCATAAAGTATTTTCCTGGTGCACATTTTCTTTTTTTGGAAGAATATCAACTGCTTATTCCTATTCCAAATCGAAGTGTTTCAATATATCATAGAACATATTGTTTCATTAGGTGAATTATACATCTTGTGTTCAATAAAATGGTAATTAGGGTTTGTATGGTAAATATTTAGAAGGCTCACATTTCTGCAAATAAATCCATAACTGTAATGTTGACAATGTTTTAAGCCACTAATAACTAAATTACTAGTTTCTTCATTATAACACGGGGGTAGCAATAATGTATACACAGCTACCACTAGCTCTTACAGGCCTATGTATGAAACTAAAAGATTTTCCAAGGTAGGTGGAGCTTGTGGCATACAGACTGGTAGACAAAACTTGGGCTACTTTTTAGTCCCTGGCTTTCCCCCTTAGCTAAGTATCCTTGTGCAGACCACAACCTATATATGATGTGAACACACCCTGCCACTAAAATTCTAGTTAATGAGTACAAATGAAATACCTCTGTAAGAGTTTCTATTAGGTGCCCACACATTTGAATAACCACACTGAATAGACAGTATTATATAGCAAAAATCAATTAATTATGTTATTTGCTATGTAAAGCCATATAGATATTTTGATGTTGGAAAGGCTACGTAAGGGGGCACCTAAGTGGCTCAGTTGGGTAAACAGCCGCCTTCAGCTCAGGTTGTGATCTCAGGGTCTTGGGATCGAACCCCATCTTGGGCTCTCTGCTCAGCAGGGAGTCTGCTTCCCCGTCTCCTTCTGCCTGCTGCTCCCACTACTTGTGCTCTTTTTCTCTCTCTCTGTCAAATAAATAAAAAAAAAAACCTCTTTTATTTTTTTTAAAGAAAGGCTATGTAAGTCATTTTTCTTTTTTTTAACTATATAGAAAATATTAATCCCTTATCAGTCATATGCTAGGAACTTTCTATACACATAATTGCATTTATGATGAACAATAGCCTTATTTTATCGATAATGAAATCTAAGCTTAACGAAGTGTGCAGGAAAGGGTTAACCAGCAGGCCCAGGCTGCTGAAACTCTGCACATTCCCTACATCTTCAGGCCATTGGCTCCTGGGAGATGACCTCTGGGCCTTTGGAGAATCCTACCTGCTACAAGTGTTGTGGTAGGCCTGAGGCCTTAGGCCACGCCAGATATTTATGCCAACAATATGATTTTGGTGAATGCTGTTTTGTGTGCCTAGAGATTTGCACCACTCTCTATGACTGGATGGCTATGTTCTAGTAGCTGAGGTTAGTCAAGTAGGTGTTGTATCCTCTGTGAATGATTTCCAAAGGAATCTTTGGATACCACAGCTTGGATGAATTTCCCTGGTTAGCAACGCTTCACATGTTTTGCCACACGTTGTTGCTGGGAGAATTAAGTACTGTCTTTGTGACTCCATTGGGGAGAGGACAAATGGACGTTTATACCTAGTTTCTCTTCTACTACTCCTTATGCACATGTCCCTTTGCTGATTTTAGTCAATACTCTTTCCTTATAATAATAATATGTAACACGCATATATAAACCATATATGCATATAACAGCTTTTCTCAGTTTTGTGAGTCCCTCAGGAAATCATAGAGCCTGAGAGTGTTCTTGGAGACCCCTGCACAGAAATTTATGTGACTTGCCTTGGCTTTGCAGATAATTGTGGCAGGTCAGGATTTGAAAAGACACTTTTGGCTCTATATTAAACTCTCTGTTTGTGTTGATTATCTGTTGGAAACTCAATAGTGCCCCCTTTCTATACTTTCCCTTTTATCCTTCTGTGAGGAGCATTTCTATAATATAGGTGAGAATAAGATACAATATTTTTATTCCTCTGACAGTGGCAGGAAAATGCACAGGCTTCAACAGACGTGAACATTTTCAGTGACCTTCAGGCTTTTTTTCTACAAGTCACTTGTCTTTGTGATGGAAGTGTATAAAATTACTATTTGTGGTTTGGTATACTTTCTGCAACTTCCTAACTTTTTCAAAACTAATAACAAATCTTAAATATAGTGGTGACTTTCCCTGATGTTCATTCTTTCAGCATTGCCAATGCTTTAATAGTCATTTATTTACCTGTATTAAATTCATTCCTAGTATAAATACCTAGATTATATCTGTTTTCCTAACTGAATATTGAGAGTGTTTGGTACCAGTGTTGGTCCCAGAAACTAAATCATAAGCAAGAATTATAGTCACTGAGAGAACATAGACAAACTAGATGAACTTTGATTGCCCTGACTTTTTTCTTGAAAACAAATTGTGTATCATGTGGCAGGAATAGTAAATCCAAGCAGAGTATAGCAGTTTCACTGGCTTGAGAGACAGAAATTGGAATTAAGTAGGCTGAGGCAACTGGAATTTGTGAGGCAGTGTTCCAGAGAGGAAGGAGCTATATACAGAAAGAGCTCCAGAATTCTGTACAAGGATTTTCTTGAGTCTGCCTTAATATCAAGCTTTTCCATATACAGAAGTGAGACTCTGATGCTGGGCAATGAAAAGCCACTAGGTATGTCTAGCTGAATAATTCTGAATTCACACAGGGCCTAGAGAGCTTATAGTCTGACAAATGACAGTGGAAAGATTATACTGAACATTTAATTTTTCTTTTCATTCATGTTGCTGTTAGGTTGGTTGTGCAACAAAATAAAATTTGTAAACAACTGGTTTGGTGTTCACGCTGTAGGTGCATAGCCCTAGAACAGTTGTAGGGAACTTTTTAGATGTGTCTGAGCTCTCCCTATTTTGCTCCTCTAAGTTTTCCCACTGCCATAAAAACTTGGATGAAGGACCTGAACAGACATTCTTCAAAGAAGACATATATACAAATAACCAATAGGTACCAATGAGAAAAATACCAATGAGAAAGGTGCTCCACATCACATCCACATCCACATCACTACTTATTAGGAAAATGCAAATCAAAACCAATATGATATCATTTCACAGCTATTGGAATGGTCATTATAAAGAACAAAAGGTTAGTGTTGCTGAGGATGCAGAGAAAAGGAAACTCTTGTACATCGTTGGTGGGAATGTAAATTAGTATTCATTACGGAAAACAATGTGGAGTTGCCTTAAAAAATTAAAAATAGAACAACTCTTTGATCCAGTGATCCCAATACTATATATATATCCTAAAGAAATGAAATCTAGGTCTCAAAAAAATGCCTGAACTCCTATGTTCATTGCAGCATTGTTCACAATAGGTGGTATATGGAAACTACCTGAATGTCCATTGACAGATGAACGGATAAAGAAAAGGTACATACAGTGGAATATTATTCAGGTGTCAAAAAGAGGAAATCCTGCCATGTGCAACAACACAGATGAACCTGGAGGACATTATGCTAAGTGGAAGACGCCAGAAACAGAAAGACAAATACTGCATAATCTCACTTGTGTGTGGAATGTAAAATAGTCAAACTCACAGAAGCAGAGGGTAGAATGTGGTTGTCAGAGACTGTGGGGAGAGAGAAATGGGAAATATTAGTCATAGGCTACAAGATTTTGCTATACAAGAAAAATTAGTACTGAAAATCTACTATATAGCATAGTGTCCATAGTTAGCAATACTGTGTTGCTTAAAAATTTTCTAAGAAGGTAGATCTTATATTAAGGGTTACCACAAAACAACAACAACAACAACAACAACAACAACAACAACAACAACAACAACAATATTATTAAATAAGAGTGCAGGAGGAAACTTTTGTAGGTGATGAATAGGTTTATGGAATAGATTGTGGTCAGGGTTTTATGTGTTATGTATATCTACAAAATCATCAAGTTGTAAATACTAATTATATAAAGCTTTTTGTATGTCAAAAGTTTTTTAAAAGAATTTTAAAACAACAATTATAAATACCTTCAAGGATTAAAAGAAAACATAAACATAATTATAAAAGAAGTGGAAGATATATAAAATAAGCAAATGGTACCTCTAGAGCTAAAAATACAGTGTTAGGAATCAAAAAAAAAAAAAAAATCCTGGGAGGGCTTAAGAGGATACCAGACACTGCAAAAGATCAATGAATTTGAAGACATAACAACAGAAATAAAACAATCCAAATTGAAGCATGGAAAGTATAAAGTTGAAAAAAATGAACAGATTCTTAGTGGCCTCTGAGACAACATAAAGCAATATAAGATATTGTAATTGGGTTCCAGAAATGGAGCAGAAAAAATGTTTGAGGAAATAATACAAATTTTTTTAAAGATTTATTTATTTATTTGAGAAGGATAGAGATAGAGAGAGAGAAAGCACACGGGGATAGTCTCAAGAAGACTCCATGCTGAGAGTGGAGCTTTATGTGGGGCTTGATCTCATGACCCTGAGATCATGACTTGATCATGATCATGACCGGACAACAAGAGTGAGATGCTCAACTAACTGCAGCCCACAGGCAGCATCCCCCCATTTTTTTTTATATTTGATCAAAACTATAAATCCAAATACCCAAGAAACTCAATGAACACAAACAGCATTAAAAAAAAGAGGGAAAGAGAGAGAAAAGAAAACTATCTCATAAAGTACATAATAGTAACATTTCTGGAAAAGTGATAAAAAAATCTTAAAAGCATTTAGGGGACAAAGGACTTATTAACATGCAAGGGAAAAAAGCTAGAAACGGTCAGTTACTTTTTATTTGAAGCATACATGCCAGAAAACTGGAGTGACTTCTTTCATCTGTTGAAAGGAGAAAAAATTTTTTTTTCTTGTGACAAAATAGTCTTTAAAAATGGAGTCAAATTAGCACTATTTTCAGAGAAATAAGTTGAGGAATTTTGCTATAGCAGGCCAACAATACAAAAACAGTTAAAGAAATCCTTTATAAAACATATACAAATTTTTTCTTATTTTCTAATTTTTCTAAAAGATAATTGAGGGGCACCTGGGTGGCTCAGTCAGTTGAACATCCAACTCTTGATTTCAGCTCAGGTCACAATATCAGGATCATGACATTGAGCCCATGTCTAACTCCATGCTCAGTGGGGGGTCTGCTTGAAATTCATTCTCTCCTTCTCCCTCTGCCCCTCCTCCCTGCTCTCTCTTGCTGTCAAATAAATAAATAAAATCTTTTTTAAAAAAGATAAATGATTATTCAAGGAAGATATATAAAAAATTGTGTTATGACATTTATAAAATATTTAGAAATCATCTATGACCAAAATAGCTTAAAAAATGAGTGGAGGAGAATGAATTCTACTTTAATATTGTAATTTTATCTAATTGACACTAGTTAGACTAACATTTTACTTAGATCAAGAAAATAAAGAGAAGAAATATAAATTATCAATAATAGAAGTGAAATTGAAAGAGTGGGCATTGCTACAGATTCTATAGGATATAAAAATACAACAAGGGATTTTTATGAACATCTTTATGCCAATAAATTAAATAATCAACAAATTCAGTGAAAAAACACAAGTACTAAATTGCTTTAGGAATAAGTAGAAAAACTGAATAGTCCTATATCTATTAAAAATTGAAATCATAGTTGAAATACTTTCCACAATGAAAACTCAAGACCTAAATGGCTTTGAGGGAAATTCTGTCAAACATTTGGAGAAGAAAGAAAACAAATTTTGCACTAATTTTTTTCAGAAAATAAAAGAGGAAACCTCCTAGTTTATGATATCAATATTAATATGGTACAAAAACTAAAGAAGTATATTATAAAAAAATAAAATTAAGGATCAGATTCTCCCATGAATATATATACAGAAATGCCCAGCAAAATAATAGGCAAATCAAATCCAGCAATATAAAGAAGTTGATAAGTCATGACAAATTAGAATATGTGTATATGTTTGTATGTATGTATGAATGTATTTATTTATTCATTTATTTATTTTTATTAACATGTGATGTATTATTAGACCCAGGGTACATGTCTGTGATTCATCAAGCTTACACATTTCACAGCACTTACCACATACCCTCTCCAATGTCCATAACCCTAACCCCCTACCTCCCAGCCACCCTTAGTTTGTTTCATGAGTTTAGGAGTCTCTTATGGTTTGTTTCCTTCCCCATCTCATCTTGTTTCATTTCTCTCCCCCACCCACCCCCACGACTCCCCCCCATCTCTCAAATTCTTCATATCAGAGAGATCATGTGATAATTGTCTTTCTCTGACTGACTTATTTCGCTTAGCATAATACCCTCTAGTTCCAACCACATCATTGCAAATGGCAAGATTTCATTTCTCTTGATGGCTGCATAGTATTCCATTGTGTATATATACACACACCACATCTTCTTTATCCAGTCAACTGTTGATGGAGATCTAGGTTCTTTCCGTAATTTGGCTATTGTGGACATTGCTGCTATAAATATTAGGGTGCATGTAACCCTTCAGGTCACTACATTGTATCTTTAGGGTAAATACCGAGTAGTGCGATCGCAGGGTTGTAGGGTAGCTCTATTTTCAACTTTTTGAGGAACCTCCATACTGTTTTCCAGAGTGGCTGTATCAGCTTGCATTCCCACCAACAGTGTGGGAGGGTTCCCCTTTCTCCACATCCTTGCCAACACCTGCTGTTTCCTGACTGGTTAATTTTAGCCATTCTGACTGGTGTGAGGTGGTATCTCACTGTGGTTTTGATTTGTATTTCTCTGGTGCTGAGTGATCTTGAGCACTTTTTCAGGTGTCGGTTGGCCATTTGGATGTCCTCTTTGCAGAAATGTCTGTTCATATCTGCTGCCTATTTTTTGATCAGAGTATTTGTTCTTTGGGTGTTGAGTTTGAGAAGTTCTTTATAGATTTTGGATACTAGCCCTTTATCTAATATGTCATTTGTGAATATCTTCTCCCATTCTGTCATTTGTCTTTTGGTTTTGTTGACTGTTTTCTTTGCGGTGCAAAAGCTTTTGATCTTGATGAAGTCCCAGTGGTTCATTTTTGCCCTTGCTTCCCTTGCCTTTGGAGATGTTTCTAGGAAGAAGTTGCTGCTGCTGAGGTCAAAGAGGTTGCTCCCTGTGTTCTCTTCCAGGATTTTGATGGAGTCTTGTCTCACATTGAGGTCTTTGATACATTTTGAATCCATTTTTGTGTGCGGTGTAAGGAAATGGTCCAGTTTCATTCTTCTGCATGTGGCTGTCCAGTTTTCCCAACACCATTTGTTGAAGAGACTGTCTTTTTTTTTTTTAATTTTTTTATTAACATATAATGTATTATTTACCCCAGCGTACAAGTCTGTGAATAATTAGGCTTACACATTTCACAGCATTTGCCATAGCACATACCCTCCCCAGTGTCCATATCCCCATCCACCCCCCCACCTCCCAGCAACCCTTAGTTTGTTTTGTGAGTTTAGGAGTTAGTTTGTTTATGGTTTGTCTCCTTCCCCATTCCATCATGTTTCATTTCTCTTCCCCACCCCCCCATAACCCCCTGCCCTGCCTCTCAAATTCTTCATATCAGAGCGATCATGTGATAATTGAAGAGACTGTCTTTTTTCCATTAAATATTGTTTCCTGCTTTGTCAAAGATTAGTTGACTGTAGAGCTGGGGGTCCATTCTGGGCTCTCTATTCTGTTCCATTGATCTATGTGCCTGCTTTTGTGCCAGTATCACACTGTCTTGATGATTATAGCTTTGTAATATAGCTTGAAGTCTGGAATGGTGATGCCGCCGACTTTGGTTTTCTTTATTATCATTCCTCTGGCTATTCGTGGTCTTTTCTGGTTCCATATAAATTTTAGGATTATTTGTTCCATTTCTTTGAAATAAATCTATGGTATTTTGATAGGGATTGCATTAAATGTATAGACTGCTTTAGGTAGCATAGACATTTTCACAATATTCATTCTTCCAATCCATGAGCATGGAACATTTTTCTATTTCTTTATGTCTTCCTCCATTTCTTTCATGAGCACTTTGTAGTTTTCTGAGTACAGATTCTTTGCCTCTTTGGTTAGGTTTATTCCTAGGTATTTTATGGTTTTGGGTACAATTGTAAATGGGATCAACTCCTGAATTTCTCTTTCTTCTGTCTTGCTGTTAGTGTATAGAAATGCAACTGATTTCTGTGCATTAATTTTATATCCTGAGACTTGATTGAATTCCTGTATGAGTTCTAGCAGTCTTGGAGTGGAGTCTTTTGGGTTTTCCACATAAAGTATCATATCATCTGCAAAGAGTGAGAGTTTGACTTCTTCTTTGCCAATTTGGATGCCTTTTATTTCTTTTTGTTGTCTGATGGCTGAGACTAGGTCTTCAAGAGCTTTTCCCCATTGAGAATGATATTTGCTGTGGGTTTTTCATAGATGACTTTGATGTTGTTCAGGAATGTGCCCTCTATGCTGACACTGTGAAGAGTTTGGATCAGGAAAGGATGTTGTACTTTGTCAAATGCTTTTTCAGCATCAATTGAGAGTATCATATGGTTCTTGTTCTTTCTTTTATTAATGTATTGTATCACATTGATTGATTTGCGGATGTTGAACCAACCTTGTAGCCCAGGAATAAATCCCACTTGGT
>CM052800.1:97356961-97386727 GCA_028533885.1 Nasua narica
GTTTCATGGCATTGTGGTCTGAAAATATGCAGGGAGTGATCCCAATATTTTGGTACTGATTGAGACCTGATTTGTGTCCCAGGATGTGATCTATTCTGGAGAATGTTCCATGTGCACTGGAGAAGAATGTGTGTTCTGTTGCTTTGGGATGGAATGTTCTGAATATATCTGTGATGTCCATCTGGTCCAGTGTGTCCTTTAGAGCCTTTATTTCCTTGTTGATCTTTTGCTTAGATGATCTGTCCGTTTCGGTGAGGGGCGTATTAAATTCCCCTACTATTATTGTATTATTGTTGATGTGTTTCTTTGACTTTGTCATTAATTGGTTTATATAATTGGCTGCTCCCACGTTAGGGGCATAGATATTTACAATTGTTAGATCTTCTTGTTGGAGAGTCCCTTTAAGTATGATATAGTGTCCTTCCTCATCTCTTATTATGGTCTTTGGCTTAAAATCTAATTTGTCTGATACAGGGATTGCCACTCCTGCTTTCTTTTGATGTCCATTAGCATGGTAAATTGTTTTCCACCTCCTCACTTTAAAGCTGGAGGTGTCTTTGGGTCTAAGATGAGTTTCTTAAAGACAGCATATCAATGGATCTTGTTTTTTTTTCCATTCTGATACTCTGTGTCTTTTGATTGGAGCATTTAGCCCATTTACATTCAGGGTAACTATTGATAGATACAAATCTAGTGCCATTGTATTGCCTGTAAGGTGAATATTACTGAATATTGTCTTTGTTCCTTTCTGGTCTATGTTCCTTTTAGGCTCTCTCTTTGCTTAGAGGACCCCTTTCAATATCCTGTAGTGCTGGTTTGGTGATTGCAAATTCTTTTAGTTTTTGTTTGTCCTGGAAGCTTTTTATCTCTCCATCTATTTTCAGTGACAACTTACCTGGGTATAGTATTCTTGGCTGCATATTTTTCTCACTTAGTGCTCTCAATATACCATGCCAGTCCTTTCTGGCCTGCCAGGTCTCTGTGGATAGGTCTGCTGCCAATCTAACATTTCTGCCTAGATTTCTTGTCCCGAGCTGCTTTCAGGATTTTCTCTTTGTGACTAAGACTTGTAAGTTTTACTATTGGGTGATGGGGTGTAGACCTATTTTTATTGATTTTGAGGGGGGTTTTCTGTGCCTCCTGGATTTTGAGGCTTGTTCCCTTCAGCAGATTAGGGAAATTCTCTACAATAATTTGCTCCAATATACCTTCTGCCCCTTTCTCTCTTCTTCTTCTGGAATCCCAATTATTCTAATATTGTTGTGTCTTATGGTATCAATTATCTCTCGAATTCTTCCCCCGTGGCCCAATAATTGTTTGTCTCTCTTTTTCTCAGCTTCTTTATTCTCTGTCATTTGGTCTTCTTTATCACTAATTCTTTCTTCTGCTTCATTTATTCTAGCAGTAAGAGCCTCCATTTTTTATTGTACCTCATTAATAGCTTTTTTGATTTCAACTTGGTTAGATTTTACTTCTTTTATTTCTCCAGAAAGGAATTTTATTTCTCCAGAAAGGGATTCTCTGATATCTTCCATGCTTTTTTCAAGCCCAGCTAGCACCTAGATTTTGAACTCTGTTTCTGGCATATTACTGTTGTCTGTATTGATTAGGTCTCTAGCCTTCGGTACTGTCTCTTGTTCTTTTTTTCTGTGGTGCGATTTTCTGCCTTGTCATTTTATCGAGATAAGAATAGATGAATGAGAGAGAAAAATACTCTGGAATTTCGCAGTTTTCACTGATTGATGAACTTGGACTTGGCTGGATATTCTCACTGATCTTCTGGGGGAGGGGCTGTTGCCTTGATTCTCAAACGTTTTTGCCTGAGGCAGAATTGCACCACTCTTGCCAAGGTATGGGCCAAGCAATTTGTTTGGGTTCATTCTCGGGCGTCTTTGTTCCCTGAGTGCTCTCCGTACCGCCCTGGAGGCCGGGAATGCAAATGGCGACCTCTCAGTGTCTAGCTGGCCGCAGGAGCCAAGCGTTCAGAGCCCTGCTCCTCAGCACACCCTCGGAAGAAGGCAGTCAATCACTCCTGTCTCCCTGGTCTCCGCCCAAGCCCTGAGATCAGCTGCCGTGGCAGAGCGCCTCTTTCTCTGGCTCACGGCCCTGTCTGGAGTCTCTAAACCCAGCAGATTACTGCTGTGCTCCCCAACAGCTCCTCTCGGAGGAAGAAGGAGGGGGTGTCTCCACAGCTGCCTCCTGGGTGTTCCCTGTTTGAAGTGCTGTGGCCTGACTGTGCCTTGGATCACGGTCTAAGGTAAGCCTGAGCTGATAGTGCACTGCACGGCTCCTTCTCTGCTGCCACTTCTCCGCCCTGATACCTGGGAGCTCTGCTGCACTCAGACACCCCCAGTCCCTTTGTGCCCCCATGGGTCCTGAAACCACCCTATTCCTGCAAGGACTAAACCCACTGCTTAGCTTCTGGAGTGATGTCCCTTAGCAGAGTAGACTCTAAAATTTCAGATTTTGTACTCCTCGGCTCTGCAGCTGCAGGGAGCCCACCCCTCCCTCCGTGGTCTCTCTTCCCGTAACTTTGGATTCACTTTTTCCACACGTCCTGCCTTTCAGAATATGGTCGATTTTCTGCTCCTGGAATTGCTGTTCTTCCTCTCTTCTCTCTCCTGTTGAGTTTGCAGGCTTTTAGAATGGTTTGATTACTATCTAGCTGAACTTCTGGGATCTGACTCTATCTTAACCTACTCGTCTGCCATCTTGGTCCTCCCCCAAATTAGAATTTATCTGAGGAAAACAATGGCTTAAATCAATGTAATTCACCATATTAACATAGTAAAGGAGAAAATACATATGATCATCTTGATAGATTCAGAGAAGTAATTTGACATCATACATGATAGAGTCCCATCAACTAAGGAACTACTGGAGACTTCCTCAAATGGATAAAGCTAATCTATGAAAACTTAATATAGTGCTTAATAGTAAAAGAGTGAATGCTTTCCCACTGATAAACAGGGACGTGTCACTCTTTACAACATTTTTATATAAAATGGTAGAGTAGCCAAGTGTATTAAACTTATAAAAAATAATCAAAATCATATAGATTGGAAAAGACTAAACCTTTTTGTATTTACAGATGACATAATAATAAATTAGAAAAATTTAAAATATCCATAGAAAAGATGCTAGAGTGCTTATGTGAATTTAACAAGGTCTCAATGTACAAGATACAATTTGTAAAAGTCAAGTTGTATTTTTATATATTTGTGACAAAAAATTGGACATGGGAATTAAAAATATCATCTACAATAGTATCATAATATAAATATCTAGGGATTAGTTTAATAAAATATGTGCCAAGGCCTGTATACTGAAAACTATAAGACAAATGTAGCCTCTTTACTATTGCAATTCAACATTGTAGTGGAAGTTCTTTTTTTTATGATTTTATTTACTTATTTGACAGAGAGAGATCACAAGTAGGCAGAGAAGCAGGCAGAGAGAGAGGGGGAAGCAGGCTCCCTGCTAAGCAGAGAGCCCGATGTGGGGCTTGATCCCAGGACCCTGAGATCATGACCTGAGCCAAAGTTAGAGGCTGAGTCACCCACTGAGCCACCCAGGCACCCCTGTGGTGGAAATTCTAATCAGAGCAGTTAGACAAGAAAAATAAATAAAAGGTAACCAAAGTGAAAAGAACAACATATATCTATTAACAGATAACATGATCCTATATTTAGAAAATCCCAAGTAATACACAAAAATACTATTAGAACTAAAATAATTTCAGCAAAGTTGTAGGGCAATAAGTCAATACACAAAAATCAGTTTCATTTTCATATGCTAGCAATGAACAGTACAAAAAGGAACCCGAGAAAATGATTCCATTTACAATTGCATTATAAAAATAAAATACTTAGGAATGAATTTAACCAAAGAGGTACAAGACTTACATTTTGAAAATTTCAAGATGTTGCTGAAATAAACTAATGAAGGCCTTAATAAATGGAAAGGCAACCTCATTTATGGTTTGAAAAACTTCATATTATCAAAATTGGAATATTCCCCAAGCAATCTATAGATTCAATCCAATCCCTACCAAAATCTCAGTGGTCCTTTTTTCAGAAATGGAAAAGCTGATCCTAAAATTTGTATGGAATTGCAAGATTCAAATGGATTTTTTAAAGATTTTATTTATTTATTTGAGAGAGAGAGAGAGAGAATGAGAGGGGAGAAGGTCAGAGGGAGAAGCAGACCTCCCGCAGAGCTGGGAGTCTGACATGGGACTCGATCCTGGGACTCTGGGATCAAGACCCGAGCTGAAGGCAGTCGCCCAACCAACTGAGCCACCCAGGTGCCCTCAAATGGATTTTTTTTTTTTGATAATCTGATGCAAAAATACCTTGGTTCTCTCATACTACATCATTTTCTTGATGGTCTGCTACACTGATTACATCATGCTATTAGATCTAGAAAAAAAGAAATAGGAAATAAATATCTCAGAAACTCATAAAATTTCAAGGATCCTGCATGTGGGTGAAGGTTCTAGAGTTTTAGTAGTTTGGGAATATTGATGTGTCTCACTCCAAGTGAAAGACAAATTGTTGCATCTGTGCCCTCCAATAAGAAAAGAACAGACTACTGTTTGGATTCAGGAGGTAAAATATACCAAGTCTGAATAATCATTTTTTAAAGATTTGTTTATTTATTTGAAAGAGGGAGAGAGAGAGACAGAGAGAGAGAGCATGAGCATGCTGAGGAGGGAGGGGCAGAGGGATAGAGAATCCCAAACAGACTCTCTGCTGAGTGAGGAGCCTGACATGGGGCTGGATTCCATGATCCTGAGATCATGATCTGAGCCAAAATAAAAAGTCAGACACTTAACCGACTAAGCCACCCAGGTGCCCCAGAATAAACATTTTTTTGGTGCTGGTTTTGAGTGGGGTCAATAGCAAAAGAAGGCTTTAGAAATGTTTCAAGTTACTATGTGAGCTGTTCCGCTACTTTCATCTTGTGACCTTGTGGATCCAATTGTGTTAAAGTGTCTACAGCAGTTGTGTATGCTCTTTGGGGGCCTTTGCAGTTCCCAGGAGAAATTGCACCACAGATCCTTAAGGTTTTGAAACAAAGCTATACTCTTTTCACAAATAATAATTTTCTTTTTGAGACAAATCTTGGTTTGATCTTGGGCCTTCACCAATACAACAAGTAACATGTACCCTAAGCTGCCTGTTATAAAATAGGTATTACTTGAACCACCAAGCAATAGTGGGATAAACAATATTCTCTCATCAGGTGAAAATTCACTTATGTCATATGAAGCTCTAGCAGCCCTAAAGACACTTGAATGTCAAGAGCAAGTGCTTAAAATCTCCATTGCACTTACTCCTGTTGCCTTGATATCTCTCACTCAACCTACCCCTGTGCCTCCTGGGGTGAATCCTGACTAAGAAAGAAAAAATTCACACCTGGTTTGTAGATGGTTTTGCATAGTATGCAGGCAGCAGCCAGAATTCAATGCTTAGCTTTATAGTCTAACTTAGGAGTGGTTCAGAAGGACAATGGGGAATGAAAATTCTTCCAGGGGGCAGAATATCAAGCAGCATATCATGTCATCCTCTTTGTCTAGAAAGATTTATGGACAGAAGGAAAGGTCTACATGGTTTCAAGATAAATAGTTAATAGTTTATCCAAATGGTCAAGGGCCTAGAAGCAACACATTTGGGAAATCAGTGACAAAGAAGCATGGCGAAGAGACACATTGTTGGAAATTTGGAATGTATGCAGAATGTTGAGTATATTTGTGACTCACATGGAGGTTTACCAAAGCACACCCACTACAGCGGGCTTTCAGTAATCAGGTGAATGAGATGACTTGCTTTCTGCACCAGTAAACTTCTTTTCCTTTTCAATGCTAGTGCTTGCTAAATGGGATCAAGAATAAAATGTACATAATGACATGGAAGGAGATTATTCATACTTAAAGTAGAGATTCTTCTCACTGAGACTGATCTGGCCACTTGTACTGCTAAGTGCATAGTATGTCAATAGCCACAAACCAATCTGAAGTCCCAACTATGACACACATTCTATGGGAACAGGCTTCCTAGCCCTTCCTTCATCATTGAGGGATCAATGATTTATCCTCATTGAAATTTTGTAACATCTACATTGCTTTTGGTGTTATCATGCATGGAGGTGAGGTATATATGTTCAACCAGTGACTAATGTATGATGCAGCTTTTCCCATGGCCAGAACACAAGTATGTGGGAATCAAGGTGTGAAAGTAAGAGTGCCTCCATTCACTATTATTTCTTATAACTTACATGCCAAGCTTTTCTTCCCATTGCTACATATTTGGATTGTGTTAGTTGAGAGGTTTTAGTTTCCAAGGGAGAAATGTTTCCCACAGAGAACACAAGTTGGTTCCACTGACCTGGAATTAGAGATTTTCCTAGCCACTTTGGGATTCTCATGCAATCAACTGACAGAGAAAACTTTCACAACATTGACTTGCTAGCAAATTCAGATAAAGAGTTCAATGTGGGAGCCTACCAAATAAACACTTTAGCTATTCTGGGTTTTCAAATCATAGGGTGACCTAAACTTTTACTCCTGCTGAAGTATAGGAGTAAAAAGCAGAAAAACACAAAAAATACATAAATACATAATTACAAAATACATTGTGTCATAAGAGGAATATAACCAGGGAATCAAATTTAGATCAAGAGATCAGGGAAAGACTCAGAAAAATTAAAGATCTAAGATGAGATGTTGATGATATGCTTGGGACTAGCACAGGGAAGAGTAGAGGAGAGAGCATTCTGGGCAGAATGAAATGCTGTGCAAAGAGTTTCTTTTGAAGAATTGTATGGATGACTAATGTAAATAATGTGTGTGCCAGGCTGTCAGTGGCAGTAGATGGGGCTGGAGAAGTAGGCAAAAGCCAGGGCATGCAGGGAGTTGTGCATAATGGTAAGGGGTCTGGAACTTTTATTAGATATGAGAAGACATAGAGAGGGTAAAGTAAAGGGATGACAAGAAGCAATTTATGTTTTATAAAGATATTTGTGGCTGAGGGAAAAAGTTGAATTAAAGGTGATAGAATAGATAAGAATGAAGTTGACTATGAGGTTATTGCAATAATCCAATTAAGAGATAATACAGAGAAGATGGAGAAAAAGGACAGGTGGATGGATCAGCAATATATGTATAGGTGGAATAAACAAGACGTGGTGGACTGTGCATTGGAAATGATGAAGAGGAAGGAAAAGGTTAGTTTCTAGGCTTATGGTCTGAAAAATCGGATAAATGGAGGGATCATTTACTGAGACACAGCAACAGAAATTCAAGCAGATTTTGTGTTGGGTTAACTTTGGACATGATAATTTTGATATGCTTGGTGAGATACCAAGTAGAGATACCTGGAAGACATTGGGATCTATGAATCGTAGTCTAATTTATTGATAGTGGTTCACTGGCAAAAATGATTTTTGAATCCCCAAGAAGAGGTTAGGTAAAGAGAGAGAAAAAGAAAAGAAGGTAAGTGGACCTAGGACAGAGACTTGCAGAATTCTAACACTGGGAAGAGGGGAAGAAGTGAGTAAAGGACAATTGGGAGTGAACACTTTTGCTAACTGAATAATAACTTCTGTTTATATAACTTATTTTAGTAGATAATAGTTATATAACACATACTATCATTAATTATCATAGTTTTATAATATATAATTGTATAAAACATACTACTGTTGATTCAGACTAATATATTGTATGTGGTAAATATTCTTACCAGTGTAATTGTTCCTTTAAGAATTAAGCATTCTGTTTTAGACTCAGAAATTTGAGTTCAAAGTCTTTCTCTGCCACTTAGTACCTACGTGATCTTGCAAGTTGATTGACCACTTTAAACCTCAGTTTTATTGTATGTAAAATAAGTTAATACTAATACCTTATCTATGGATTAGAAGAGTTAATATCGAATCTGTATAAATCACGTTGGCAGGTACACAAAAATACTTTTAAATGGTTTAACTATTATTATTGTATTATTGTTGTTGTTACTGTTATCTTTAAATCTTGTGGTTACTCTATTCCCAGGAAATCACTCTGTTATCTATTCCTCTCTACTGACATCTTTTTGTCTGGACTTCCACAATAGCAGGTTCATCATATCCCTGCTTTCTTTTTATTTTCCATACAGCAACCTTCTTGAAATATACATTGAATCCATTTGTTTGAACATTTTCAGTGACTTCCATTTTCACTTAAACACCTGAGAAACCTTCCATCTCATCTTAATTACTCATTTACTTATTTTTCTGTCTCTCCACTCAAATGTGAGTTCCAATAGGACAGGGGTCTTCTTTGTTATGGTCAGTGCTATATCTCCAGGTCTAGCACAATGCTTGGCACATAGTAAGAGCTTAATAAATACCTTTTGAAAGGACAAGGATTGTTTGGTTAATCACTGCATTGTTACATCTAGCACATAGGCCAGCATGTAGTAACTACTCAACATATATTTGCTGAATGAAAAAAAAAAACGCATGAATAAATGAATGTACAATTAGTCAAAAGTGGTTCTCCAGTCTTAGCATCTCCAATAGCTAAGACTGAATCTTTTGTCACAAAATATGGATATATTAGCACATTGGAAAATAAAAAAAACAAAACCAGAGGTCCTTAAAATCATTGTGTCAAATACATAAAATATGAAATCACCATGTTCTAACTATGAGCTCTCTGACAACAGAATAAATTTTTGTTCATCACTGTATTCCAACTCCTGGCACACAATCATATACAGAATTTCCCTCTTCAGCTGATCTGTAAATAAAGAGGAAATACAATGATTACACTATAATTTTAGATGGTCTCCTCCAGAAATGCCTTTGAACTAGTTGCTTCTGAAACATTAGGAAACATTTCTGAGCAGTGTGTTTCCTTCCTTCTCACCTCTACCTGTCATTCAAATAATGTGATTTTTCCACAGGCTGGGTAAACCGAAAACGGGAGTTAATCAAAAAGCTCTCAGCTGGAACATTTGACTTGCTACACATATTCCTATACCTAATGGGGATTAGGTTATTTTAAAAATAATTTGCTAGTGTGAAAGACAAGGTTCAAATGAAAAACCACACATGTATAGATCTAGATTAAGTCCCTTACCAGTTCATACTTCTTGACATCTATTGGGACTATTGTAATCCAGGTTTCTGGGTTTGATTTAATAGAAGGGCAAAATCTTGTGGTGAGAATTGATATGATGCCCCTCTCAGGTGTAGTTTCTTTCTACTCAAAGCTAAATTTAGATGTACTCTGGGATTTCTTTGACTTGAAGGGCTTGAGTGTGTTAAGACTTCATAGCTATTACTGGAATTTTAGGATTTTCTGAGATTTAAGTCTCTGATTCTAGACACCATGTCTAAGGATTTTTTTCCTTGTTAGGAGAACACCTAGCCTAGACCTCCCTACAGTGACAGGTGTGTTCTGGGGATTAATGATAATGTTTAAAAAATACAGAGTTCTGTAGATGAAATATGCCTTTTCGGTTCAAAACATTAGTGGTCCAGCTGAATCTTTCCAGTTATAAAAATTGAATCAAATGTGTTTACCAAAACAGTGCTTCCAGTGCAATTGCTACCCACACAGTTTTATATATTTAACATATGTATAACTTATTAAAGTATCTTACAGACACAGTTGGATAAAAATGATGCATTTGAAATGTAATAACATTTAATTTACCAAGTACTTTATCACTGTCCTGGAAGAAAAGTCCTTAAATTCTGTTTGGTAGAGTTAGCAAAAGAACTGTAGTAATAGAACTGACTCTTCTAGATAATTTAGTCCTCTTATATCACTGTCGTCCTGGTGGAAACTGCGGCCTTCCTTGACATTTTTTACTTGACTTTAAGACCAATTTATATGGTAATAACTGCCTGAAGTCTTCAGCTTGATACACCCTTTCTGTACCTCACCTATGATCTTTTAATTTATTGCTGCTGATATTTTCTACATTGATTTGATGTTTTAATTCAAATGTACAGAAAATTGTTTTTCTTTAGACTGAAAATCAAGAATCACCTTTTTTTTTTTGATGTTGAGCAAAACATCATGTATGCAAACAGGGAAGTTATTAGCATCTTACAGATTACAAATTAGGCACAGCTGGAGACCGTATCAATTTCTTCAGGCTAACTAATACAGAGAAGCACTAATTTACTAATGGTGCTAGACTTTGTCCATTATGGAATAGGCATAAAATAAAGTGTTGTAGAATAATTTTGTTCATATTCTATGTGTTACCTTTAAAATAAAGTAGGAGATTTTTATGGTCTGAAGGAACTCAATTAACTTGTAGAGCATGAAATACTTTAGGTTAGGAAAGTCAGGCTCTATAAGGACTATTTTGATGGACATTTTGGTCATTAAATGAAGAAAAAAATTTTCAATAAATATGAAAAGAATGTAAATATACACTAAAGAAAAAAAATAAGTACTTAACAAGAATTTGTCATCTTTTATGGAAGTAAGCCTAAAAGAGAAATAAAAATCTCATTTCAGTTATTTGAAAGATAGCCCATAGTTGATTTGCATTCGATGTTGATTTAACAAGGTCTTCTTTGGTTAGCTTTTAATAAAGTGTTTGTATTGTACCTATAAAACAGTTTATCTCATTTAATATTATCATATTTATTAATATTATTAAATATTTATTGATTTTTTTCTTGCATAATGCTTGGCACATAATAAGCATTAAACAAAAATTCTTGAATTCATTAAATCATATTGAAGAAAATTAATTTTTAATATAGAAAGATAGCACTAAGGTGCGTTTGAACTAAATGCAAACAATATATCTGAAAAATTAGTTCTGGCTAGTCTGTTATTCTAGACCACATGCTTTCGAGAACAGTTGTATTTTGGATCCAAATGTTGCCTTTTTTCTATTACTTAAGTCTTAGAGGTCAACTTAACATGTGTAAGAAGAATGAACTTAGGAGCTTGAGTTAGAAACTCCTGGATGCATGGCCACAGAACCTGACTTAAAAGTTGTAGGAGTTGATAAATCCTCAGCGTGGAAGACCCCTCAGAAATGTAACATACTTCCCTTCCCTGGGATTTCTCAGAGTGTCTTCCAGAGAACTCAAGGTCCACCTGAGTTGTTACAGAAAAAAGAAAAAAAGATTCTATATCTAAATAAGTTTAGGCAATGCTACTTGCTATAGCTCTCTCCTAGTGTGTCATAATGCACATTAACATATTAAAGCTCCAAGCACTAAAAAATATATCTATATTTATTTAACAACATCTCTTAAAATATACTTGACCCTCGGAGTCTTTTTTCAAATAAATCCTTTTAATATAGTAAGGACCTAATATTCTTTTCTGCATATTTTGGACAATTCTGTTTTAAGGTATTATCAATAATTTACATTAATTGTGAAAACCAGATGACGAAAAAGAAAACATGAAGGTTTTGGCCTTTAGAAGAAGTCGGAAAGGATGCCCTTGAGGGAGGAAAAGAAACAAACCAGGAATCAATGGAGGTAATGGAGACCAGCTTCATAATTTGTCAAGTGGTCTTCTATGATTTTATAACTATCGACAAGTGCCATATGTAAATGTTGGTGATCTCTTTTGATGCAGAGGCTATTATCCATAGTGATTCAGAAATAAAATGTATTTGAACCAAGGGGCAAAGATGGTTAGGATAGTTTAATTTGTTACAGATAGAATACAAATGGAGATGAAAACAATAAAGAAAAATCATAAAATCACAACACTATAAGAGGCCTTTGAAAGATACTGTTTTATTTCTATTCCATTTGGAAAGTTCTCCATTTAAAACAAAGCATATCCAATTACTTTGCTGATAAATTTTCATGACTTATGTCATTAAGTTCTTTATAATATCAAATTCTAATCCCTTCTTCTATAACTCGAGCCTGTTTCCTCATGCCTTACCTTTGTGTGTATATTGGTTTACTGCCACTTAATGTAATTTTGTCATCTTTTATCTGAATTCTTTAACTAAGCCCTTCTTGTCCTCAGAAAGAGGGATTTAAAATGTGTTCTGAAGCTAGATTTTTGTCACAGAGAAAATGAGAGCTATATCTTCTTCATTTCTGACGAGTGTTTTCAGAGTCTCCCACACAAAACAAGCGACAAGTATACATAAGGGTCTGTTTGTTGGGAAGAGGACAAAAGAGGTTTTCAGTAATACATTTAAGAAGGAGCTGGGATTTCTTTATATTTGGCACCTGGAAACACAAAAGCAATTTATATGAGGAGAAGTTAGTGACTTAATAACCACCCAGGTAAATAAAGTTAGGCAGTATGTGGATTTTTCAATTCTCTTTTAAGTCAAGTCTGTGGCAAAAAAGAGGGACTTTGTTGGTGTCAGGTGGTGCTTCAGGGACAGGAAAAGCGCCTTGGAAAGGAGGCGCAGGTGCTCAGAAGGGATTCTTGATGGAGACTCTGCTCCCAGAGTGCTTTTGAACACCATGAAGAATGCATTCATCTACCTTCAGTTCAATAATTAATGTCACTATTCCTACAGCTACTCTTAGAATAACAAATACAGGCAACTCAAGACTTTAAAGAGATTTCCCTTAAGATGCCTCATATTATGGCATATTTTAGCCTTGATATTATTATGTGTTATAGTGATACAAAGTGGAGATAGTTTTTTCAAATTAGGGGGAATTCTTATGACCTCCACAAAAGAAGAGACAGTGGACTATTTGACACAATATTTTATTCAACTTTTATTTATCATATAAAGGAGAGCAAAATGTTTAAATGATTGGCATGGCACTATGGAACTGGGCTCTAATTGGAAGCTAAATGATTATTTGCACTTGACATGGAAGGTCACTTTGCCTTCAGAACTCTGGAATCATTTCATGCAGAGTTTGGTGCTCTCTAAAGGAATTTCAGTCCAGAATCTCACCTGAGTTCTAAGGAAATTCTGAAATTGTAGCAACTTCCTGGAGAAAAGAAAACACTCATGCACACCCACAGCCCCACTCCCACCCCACTGCCCAGGCACAGGCTTTGAAGAACTTCCTGTTTTGGTTGCTGACATGGAGAGGAAAGCTGTCCTCTGCTATTTTTCTTTGGAGTTCTATTTCTGCAAATCTCTGGCTCGATGATGGCTGTTTTTAACCAGCATCTTGCATGTACTTTCCTTTGTATATAGAGGACATTTTACTTTGTATGTAAAGGGTATTTTATGGCACGTGTTGGACATGATTTTTCTACCACTTATCAAATTTTCTATCATCAGATTTATTTTTCATATTTTATATATGAAAATTAATTTTAACACTGTACTATTTTGTAACCTGATTATTTATTTATCCTCCTATTCATTTGGTGCATAGGATATTAGTTCTGAAAGAGGGCTTTGAGATCATGTATTCTAAACTCTCTTTTTTCCCACTGTGGAAAAGTTATTTATTTGCCTCAGGATGTGTGTTAGCTTATTAAAAGAGTGGCAGTTAGAATATGGGCAACCTGAAATAGTATGTGATCCGACAAACTGTCGGAATGCCTATTCTGAACTTAAGAAACAATTTCAAAAATTAGCTGATTTGAATACTCAAGTAGTCTAGGTACGTGGTAAGTTCTCATTCAGTATTTGTAGACTGAATGAATAAATAATAGATGTTGAATTATAGCCAATTTAAGCCATGATTTTTGTGGACTTGTTTGTTTAACACTCTAGATCATCCTTGACCCATTTTTTTTTCTGCATAAATTAATAGCTTGCTTTCTGCATAAATCCATAAATTTAATGTCTTTTTCACGGAAACAGAGTCTTTTCTTGATTCAAACAAATTATTTCTCAAATATTCAGTATACCTGTGCTGGTCTATTCAGCAAGGCATATCCATTTGTAAGTACAGAAACCAGCCTTCTCTGAGTTGGGAGATAATATCCCTTACACATTTGGAAGTGTTGATTTGTAAACGGAAAGATAAAAAATATCCCAAATGCTAGCTAGTTCTTCTTTGATATTTAAAATGTCTAGGTTTATATCAAAATTTTTACATCCATCTCAAAAAATATAATAAGAAAAACAATTTTTTCTCAGAAGTTTATCTATTAGTTCAAAAAAGTTTATAAAAGCATTTTTCTTTTCTGTTAAGCAATTATAGTCTAATGCTAATACGGTAAAGTGACCAGTAGGAGAACAATGACATCTATGAGTTAGACAGGCTCTTTGTTAGTTAGCAACTAGATGATACAAAAAATGGTAAAGTTTATTTTACTTCTCTATTTGCATATGCATCCTATATATCCATCAGAAATACAGCATGTATTATTTAAATAAAATCTAGCTGAACTGATTGAGGTTGGAATCATTTATCTTTGTTAGTGTCTTTATGAGGATATTTACACATGCAGTAATAAGAGATGGATAATTAAAGGTATATTGATTTTAATAATACTTTAATGGAATGTAATTGATCTTTCAAATTTTGTATCATTCCTGATTCTCAAAATCTTGGTTTTAAGTATCAAGATTATTCATTAAATGACCCACTTCTATTACTCTTTGCTTTTAAATTTTGAAAATGCCATAATTCTTTGTCAAAACTGCATTTATTGTCTCTCAGACCCCTTCTTTATGACATCCTCAGCATCATCAATTTCAAAACTGAGATGCACCATCTTGTGTTTAATTTGCTATTACTCAGTTAGTTATGAATAGTATTACAGCCTTTAAGTCCTTTATGCCTTACTCTGCTGTTTCTCTCATTTTCACATAAACTGGTATATGAGCTGAAATAGATCCTGTTATGTGGAAAGAGTCAATTAATTCACACTTTGATCTAATAAGATAGGCTCTATCCTTGGATAGGATTTGTGGGCATGACAGTAAAGTCTCTCACTCTATCCCAATAGAATCCTCCCAGTTCAACAAGCTGTTAGGCATTTGGAAATCTTTTCTGATTTTCTATATATGGCTTCCCAGCATAGCTTTCCAAACTTCCTTGGTGTAAATTATCCTTTTTTAAAATCTAAAATGTGCTTGAGATATTTCTGAAAAATTTTCTCAATATAGACTTTAATTGAAGATGGAACTGTAGTTCAAATGCATTCTCCTGAATTGTTATCAGGTGTCTAAAACAGCAGGCAGTAAACTATCTTCTTTTCAGCTAAGCACCTATTAAAGCTACTGGCTGTATTTGTTATAATACCGGCCAGTTGGAATGAAGCCATTCCAGACTGACTTATCAATCATGTATGCTACAATTTCGACTGACCTACTCTTTCCTTGTAGTAATCTCCTTGCAGTTTCCTTTTTCAAAGTAGCCAACACATCTATTTTTAACCCTTAATTTCCTTGAGCCTCTCTGGTATACCCAGCAGATAAAGGTATAGAACAACACAGTTCCTAATTTAGAGAGATTATATTCTAAAAGGTCATTTGTCAATTAACTTACAATAATGGCACTCATTTCCCCCAAAAAACAATGTTATTCTTGTTGTTTAGGTTCTTTTGGTTGTCTTCAAATTTTCATCCTTATTATTTATCACAATACATTCCTGGTACGTGGTAGGTGCTAAATAAAATTTGTGGCATGAATGACTGAATGTAATGCCAACACTGTAAAACCTAATCACAATGTAGAAAACCATTTATATGAGAAGATGCTTTCTGATTTCCACCTTGGAATAATGCCAGCTACAAACCTTTCTATAATACACTGGAGTAAGAACTCTTTACCAGTTTCCTCGACTTGTGAATAGACACTTCTCTGGTCTGTCTTCATGGGAGCCCTTTTAAGTCGTGCATAGCTTGCTTTCTCCTTCTTTTCTTCTGCTTGTTCCATGAATTGGTTTCCTGTTTTCCTGGTGTTGTCTGTAGTTTGACATATTTTATTTAATCTGCTCCTCCTGAAATAAGGGAATATTTCTTGAGGGTTTTTCTTCTTTGTTTTTTTTTTCCTTCCTGTGTGAATAACAAGAAAGTAAACTATACCAAATATTTTAAAAGAAAACAACACAAACCCCACACCCAAATTCCTTTTTATAGTTACTCATTATAATTTCTTTTCTGGTTGTTCATAATAAGGAAGTAGGGTTTTATATAAAATCTTTTTTTTGAGTTTTATATAAATTCTAATAGACAAATATATTTTTACTTATAAAGGGCAATGAAAATATTTTTTTGTTTCGAGAATTTGTGGTCAGGCTCTCTTGGGCCAGTGTCCAACAGTAGAAGGATGGACTAAAGCTTTATGATCTTGAGCAGAATTTATCAGTTAATTTTGGCTAAATTGATGCTGATTAAAAACCACTCAGTGAAGAGCCTGGGTGGCTTACTCAGTTTAGCGTCCAACTCTCAATTCCTGCTGGGTCATGATCTCAGCATCGTGGGATTGAGACCTGTGTGGGGCTCTGTGCCCAGCATGGAGTTTGCTTGTCTCTCTACCCTAATGCTCTCTTTCTCAAGTACACAAATAAAATCTTAAAAAAATAAAAACCACTCAGAAACACAGTGACAGGCGACAATAAGCAGTTGTCTCTTACTCCTGAATCTGAGATTTGGCTGGGACTCAGCTGATGAAGATGGGGCTTGTCAATAGGCTGGAGGTGAGGTTTAGGTCTGTTCTAGATATCTCTCATTCTTCTGGGATTAGTGGGCTATGTAGGCATTTTCTTCTCATGTCTATGGCAGAATTTAAGGATAAATCTGGCTGCATAAGCACATATCAAGCCTCTACTTATTTAGTTCTCATTGGCTAAAGAAAGTCACATAACTATGCTCCAAGTAAAAAACCAAGAAGTAAACTTCCCATCTGGCAGGAAGAACTGCAAAGTCATATGGCAAAGGGTAGATACAAGGAAAGGTATAGAACTGAGAACAGCAATGCATTCTACCACCTAGGATGAGATGGAGAACATGTGCGTGCCCCAGGGGAGCTAATAATTTGGTACCTTTTAAAACCAGTGTTCTTTAGCATGTTGCTGTCCAGTTTTCCTGACACCCATTTGTTGACAAAACTGCCTTTTTCCCATTATATATTCTTACCTCTTTGACATAGACTAATTGACCCTAAAAACGTGTGTTTATTTCTGGACTCTGGCAAAGGAAACAAAAGCAAATTGGAACTATACAAAAATGAAAAGTTTCCGCACAGTGAAGGAAACCAACAAAACAAAAAGGCAAGCTACTGAATGGGAGAGGATATTTTCAAATCATATATTAAATAAGGGCTTAATATCCAAAATATATCAGGGACTTATACTACTCCACACCAAAAAAAAAATCCAATTAAAAAAATAGGCAGAGGACATGCATAGACATTTTTCTATGTCTATAGAAGACATACAGATGACCCATGGACACCTGAAAAGATGGTCAACATCACTCATCATCAGGGAAATGAAAATCAAAACCACAATGAGATATCACTTTACACCTGTCAGAATGGCTAAAATAAAAAAGATGAGAAATAACAAGTGTTGCCAGGGATGTAGAGAAAAAGGAAACTTCATCCACTGTTGGTGAGAATGCAAATTGGTGTAACCACTGTAGAAAACAGTATGGAGGGTCCTGAAAAAGTTAAAAATAGAATTACCATATGATTCAGTAATTCCACTACTGTTTTTTTCCCCAAGGAAAATGAAAACACTAATTCAAAAAGACATAATGCAACCCTATGTTTATAATAATGCTGCTGTTTGCAGCATTATTTGCAATAGACAAGATTTGGAAGCAACCCAAGTTTCCACTGGTAGATGAATAGAAAAAGAAGGAATAGAAAAAGAAGATGTGTGTGTGTGTGTGTGTGTGTGTACACATATATGTGCATACATATTATGGAATATTACTCAGCCATAAAAATGAAGTCTTGCCATTTTCAACAACATGGATGAACCTACAGTGTTTAATGCTAAATGACTAAGTGTAAGAAGTGTAAGAAGTAACAATGTCCTTTAAGTAGTTGTTTAGTATTTAGTGAAGGTGGAGAGAGTCTGAATAGCTAATGGAACAAATTGGGCAGAGAAACATCTACTCAGTAATTGACTTTTGCTTGCCAAACCAGTGTCAATATTTTAGGGTAAAAAAGACAAAAATAGTACAATAGTTACGAGTGCAGGTTCTGAACCAGGTTGCTTGGATTTAAATACCACTCTGCTTTTACTACCTGTGTGACATAGGCCAAATCATTTAACCTCAAGTTAGTTATAAACATTATTTATATGCTGCTATTATCTCTTCAACTTTATTTTCTATATAGCAAACCAGACAACTTCTTAGAAGGCAAAGAATTTAAAATTTAGGCAACAAAATTTACATTTCAATAGATATGCATCACTCAGTTTTTGGAATTTCAGCTGATTATGACTGACTTTATCTGCCCATAGCTGCAGATGTTCATTAAAAAATTATTCAGTAGAACTCTATCTGCAGTAGAGAGCGGCATTCACTTGAGGGCATAAGGTTATGATAAAAGATGAATTTAAAATTTGATCATTTATTTCAATATTATTTTAACACCTTCATAGGTTGGCCCCTCATGGTCATTGTCATGACTTTCTCTGTATTTTTACACTGGTTCTCTGGTCTCAGACAAGGGGAGAGAGCTAAACTGGTTTAAAAAACTGAGCAATCAGGGAGGATAATGCTAATTGATGAGAGGTTCTGAAACATCACTGGTCATTGCAGAACATGTATTCTATTGAGTTGGAAGGGATATGTTTATAGGCTGTTTGGAGTGAGAGGTGGAATTGCAAAAGACATATTTGAATAATGAAGCTAAATTATTTAATAAGAAAAAAAGTGTAGTAAGTATAGGGACTTTAATTTTTTGTGTGAGATATGAAAATTTGGGACCAGGGTTGAATTCTTGGGGACAATAGAAGGTGACCATGTTCTTAATGTAAAGCAGAGGAGGACCACCAGGGCTGCAAAGTTCTTGTCTCTAAAAGGTGATTAAGTAGTTTTTGTTGAAAGCAATACTAATTTGTAGGCCTTTCTAAGTCATCTATGTGTCTTTGTCTCTCATATGTTGCTGGCTTACTTTCCCCCTTTTCAGATCAGTCTTGCTAAAGTGATCTTGGACCAATGGGAAAATTACGATATGGAAACTGGGGCGGACACTGATCAAATACTTATTAAATAACTATTATGTACTAGACATTCTTCTAAGACACTAAAGAGAAAAAATAAACAGTTCCAGTTTAATAGTGGAGCTTACCATGTCAACCAATTATTTCCATATAATCTATAAGGTCTATCATTTATTGAAGATTTAGCACTCGGCTAAAATACTCATTTCTACTACAAATCCTTCCATCATTTTAGTAATAACCACTTAGACAATCTACCTGTACTCTGGCCAGTCAGTGCCTTGACTTCCTCATTTCTTATCCTTCTCATCACCCACCTCAGGGTTATAACCTAAACCTCGTTTTTGGCAATATTGGACCCCCCCCCCAGCAAAATATTAATTTCGAAAACCCCATATGAACCCCATCACTTCCTATTTTTTAGCTCATTTTCCCTGTATTCCCATTTCATTTGTTCTTGACCCTATTAGGACTTTAAACCATTGACCCTCTCCCACTCCTCATCACTTTTTTATAGTTCATTTCTTCCCAACATCACCCACCTATGTCTTCATTTCTCTCTTTGTCTTCTTTAGAGTCAGTACCTTTGGTCATTCCCCTTGCATACATCCTCAACTCCCCTGCTTTTTTCTTACCTAGCAAAACTCTACCCTATTTAAATATAACTGCTGTATTTCATGACTAGAATCAAATAGCTGAATGTGGCTTAAAGAAACCATTCAACAATGCTTACTACTCTCTTTAGATTTATGATGACAAATCTCAAGTGAGCCCTCAGTCCTGCAAGGAAGTCCTACTAGATTTTTCTAGTAAATTCATTTTCTTCTCTGAAGTGATGATTTTACACTTTATTCTCTCTTTTTAAACTTTTAGTATTTCTTATCTCACCTTTATTCTCAGCTTATACAGAAGTGCTCAGAACTGCTTCCCCTTCCCATCACCAAATCTGCCTACATCTTTACTCTTTTCTGCTTTCCTTCTTGCTCCTACAAATAAACTGTCCTTGCTTCTCCTCATAGCCAGCTCCTTCACTTGTGCTCCATTCCCTCTTTTTTTCTGGCATTCTCTGCCACTGAAATATCCCATCTCTTGTCTGCTTTATCAGCTTTTTTTTCTAGTGGATCATTCCCATTAGCTTATAAACATGGTGTAATAGTTTCCAACTTTAAAGGGAAAATCCGTCCTTTACTTTAGTTTCCCTTTATACCACCATCCTATTCCTCTGCTCCTTTTGACAGTAAAAGTCCTTGAAAAAGTTGCCTAAGCTTTCTATGTCCATTTCTCACTTTATTCTCTGAAAAAGATGTACCCTCATCACTCTTTTCTTTCTACTCCTACACTGAAACTACTCTTGTCAGCAGCTAGCTCTGACTTCTAGTTTGCCAAAGTCAGTGTTGGTTATCAGTGTTCATCTCATTCAACCTCTCAGCAGCACTGCAACCTTTTCTAGGCCTCTGTGGGACTAGATATCAAGTTTTTTATTTTCTTTTTCACTGGTTGCATCTTCTCAGCTTTCTTTATTGACTTCTCCATTTTCCAATTTCTTGGCCTTCCTTTCCTGACTAAATATTCCCTTTACACGATTCCATACATTCTCTTGTCATTTAATGAAACTATAGACAAGTGACCCATTTATAGCTCTAGATCCCATTTCTCCTGTGAGTTTCAAGCTTGTATATTCACTATTCATTTGACTCCTCTTTGATGTCTATCAGGTGCCTCAAGTGTGGCCAGTCAAAAACAGAACTCATGATATTTTGTTAGCCTTCCTGCTTGTCTCTAGTTGTTTTAATATTTTAATTAATTAATCAATTAATATTTCTACACTTCCCCAATTGCTCGGGCCTAGAAGTCCCTCCTCTTCCCCCATGTCTAATAACTTAAAAAGCCTTGTTGGAACTTGTTTACTCTAAAAATCTGTCTCAAACCAGCACTTTTTTCTACCTGCACTGCTGACACCTTGTCCAAGCCACCTTCTTTTCTTTTTTGGATGATTGGAATCTCTTCTTGTCCTGTTTCTTTACCTCTACTCTTGTCCTGGTGCCATAAATTCTCCATAAAGCAATTAAGATCTTCTCAAAACATTTTTTAATTTATTTTTAAAAGATTTTATTAATTTGAGAGAGAGAGAGGGAGAGAGATCGAGCATGAGTGGGGTGGAGGATGGGAAAAGCAGACTCCCCGCCAAGCAGGGAGCCAGATGTGGGGCTTGATCCCAAGACCCTGAGATCGTGACCTGAGTTGAAGGCAGATGCTTAACTGACTGAGCCATCTAGGCACCCCAGGATCTTTTTAAAATATTAACAGAGTTATGTCATTCTCCTGAATAAAATCCTCCAGCACTGAAAGGTACTTGGCTGGTTTAGTTGGAAGAGCATAAGACTCTTGATCTTGGGGCTGTGAGTTCAAGCTTCACATTGGCTATATATATTACATAGATAAATAACACTTAAAAAAATCCTTTAGCATTGTGGTTTTGATGGAAGAGTATATATTCATGTTTTAAATTGTAATTATATGTTCAATGTATGTATATTGATTTTTATGAACCTGCTTTTAACAAATTCTTTTTAAATCAGATATTGATTAATTTGAAGAAGAAGATTTCTGTTTTATATCTGTATTTCCACCTTGACTGAGAAAAGGGCATTTCCTCATCTAATCATTTGATCAATCTCTTTGAAAATAGCTATATAATATTTCATTGTATGCATGTGCTGTGACTAAAAATTCTCCTATTGTTGAGTATTTTGGCTGTTTCTACATCTTACTATAAAAAATAAGAATGTTACAAATATCTGTGCAAATTATAGCACAAAATGTATAATTAGTAGGTCAAAGATAATATACATTTTAAAGCCTTTCATTAAATATCTCTGAGGCTTTGTTTAGATGCCTTGTAGAAAAGGATTGGTTCAAGGTTGAAGGGTTAGTATGAGAATAGAACATTGTGGGCTATTCCATATCATCTCTAATCTAGATTTTTCTTACTGTTTTCCTGAATTCTCCCCACTTTTGTACCAGTGCTCTTTAAGAAGAAGGCTATCATGCAATGAATAGTATTTCAAAGATTTTTATAGGATTCTGGGAGCAGGAAAGGTTCTCCTTGACAGCCTCATTACTTGGTGATGTGAGGTAATGGCTGAAGCATGGAAGAGAGAAGTAGGGTGGCCAATGCATTGAATCAGTAGCAGGAGCATCATTAGTTTAGGATTAGTATTTGGGGTCCAGGAAGCTGCATGTCAGTGACTAGTGCCTGTTATCTGCATGAAGATTGTATAGAACTGGGGCCAATTAAGCTATGTTGACCTATGCAATGAAAGCCCTCTCTGGGTAGGTCATGGGAGAGAAGAGAGGACAGTTAAATTGGAAAGGGCCATGAGAGAGATAAAGGGACAGCTGCTTTGTTTGGGAAAGTTGAAGGAGAGGTGGAGAAAGAAGATTATAAGTTTTTCCATTGTCTTGTGAATGTTTCCAAGCAATAAAGATCTAAATTACTATAATTGCTTTTCAGTTCTTAGACACAAATTTATTTGGATAGCACTCCATGCTGCAGCTTGCTTTTAGGCAGAGTGAGTTGGCCTGGATTAATGTGGGTTACCATTATGATCGGAATATTTATTCTGTAGGCTCTGAGTAGGGCAGAAATTCAAGCGGTAGCAATTTTTTTATTGTCATTGGGATTCACGTGTATCTTCAGGTTGATGTGATCTAGGGAAACATGGTTATACTCATTATCACTGAGGCTTGCACACCATTAAAAAGGTGTAGATATCATATGGATAAAATAATATATCCTGTGATTTCAATTTACATTATATCACAAGTCACACTATTTTTTTAAATTGGACATTTTGATGAATACATGTATTTATCTTTGAAGGACTAGAAAAATAACAGTGATTTTATAACAGATTTTAATTAAAAGTCAGCTAATAGACCAGCAATCAGAATTATGACCTACTTGACCAGGTAGAGTTCTGAAAGCTTGAGAAAAAGCTTAATGGGTATATTTAAAAAAAATCACAGTAGATAAACACGCTATGAGCCAAACACTTTATTATTTTAGTGACGATTATAATTAATTGTAATTGTTTTTAAGAAAATAAGTATCTTTAAAAATGCTTATTTAATTTGCCTTCATGGGAATAAGACTTTCTTTTTAAGTAGGAATGCAGATTTATTAAATAATGTCATAGTGGTTCATGGTTTCATAGCAATTCCCATTTTTAACAATTGAAGATGGGAATTTTGGAATTTCTTGAATATATCCTGTTTACTATGCCTCAGACACATTATATATGTATCTGAAATGATATGATGCAAATAAACCCAAGGCATGATTAGAGTTTTAAGTACCAAATTGCAGACAAGGGTGACTTGTTTTTTCTAAGATGCAAATAAAGAGAGCATGCCCTTGCAACCTCCATCACCTTATATATCCAAACAGTCCAAATGAGTTGTGATAAGTGTGCTTTTAATATCTTAGAACAACTGGTTTCTGAAATGTCACAATTGGAGATTTTATGGTGTCACTTAATGTGAAATAAAACATGAAGGGATTTCAGGGGAAACTTGTCTGTTTGTGGATGTGACAGCAGGCCTAGCTCAGCTGTGCAGTAGGTGAAGGCCTGGGGCTTTGGTGGTCCACCTTGTCATGTAGCACTTGTCTCTTTTGCTCTCAGAAATTCATTCTCCTGAATTCATATTTTGTTAAACTCAGTTGGTATTTATTATTGCTTTAAATTCTGTTTGGAAAGATATAGAATATTAAACATACCTATTTGTTTTAAAAATATGCGTGAGATTTTATGGAGGATACTAATGAAATAAAGTGCCCCTGCCAGCCATCAAGGAATGAACAAATTAATTGGGAGACAACATATAGAAACATGAAACAGTCATATAACAAAATAAAGTTGTATATTTTCAAATGAGAAAATGAACATTGTATGTGAATGCTATTATAGGAATCCAGATGTGAGAGAATGTGTTCTGATATGAAGTGGTCAGGAGATGTGGTATTTGAGTTGAGTGCTAAAGATTGGGCAGGTTTTCTGTCAGAAGCAAGGAAGGGGAGTGGTTTTGCAGAGAGGGGAGCGATACATATGCACAGAGCTAATAAGGCAGGAGTCTTCTCCTGAATGGATAGTGGCAACAGCTAATGTTATAAATATGTTTATGTTAATGTGCTTCTGAAATGATTTTAGGGTAGATGTTGTTTCGTGGTTGAGTTTGTTTTCTTTTTTTTATTTATTTATTTATTTATTAGAGAGTGAGAGACTGAGAATGAGAGGGGAGAAGGTCAGAGGGAGAAGCAGACTTCCCGCAGAGCCGGGAGTCCGATATGGGACTCGATCCCGGGACTCCGGGATCATGACCTGAGCCGAAGGCAGTCGCTCAACCAACTGAGCCACCCAGGCGCCCGAGTTTGTTTTCTTATCCAATAGTAATCTAAAAGGTGGGAATGTCATGCCAAAAAGAAAAGGAGACAGCCAAAATAATGTGAATAGCAGTTTCCTTGCAGTTAGGTCTGACTTTTAGTTCCTATGCTGTTGCTTCTTGCACTTTTGTTAAAGTGACCTATGATGTGTCATTTTATTTCTCCTGATTTGTAAGATGAAATTGTTGAACAGGATGCTTTCGAAGTCCCTTCAAACTCTGGGATTCCATGAGTTGGTCTATAGTGCGCTAGGGAAAGGGGCTCTGGATAGAAGGACCTCTAGGCACCTTTTAGTTCAATCTGTTCAAGTGACCTCTTATTATGTGTGATAGAGATAGAACTGTTCATCTTATACTCTAGAAAGATAGTGGATGACTGTAGGCCATTGCATTTTGCCCTTTCAGATTAACTAGACCGTTAAGTTTAGAAGGCTGATGTAAGATATCCCTTTTGGTTACTGTTCAAGAAGAATGAGGTTACTTTTACTCTTTTATAAGAGACGCTTTTGAGAATAAAATGGCTTTAATATTTCATAGGGTCAAACAATTTTGAAAAGCCCAGAGTGCATTATTCTTATCATGCCTTAGCAGGTGTCCCTGAGTCAGAAGACTGTCTAAATATTTAATGTGAAATTCACGAGGACTTGCCTGTCTTTTCCTCTTAGACTAGTTGCATCCTTAGTATTTATTAAGAAGTATACATGTATTCAGATTTATAAAACTTCATTATCTAAATTTGGTTCTATTGTCAGTATCAACCAACATTTATTGAGCACCCACTGTTTCTCTGACATTGTATTATGCATTAGGGATTCTACGTATTAAGGTCTTTTCTTCTCAAGGACTCTGAAATCATCCTTTTAAGGTTAGAAATAGGAACTGAAACTGTGGGATAATAGTAACATCCAGTGACACAATAGGTCATTGCAAGGTTTATATTCTTTTATCATCATTTGATATACTGTATTCATCTGTCTCTATATAATCATCTTATTATATTTTCAGTTTCTCCTGTTATTTAAATGCGACAGCTGTAACTAATTTGGATATCAACCACCTGCTGTGTTGTGCCCATCTCTATAAAACTTTATTCCATAATCTGGAATATATCTAAAAATATTCAGAAGTAAATACATCATCATTAACCTGTCATATACAGTGACAATTTCACAGAAATAAAAAATGAAAGTAAACTGAATGAATTGTGAGGTAGAAGTTCTAAATTAGCCCCTAATTCTACATCTGACCTAGAAGGACTGCTTGGAGGCAGGGCAGCATCATGAAGCTGGGAATAATTTCTCTTCCATTTGTCTTTGTGTTGTCCCACAAGTGTGGTGTTGTGGAGAAATTGTTTCCAGCCAGGTTAGGAGTTCCCATCAGGGAAAAACATATAAGATCCTGTTCCTTCCTCAGTGGAGGGTATAGTGCAGAAATGAATGAGTCAAATATCATCTATTCTGTGTATATATGAGATGTGACTATATAATACCAAGACTATTTTTAAAACCAATTATAGAATTGTACAAATGACTAATAAAATCATTCTTCTGTGGGTCAATGATGAATATTCCACCAGCTAACTCCAATCACCTTTCATTTTTTATAGTTTTTATCCTTATTGAAATCACTCTTTTTGAGGTTTTCAACACTGTTGGCTATTCCTTTTTTAAAGCAAAAATTCCACCCTTTGTTAAAATAAACAAACCCTGCTACTTATTAGAAACATTAGAAAATAAACTGAAAAATATGAAAAAAGAAACTGACCCATAATGTTATTACTCTGAGACAAAGCCACTGTTAACAACATAGTATGTAGCCCAGTCTTACTTTTTTCAACCATATATACTGATAAAAAATGGGATCATCCCAAAAATACTGTTTTTAAACTAATTTTCTTGTTTTATAATATGTTATGTCCATTTCCATGTTACCAAATATTTGTAATAGGTATAACTTGAACAGTCATAAGTCAGATCTGTGCAAAAATGGAAGTGTTTTGTAACTGCACAGGCTCTCCTTGATTCTAAGCCTTTTTTTAAATTTTTTCAGGTGGGGAGGGCTCAGCAGCAAAAAATATAGTGAGTCTTCAAGTTATTCTTGTCTTTTCCAGTTTAAGACTCAAGCTCTTTGGCAGTAAGATTCAAGTACTATAATCTCAGGTATTGCTCAGAGTTTGTTCTCCAAATCCCTTTCTTCTCTCAAGAGTTTTTCCTTGCCTCATTCTTTCTCATTTTGATTCAGGTGCCTGTGTTCATCTGAGGTGTCAGGGAAAGACGAGGGTCCTGGGAAAGTTAAGTACAGAATGGGTAGTGGATGGGATATGCATCCCATTCACAACTTCCATCTCTGCTGCTTCTTGTCTCTAGTGTCTTTGCCTGGTTGGTTCCTGGTATAGGGGATGCTTCCTGCAACCACAGCTCTGGGTCAGCAGGTAGGGAAGGTCTCTATTGGTTCTTGTCCTTTTGTTGTCTCTAGATAGCTGCTGCTGATTCTTTTGGTATTGATCGACCTGCTGGGGTCTTAGACCAAGCACATGATAGCTTCTAAGGGTGCTTGTCTGGGTTCCTATGAGGCTTCAGAATCATAATGGCTATTACTTCCCCCCTCCCATCTTAGATTTGTCCTGCTTAAGATTTATGCTGTTTGGGCGTCCCCTTTATTCCTAGGCAATCTTTTGTGGTGGAGGCTGGTAGTTTGTTGCTTCCAACCAACCAACTTGCTCTGGGTTCACAAAAATCCACATTTTTTTTTTTTTAAAGATTTTATTTATTTATTAGGAAAGAGAGAGAGTGAGAGAGAGCATGAGAAGGGAGAAGGTCAGAGTGAGACGCGGACTCCCCATGGAGCTGGGAGCCCGATGCGGGACTCGATCCCGGGACTCCGGGATCATGACCTGAGCCGAAGGCAGTTGCTTAACCAACTGCGCCACCCAGGCGCCCCTTTTTTTTTTTTTTTTTTAAAGATTTTATTTATTTATTAGGAAAGAGAGCACATTTTTTATTCTTGTACTTTTATGCCATCTCTTGGGATTCACATCTTTGTTCTCTAATTTCATGGGGAAAGTACTGGGGAGTGGAGCTGGGATGAAGGGAGAAGGACAATGTGTTCACCATATAGCTGTGAAATACTGATTTCCGTTTTTTCCCTCTAGTATTCTTCATCTGTCCCCCCACTTTCCATTTTCTCTTGTCTTGAAAAAAAACCTTGTAAACCAGTTCATTCTCTTTGTGGTGCCAGAGCAATGGACAAAGTTGGACACTAAGGTAGGAACCCCTCTGAATTTAGCCCTCTCAGATATCTATAGTGGGGATGGATCAGCAAAAATAAAAGAGAATCTGTCCATGTTTCAGTTTTTAGCAACAAAGAAGATTTTTTGTGATTTATTTGGCATAATTTTTAATTACTGCAAGTTGTTAGATGGTGTTCTGTATATGTGCCATCATTTATTTTATAAATTCTTTTTCATGTACTATGCCCCACCCACATTTTTTATGATAAAAAATAAATTATCTAGCTGTTTTTTAATTAGAGCACTGGAAGGCTTGTCTCCCTCTATTGTTAAAATTATCTTCTTTCTAACTTCAAAAATCTCTGCTTTTCAAAAGCCCTTTCTTATTCTTTTCTCATCTGATCACAACAGTGGTTCTTGGTCTTCCTCTAATTTCCTTTCTTTGTGGTCTCTCTTTTGAAAGAGATCCTATCCAAACTTATAGCTCAATTCTCACTTCTAGTCATATGACTCTTGAATTTATGTCTCTAGTCCTTAGCTACTCTCCTGAGAACTAGTCACATTTACAAGTATTTGCTAAACATCTTTAACTGAGGGTCTCTCTGGTACCTTTAATTCAAAATATTCAGATTGAATTTAGGTCTTTGATATTGTTGTTTGATAAAGAATGCCATTTTGCTAACAACATGACATGGAATGATTGATGTCTGGGTGTGTAACTAGACCAATCTAGTAAAGACAAGAGTTATGTGACCCAGCACATCTTGACATTGTTTTGAATTTCACTTTTTTAATCCAGTAGAATTTTCTCTATTTTAACAATGTCAAACAATACACAGGGAACTAAATGATTAAAGGATAAAATTAAATTAGCAGCTGAATAATCCAATGCTGGAAAATGGAGTAATCTTGGAATTACTGAGAGAACTATAATAATTTAAAAAATCATGTTAATTAAATCCTTAGCATCTAAAATAATGTTCAGGGGTGCCTGGGTGCTCACGTGATTAAGTGTCTACCTTTGGCTTGGGTCTTGATCCCAGGGTCCTGGGATTGAGCCTCGTATTGTGTTGCCTGCTTGGTGAAGAGCCTGCTTCTCCCTCTCCTTCTGCTTCTCCCCTTGCTTGTGCTCTCTCTTTCTCACTCTCTATCAAATAAATAAATAAAATAAAAAAAAAATAATGTACAGTACATAAGAGGTAATCAATAGATATTTTTTCTTAAACAATATGAATGCACAAAACTTAAAACTGACCATAGATGAAAATGAACATTTGTTTTGACAAACAAATGATTATCTTAGTCCATTCAGTCTGCATCAACAAAAACACCATAAATGGAGTAACTTATAAATAACAAAAATTAATTTCTCATAGTTGCAGAAGCTGGGAAGTCCAAAACTGAGTTGCCAGGATGTCTAGGTTCTGGTGAGAGCTCTCTTCCTTATTGGTTCATAGCCAGTGAATTCTTGCTGTGTCTTCACATGGTGGAAGGGGCAAGGGAGCTCTCTTGGACCCTCTTTTATAAGGGCATTAATCTCACTTACGAGGGCTCTGCCCATGACCCAATCACTTTGCAAAGGCCTTAAGTCCTAATACCTTTAGGATTTCAACACATGAATTTGGGGAGAGCACAAATATTCAAATCCTACTATTCTACCTGTGGCTCCTCAGAATTCATGTCCTTCTTACATGTAAAATACATTCATTCCATCCTAATTTCTTCAAAAGTCTTAACAATTTTCAGTATCAATTCAAAAGTCTAAAGTCCAAAGTCTCATTTAAAAACCATATGAGTGGTTTTTAGATATGAGAGAGACTCATGGTAGTTTCAGAGAATTCCCCCCTAGTTGTGAACCTGTGAACAAGCTGGGTTTCCAAAACACATTGGTGGGACAGGCATAGGGTAAACACTCCCATGCCAAATGGGAGAAATAGGAAAGAAATAAGTGACAGGTCCCAAGCAAGTTTAAAACCCAACAGGGCAAACAACGTGAAATCTTAAGACTTGGAAGATGTGGTACATCTATACAGTGGAATAT
>CM052800.1:97386827-97415438 GCA_028533885.1 Nasua narica
GAGCCTGGTGGTGGGTATTGAGAAGGGCACGTATTGCATGGAGCACTGGGTGTGGTCCATGAACAATCAATCTTGTAACACTGAAAAAATAAAATAAACATATTTGGGGGAAAAAAAAGACTTGATAACAATCTTTGACTGGATGTTCTGCTCACCAGGCCTGCTAGGGCAGGAGTCCCACTTTCTGAACACACTGGGACATCCCTACTCCTAAGGCTTTGTTAAGCAAAGCCCATGTGGCAGTTCTTACATGTTGGAGTTTTGTGTGTGCAGCTCTCCTGGATTATAGTCATACATTAGGGTTGGGGGGCATCCCTAAATAGTTTCCTAATGCTTATTTCTATTTTTTCTTCTACTGTTCCATGACTCTTTTGAACATTTCCCTAGTTGGGGCTTTCTGAAGAGACCTCACCCTTACTTTGGACTTCTGCCTAGGTCATGTGCCTACAGGTCTGGATAGCTTTATCCTTCAAAATCTAGGTTCTTGGCAGAGGTAGTCCCCCCAATGGCTTTAAGTGGGGTTTGCCTTACCTGTGGAAACCCAGGCAATGACCTCCTCCTTTGAAACTGGAGGCAGCCTTGATGGTCTCTGAATCCCCTCTGAGGTCCTTCTTTTCTTATCTTAAAGAATATTGCATGTTCCCGGCTGAATAGCTCAATGGCTCCATCCTATAATATCTAAGCTGTCTGATAATCTTCCTTCTTTCCTTTCTGTCTTGTTTTCTTTTCCTTCAGCTGACTTTTTCTGCAGAGATGGCTGGTTAAGTCTGTGGTTCACAACCATACTAATCTTATCAAAGGTTGGTTTGGTAACAACCTTAGTGTTCTCTTCTGAATATGTTTTCTCACTTTTGCAATAGGAATAGACTGAGAATTTTCTGAACTTTAAAAAAAATTAAATTTATTTTAGAGAGACATAGAGAGCACGAGCATGGGGAGGGACAGAGGGGAAGGTAGAGAGACAATCTCAAGGAGACTCCACGCTGAGCGGGGAACTCACACAGGGCTTAACCCCATGACCGTGAGGTCATGACCTGAGTTGAAACCAAGAGTCAGATGCTCATCTGACTGAGCCACCCAGTGCCCCAAATTTTCTGAATTTTTAAGTTCTGCTTCCCTTTGGTAATAATTGGGTCTTACAATAATTTTTCTATTCTCATATTTTACTATAAGCATTCCAGGGAAGCCAAGCTGCACCATCAATACCTTGCTTAGGAATAGCTTCAGCCAAATATCCAATTTCATTGCTCACAAGCTCTACTTTCTACAAAACACTAGGACATAAACATAATTCAGCTAAACTCTTTGATATATTCTGTTCATAACCACTTTGTTTTTCTCTAAGGAGATTGAGGCTTTTCCCACAGCTCACCTCTTCTTCTGAGCCCTTACCAGGTTTGCCTCTAACAGTCTGTTCATCAGCAATGTGATATGCCAGCATGGTCAGGTTCTGGTGAAGACTGTCTCATGGGTCTCTTATGAAAGTGAACATCTGAGGTCAAGTGTAGGATCATATCAAAGATGTGGGAGGCTTGGAAGGCTTATTTACATATATATTAAAATCATAGGAGTTACAGGCATAATGTAGACTATAATAGCAAGTCAGGAGCAAAAATGTTCAGGGAAGGAGGGGAGTGACTCTAGTTGAGATTCAGATATATTTGGACTATGGAATACAGAGCTGAACACTTCTAAAGTGGAGGAGGATGAATGGTCTGAAAGTAGAAAGAGGAGCATGAAAGACGTTTACGTCATCTCTCGTACTATGAAAAAGAAAAACAGTTGCTACTTGAGAGGGCTACAGTGGAAGTAGAATCCTCAAGGGAGATCCTATGTTTCCTTCAGATCTAAAATTCAAGGGGAATTTGGAGATAGGTTATAGGGATTTGACAATGGCTGACTGAATTCTTGAGAACACAATGGAGGGTTCAGGACTTGAATAGATGGAGTCAGAAACAGGATGGTGACAGGCCATGGAAGGATTAAAATGCAGAGGTAACATTTATGGTGAAGGGTATGAAAAGATCAGTACTGATGATCTCAAATGAGGCAAGGCAATTTGTGAAGCTTTGCTGGAGAATGGGTAGGGTGGAAGAAATGTCAAGTTATGAGTATTTTCTGTTTTTACTATTAGAGCCATGATGATGGGTGAGGTACATACTTGTTGTGACCAGATGGGCCTCAAAAGCTTTGTTGTGATTTCTGTTGAGATATGATAGGTGTAGAGTCCAGGAAAGAGGACTCTACCGAATTTAGTGAAAACCCCTCATGATTAGGCAGAACTCATGTTTTTATAAAACCTTTATGATTTTAAAACATCAAACTTATAAAAGTGATCTTTTGTTTCCTCAAGGATCTCCCCAGTAGGCTATAAGAGAAGCAATATAACTTCTTGAATTTAACTATTTAAGAAGGCTATTAAAATTTCACTGGTTCCAATAAAGAAAGGAGATATAGTATCTGTAATGAACATTTGTTGAAGATGATGGCAATTTATGTTGAAAATTATGTAAGAAGCAACATTTATGGTTCTTGTGTCTTTATCTATAACATTATGGTTATTTTATCACCATGTTGGCACACTATATTAAGGAAGTATTATTGCCTTCATTTTATAGATGAAGAGTCTGGTTCAAAAAGTTAATTAGGTCAAAGTCAAGATTTGAACCTAGTTTTGTTTTGGTCCAGGCCCTTACAACTGGGCATGTGACCATGCTTCTACAGTGTTTTCATATAAATTACCTCATTTGCATATATAAAGGTTTAGTTTAGTTTTACTGGTGCCCCTCAAAGCTCCCCAGAATGTCACAATTCATTTCAGCCAACACAACTTGCTCTAAATGTATGTTAGAATTATATCTTACTGGTCCTTGGAATTCACATGTCCTTCTTGTTGTTCTGTAAATAAATAGGTTAAAGGAGCTTAAACTCCTATCCACTAGAAATCTCATGATTGTCCTAGGAAAACAAACTGCCATGGAAAATTTGATAAAAAGGAACTTGAACAGAGAACAAACTGGTTGTTGAACTAGTAACAACCAGTTTGTTGGTGGGAGGATGGGCAAATGGGTGAAGGGGAGTAGGAGGTACAGGCTTCCAGTTATGAATGAATAAGTCATGAGAATGAAATGTACAGCATAGGAAATATAGTCAATGGAATATAATAGTGTTGTGTGGTGACAGATGATAGCTACACTTGTGATCAGCGCAGTATAACATATAGACTTGTCAAATCACTATGTTATATACCTGAAACTAATGTAACATTGTGTATGAGCTGTATATCAATTGAAAAAAGGAACTTGAGATGAAGAATACAGAAAATAGCTAAATTGAATTTTGAATTTTTGAATTTTTGGCATGATTTTCCTTAGGGCTACCTTGATTTTTTTGAGACTAAATATTTTTATATTTGAAGTGAAAGAATACACACAATATACAAATAAACTATGTAAGCAAATTTACAAAACCAAGCCAGCGTACTCCCCCAACCCTGAGTTGGATATTGCTGAAGCTTTCTGAGGCCTCTTCCCAAGCCCATCCTCCTGCCTTCCACACAAAGGAAAACACTCTGAGTTGCTGTTTATCATTTTCTTGCTTTAAAACAATACATCTACATTATCTTTCTTAGACTTGTTGTGTTTCTTCCACTTGACAGTTTGTTTCAAACTATCTTATATAGTATTTAGTATATAGGCATATATATTAGTATAATATTGAATAAAATGATATATACGTTTGTGTATCTAAAATGGACTCTTACTCATCCATAAAAGGGAACAAGCTGCTAATATACAACCAAATAGATGAACCACATGCTACATTAAATAAGTCAGATACAAAAGACCACACATTGTATGATTCCACTTTCAAGAAATTTCTAGGAAAGGCAAAATCATAGAGACAAAGTAGGACAGTGGTTGTCTGGAGGTATGTATGGAAGTGGAGACCTACTTCAGATGGACATTAAAGAACTTGTTGAGTTGATGGCGGTGTTCTATAACTGGATCATGATGAACATTGCACAACAATATAATTTCCTAAAAATCATTCAAACTGCGTGTTCACATTGGGTGAATTTTATAATATGCAATTGTACTGTAATAAAGCTTTTTTTGAAAAATAAATAATCAACAGTGATCAGTTTTTTAAAAGAACAATATAAATTATTGAATTAAAAGTGAGTTAAGTTTTACAGTTCTACAGATGGTATATGGACTAAAGATTAAAGTATTATATAAATCTCCTGAATTGAGTAATTATACTATGATTGTGAGCAGAATACCCTTGTTTCTAGAAAAGTCATGCTAATACATTAAGAATTAAATTAAATAAGTGTGATGTATGTAACCTTTTTTTGAATGGTACAGAAAAATAAATTGTATGTATCTGTGTATGTGTGTGTTGTGTGGGTGTGGAGTGATAAATAATAAAGCAAATGTTTTCCATGCTAGTTTTTTGAAAATGTAATTTTATTTTAACACAGAAAGTTTAAAATTAATTTTTTGAAAAGACTACTAAAATACAGAAACTTCAGTGACATGATGGATAAAAATCTTAAAAAACAAAAATAAACAATATTAGAAATGAAAAGGAAGATTTATATTAGGCAGAAATTAAATAAATAACAAGAACACAATAAAAAATTTATGTCAATAAATTTGAAAACTCCCATAAAATGACTTCATTTTAGAATAAAAAAAAGCCTTCCTAGTTCTGTAATTATAAAGAAAGAGAATCAGGAGTTAAATTTTTTAATACAATGAAACTGGCAGGCCCAAACAGTTTAACCAATACATTTCATAAAATTTTCAAGGAATGAATTATTCTAAAATGTTATGAACTCTTTCAGAGAATAGAAAAAGAGATAACACTTAGATGACTCATTTGTAAGGTTAGCATAACCCTATTACCAAAACCAGGCAAAAAGAAAGGGAAAAATTTTAGTTCAACCTTACAAATGAATATAGAAGAAAAATTGAACAGAGTATTAGAAAACTGAATGCTATAATACTTAAAAAATAATACACTGGGGCGCCTGGTTGGCTCAGTGGGTTAGGCCTCTGCCTTCCACTCAGGTCATGATCTCAGGGTCCTGGGATCAAGCCACGCATCAGGTTCTCTGCTCAGCAGGAAGCCTGCTTCCTCCCTCTCCCTGCCTGCCTCTCTGCCTGCCTCTTCTAATTGTGACCTCTTTCTCTCTGTCAAATAAGTAAACAAAATCTTTAAAAAAAAAAAAAAGAAAAAAAATAATACATGGAGACCAAATTAGGTTTTTCTCCAAGAATGGGGAGGAAGTTTGACATTGAATATCTTACGAATGTAAGATACCACACTTACTTATTAAAAAAGAAAATCATACTGTCATTTTAATAGACATGGAAATGATTTGATAAATTTCAAACCTGTTCCTAATTTTTAAAAAATACACTCAGATACAAAATAAAAAGGAATTTAGTTCAAGTCATTTGAGTCATAAGAGTCATTTGAGCAAAAATCAATCTACTTGGAGAAACGTTAGAAATATTCCTTTAAAAAGTAAGAATGAGGATTAATCCTGTCACAATATGCACATTTATCAAATCATCACCTTGTATGTTTTAAATATATCATTTTTCTCAACCATACTTCAATAAAACTGGGAGAAATATAAAATAGATTCAAAAAATAAGTAAATAAGAAAGTACAAGGTAAATTATCCACAACTCACATTTTATTCAACATTATACAAATACATATGCCTATGTGCCATATAATATACTATATAATACAGTTTGAAACAAACTGTCAAGTGGAAGAAATACAAGTCTAAGAAAGATAATGTAGATGCATTGTCTTAAAGCAAGAAAATGATAAATAGCAACTCAGCTTGTTTTCTCTGTGTGGAATGCAGGAAGATGGGCTTCGGAAGAGCCCTCAGGAAGCTTCAGCAATACCCAACTCAGGGTTCATCTTTCTTTTCACGACAGTGATCCCAAGACTCAGTCTCCTGAAACTAAATTAATCCCCTTGTAGTTTCTTTTCTTTTTTTTTTTTTTTTAATTTATACATTTAACAGAGAGAGAACACAAGCAGGCAGAGAGGCAGACAGAAGCAGAGAGAGGAGCAGGCTCCCTGCGGAGCAAGGAGCCCGATGCGGGACTCGATCCCCAGACGCCGGGATCATGACCTGAGCCAAAGGCAGTTGCCCAACCAACTGTGCCACCCAGGCATCCCTACATTGTAGTTTCTTGACTCAATGCAGGAGTCTCCAGTTTAGTTCCCCTCCCAAGCAAGGGGCCCCAAAACTCAGTTTCTTGATGTCAGTGACATATAAAAATTTATATTCTTGGGAAACTTGGCTTTTGGATTGTTTATAGCTCATTATTTCCTTTAGGCCAATGTTCTTTTTTGTTCATTGTTTATTTCAGATTCTTATTTTATCATAAACCATTAATGCATTGAAAAATATTATTTACCCAGGATTTAATTTTATTATGTGAGAAACCCTTAAAATATGTAGCCTCTGGTATGTTTGAGATAGTGATACCTAATTTCTTTAAAGATTATTATTTTTGTGTTTCATTTAACTGGAAAATATACCTTAACATTTTAAAAAGCATTTTTTAAGAATTATTAGTAGATAAAAAAATGTAGACAACAGGCTGAGTAATAAGTATTTGCCAACTGATTTGGTTTGACCTTCAATAATAGAATAATTTTTATTTTGACTCATTCATCTGTCCTCAAAATAGTACTGTTAAGTGCTTGGTGATTTTTTCCCTTGACTGTGATTTAAGCCCCTGCTAAGCAGATAAGCCTAACCTTGTTTTAAGAACTCTGATTTGCTTTCTAAGGTGTTTTGCCTACAAGCAGGGTTTCCGGTTGTGGTATATGTTCTGAAGCTTAAGAAAAATGAAATATGAACCCTTTTATGGTGTAACAGAGAAAGAAGAAATTGAACAATTTTACACTAAACGTATGGTGAATAAATAATTATTAAATGTTCTACTTCAGTGATAATAGGAATGAGAAGCAGTTGATTTAATTAAGAAACTAAAGTATTGTTGGAATATCTAAACTTTTGTTGGAGACTAATAGGAAGAAGAAACTTAAAATGATCTTTTGTCATTTAAAGAGTAAAAGCAGAATCAGTTGGCTTGAGTTTTAATTCCATCAAATAATAATGTGCGCTCTCTTTGCAACCCCCCTCCCCATGTGTCTTTTGCTATAAACATTATCTAGGCATTATACCAGGAGATTTTTAAGGTGACTAGCTGGGGATAGTATGTACAGCCTGTTCCATGGGCATCAAGAAGCAGTATTTATAACCTGGAGCCAGACAGGCCTGGTTAGAATCAAAGTTCTGCCACTACTAGTTAAGTGAGCTTGGATTAATTACCTAGCATGGCTAGCCATAACTTCAATATAAGAAAATGGAGTTAATAACATAATAACAGTGTTACCTCAGTAGGCTGTTTTGGGGACTGAGTGAATTGAATTAATATTGCATGCAAAGTGCTTAGCAGAGTGTTTGATAGAGAGTAGATGTTGAATAAATATAGTCAGTGTTACTGTTGTTCTCTGCCTGGTTCAGGGAATTTATGCTAAGTTATTATAGGCATGGATCTTCATGCCCCTTTGATGTAATGCTATGTATCTTAGAATTGAATGAGAGAAATAATACTTTATAAAAAATGTTCCCAGTAGCTGAATTTTGAATATTTCATTAATGATGTTATGTTGCAACCACCACATTGGGGAGTAATTTCCGTAGTTTGATTCTGGTAGCACTATCTGGCATTAGAACTAAGCTGATCAATTTGTCATAATTCAGAAGGAAAACAAATATTTTGGTCAGCATTTTCTCCTTATGTAGTCATAGCTAGCTGCTGATTTAAGTGATTGAGATAACTAACTCTATTCCAATCATCTCCCTCATCTTGTTATTTAAGTGAAAAATTACCATACATCTCATTATACTGTGTTCCTGGTTTATTGAAGACCTGTGACCCGTACAATGTGAATGTTGGCCTTCTGTTCATTTCCCAGCAGCCACCACTCAGTGGCTGGCATAGAGCAATTGGTTTAGCATGGCCACTTATGTTCATTTCAGATCTCCATGAAGCTTGATAGAAACATTTCAGAAAAATGTTATGCCAGGAAAAGGTTAGATTACTGATTTTGATATCTCTGGGACTTGGAGTGGGAGTGGATTTTCCCTAAAGGGGTAGATAAATGCCAAAAAGATTTATATGCATTTAATGTATCCATTTATATAAAAATATTTATAATATATATTAATATGTATTAATCATATATTATATTATAATAAATATATATTATATGTACTTTTAAAATATATATAAAATTTATCCATACTGCATGAAGGTATTTTTGGAACAGTTTGAAGCTATCAGATCAGGAGACTCCTGTGATTGTTAGGTAATTGACTTCACTTGTGGGCTAGGCCAAATTGCATTAATTGAGTTGATCACAAATAATAGTCTCAAGCACCACTACATCATGTGAATAATTACTTCAGGTACACAATACTATAATTAAGAGTCTAGTTCTAAATCATACATATCCAATTTGTTCTTGCTTGCTAAGCCAGGCATCTCAAGTGGCTTAAACTTAGTAGCTAACACTGTAGGTTGTTACAGTAGGATTGAGAGGAGGAAACATCCTGTCGGCCTGTAGAATGATTATATAGCCTTACAAGACAGGCAGATCAAGCACCTTAGTGAGGTGCAGAACGATGCTCAACAGGGTGCAAAACAATGTGCTAACTGAGCAGTCTCTGAAGCCAATTCCTAAAAAGTACCACAGACTTCCATTTTCACCCAAAATTCTGATTACTTTTAAAATACCTAGTGGACTTTTACACGTTTTCACATACAGACCCCAGTATTCTGTGTCAATGGTAGAAGAGTAAAGCCTGCAGAGAGGTGTGCTACCTGATCTTTAGGGTGGGAGTTCTCTTTTCCTGTCTCTGTGTCCATAGGTCCCACTGCACACCTCCACCTGCATCCGGTGAACTAGACGGTGCCCTGAATTCCAGTCAGAGGAGTTAGGGTTATTACTAGGCCCCCCTACTGACCAACTAAGTGAGGTGGTGGGCAATTTAACCTTTTCAAGTATTGGTTCCCTTTGTGGAAAAGGAGATCATTAGGATTGTTTTTTTAAAATGAGGTAATTGGGACTACGTGAAGACAGTGCAAAATAGTGAAGGTAAAATGCTCTATACAAAAAAATATTTTAAAATTACTATATAATTTTATTTTTTTGTCTAACTAATCTACCTCCCTACCCCTTACCAGACATTCCTCTCCTTGACTTTGGCTCTGCCACCCCAGCCTTGTTTTTTGGAGGCCATCTCAGGATTCACTTCTCATTCTTAGTTGTTCCTTTCAACCTGACTGATCCTACTCTGGCCTCATGTTCACCGGTTGGCTCTTGGTTTCTTACTGTGGAAGGGTCATTTTGCTACTTACTAATGGCTTCTTATGCCTTTGTTTAGCCCTGGCCTTGTCAGGCCACAGTTGTAACATCCTCCCAACTGGACCCTATCACCTGATCTTTTAAGTGATAACCTTGGTGTCCTTTAACAAACTTAACTACTTTCTCAGCCTTCCAAAAAAAAAAAATTAATCTTTCTCAAGACTTTCCCTCTTAATGGACCACCTATATCAGAATCACCTGGGACTAACAAAGAGGCATACCTCGGTCTCCTACCCAGACCCACTGTTGCCAGATTCTTGCAGGCTATTAGTTTTTTTCATAAATGTTCTTGATTAGGTTGAGAAAGTTCCCTTTCATTCTTTGTTAAGAATTTTTATTGTGTCCTCCATGCTATTCCTTATGTTCCACAAATAAGTGAAACATAATTGACTTTCTCTGCTTGACTTATTTTACTTAGCGTAGTCTCCTCCAGTCCCATCCATTGTTGATAACAAAAGTTGGGTATTCATCCTTTCTAATGGCTGAGTAATATTCCATTGTGTATATGGACTATATCTTTTTTATCCATTCATCTGTTGAAGGGCATCTTGGCTCTTTCCACAGTTTGGCTATTGTGAGCTTTGCTGCTGTGAACATTGGGGTGCAAATGGCCCTTCTTTTCACTACATCTGTATCTTTGGGGTAAATACCTCGTAATGCAATTGCAGGGTCATAGGGCAGCTCTATTTTTAATTTTTTGAGGAACCTCCACACTGTTTCCCAAAGTGGCTGCAACAACTTACATTCCCACCAACAGTGTAAAAGGGTTCCCCTTTCTCCACAACTTCTCCAACACTTATTGTTTCTTGCCTTGTCAATTTTTGCCATTCTAACTGGTGTAAGGTGGTATCTCAGTATGGTTTTGATTTGAATTTCCCTGATGGCTAATGATGATGAACATTTTTTCATGTGTCTGTTAGCCATTTGTATGTCTTCTTTGGAAAAGTGTCTGTTCATGTCTTCGGCCCATTGTTTTGACTTGATTATTTGTTTTTTGGGTGTTGAGTTTGAGATCTTCTTTATAGATCTTAGATATCAGACCTTTGTCTGGAATGTCATTTGCACATATCTTCTCCTATTCTGTGGGTTGACTGTTTTGTTGACTGTTTCCTTTCCTCTGCAGAAGCTTTTCATCTTGAAGTCCCAAAAGTTTATTTGCTTTTGTTTCCCTTACTTATGGAGACGTGTCTTGAAAGAAGTTGCTGTGGCCGATGTTGAAGAGGTTATTGTCTTGTCTATGTTCTCTTCAGGATTTTGATAGATTCCTGTTTCACATTGAGGTTTTTTTTATCCATTTTGAGTTTATCTTTGTGTATGGTGTAAGAGAATGGTCGAGTTTCATTCTTCTGTATATAGCGGTCCAGTTTTCGCAGCCTCACTTATTGAAGAGACTGTCTTTTTTCCATTGGATATCCTTTCCTGATTTGTCAAAGATGGGTAGATCATAGAGTTGAGGGTCCATTTCTAGGCTCTATATTTTTCTTTCTTTCTCTCTTTCTTTCTTTCTTTCTTTCTTTCTTTTCTTTCTTTCTTTCTTCTTCTTTTTTATTAACATATAATGTATTATTTGCCCCATGGGTACAGGTCTGTGAATCATCAGGCTTACACATTTCATAGAACTCACCATAGAACATACCCTTCCCAGTGTCCATAACCCAGCCACCTTCTCCCTACGCCTGGACCCCCAAGCAATCCTCAGTTTGTTTCATGAGATTAAGAGTCTCTTATGGTTTGTCGCCCTCCCGATCTCATCTTGTTTCATTTTTCCCATCCCTACCTCCAATAACTCCCCACCCTTCCTCTCAAATTCCTCATATCAGAGAAATCATTTGATAATTGTCTTTCTCTGATTGACTTATTTTGCTTAGCATAATACCCTCTAGTTCCAATCATTGAAACTGCCATTTGTCACTGCAAATGGCAAGCTTTTGTTTCTTTTGATGGCTGCATAATATTCCATTGTATATATATACCATATCTTCTTTATCCATTCATCTGTTGATGGACAGCTGAATTCTTTTCATAGTTTGGCTATAGTGGACATTGCTGCTATAAACATTTGGGTGCACATACCCCTTTGGATCACTACATTTGTATCTTTAGCTTAAAAACCCAGTAGTGTGATTGCTGGGTCATAGGGTAGCTCTACCTTCAACTCTTTGAGGAATCTCCACACTGTTTTCCAGAGTGGCTGTACCATCTTGCATTCCCACCAACAGTGTAGGAGGGTTCCCCTTTCTCCACATCCTTGCCAATGTCTCTCATTGCCTGACTTGTTAATTTTAGCAATAGTGACTGGTGTGAGGTGGTATCTCACTGTAGTTTTGATTTGTATTTCCCTAACACTGAGTGATGTTGAGCAATTTTTCATGTGTCTGTTGGCCATTTGGATGTCTTCTTTGCCAAAATGGCTGTTCATGTCTTCTGCCCATTTCTTGATTGGATTATTAGTTCTTTGGGTATTGAGTTTGATAAATTTTTTATAGATTTTGGATACTAGCCCTTTATCTGATATGTCATTTGCAAATAGATTATCCCATTCAATCACTTGTCTTTTGGTTTTGTTGACAGTTTCCTTTGCTGTGCAAAAGCATTTGATCTTCATCAAGTCCCAATAGTTCATTTTTGCCCTTGCTTCCCTTGCTTTTGGTGATGTTTCTAGAAAGAAGTTGCTGCTGCTGAGGTCGAAGAGGTTGCTGCCTGTGTTCTCCTCCAGGATTTTGATGGATTCCTGTCTTACACTGAGGTCTTCCATCCGTTTTGAGTCTATTTTTGTGTATGGTGTAAGGAACTGGTCCAGTTTCATTCTTCTGCATATGGCTGTCCAATTTTCCCAACACCATTTGTTGAAGAGACTGTCTCTTTTCCATGGGACATTCTTTCCTGCTTTGTTGAATATTAGTTGACCATAGAGTTGAGGTTCCATTTCTGGGCTCTCTATTCTGTTTCATTGATCTATGTGATTCTTTTTGTGCCATTACCATACTGTCTTGATGATTATAGCTTTTTAGTAGAGCTTGAAGTCTGGAATTTTGATGCTGCCAATCTTGGTATTCTTTTTCCATATAAATTTTAGGATTTATAAATTTCCATATAAATTTAAAGTTCCATATAAATTTTAGGATTATTCCACTTCTTTGAAAAAAATTGATGGTATTTTGATAGGGATTGCTTTAAATGTGTAGATTGCTTTAGGTAGCATAGACATTTTCACAATATTTATTCTTCCAATCCATGAGCATGGAACATTTTTCCTTTTCTTTGTGTCTTCCTCAATTTCTTTCATGAATGCTCTATAGTTTTCTGAGACAGATTCTTTGCCTCTTTGGTTAGGTTTAGTCCTAGGTATCATATACTTTTGGGTGCAATTGTAAATGGGATTGAATCCTTAATTCCTCTTTCTTCTGTCTTGCTGTTGGTATATAGAAATACAACTGATTTCTGTGCATTGATTTTATATCTTGGCACTTTATTGAATTTTTGTATGAGTTTTAGCAGTCTTGGAGTGGAGTCTTTTGGGTTTTCCACATAAAGTATCGTATCATCTGCAAAGAGTGAGAGTTTGTTTTCTTCTTTGCTGACTTGGATGTCTTTTATTTCTTTTTATTGTCTGATTGCTGAGCCTAGGACTTCTAGTACTATGTTGTATAGAAGCGGTGATAGTGGACAGCCCTGCTGTGTTCCTGACCTTAGGGGAAAAGCTCTCTGCTTTTCCCCATTGAGAATGATATTTGCTGTGGGTTTTTCATAGACGGCTTTTACGATATTGCAGTATGTATCCTCTAGTCCTATGCTGTGAAGAGTTTTGATCAAGAAAGAATGCTGTACTTTGTCAAATACTTTTTCAGCATCAATTGAGAGTATCATATGGTTCTTGTTCTTTCTTTTATTAATGTATTGTATCACATTGATTGATTTGAGGATGTTGAACCAACCTTTTAGCCCAGGAATGCATCTCACTTGGTTGTGGTGAATAATCCTTTTAATGTACTGTTGGATCCTATTGGCTAGTATTTTGGTAAGCATTTTTTTTTTTTTTGCATCCATGTTCATCAAGGATATTGGTCTGTAATTCTCCTTTTCGATGGGGTCTTTTTTGGGTTTTGGGATCAAGGTAATGCTGGTCTCATAAAATGAGTTTGAAAGTTTTCCTTCCAATTCTATTTCTTGGAACAGTCTCAGGAGAATAGGTATTAACTCTTCTTAAATGTTTGGTAGAATTCCCCTGGGAAGCTCTCTGGCCCTGGGCTCATGTTTGTTGGGAGATTTTTGATGACTGCTTCAATCTCCTTACTGGTTATGGGTCTGTTCAGGTTTTCTATTTCCTCCTGGTTCAATTTTGGTAGTTTTATGTCTCTACGAATGCATCCATTTCTTCCATATTGTCAAATTTCCTGGTGTATAGTTGCTCATAATATGTTCTTATAATTGTTTGTATTTCTTTGGTTTTGGTTGTGATCTCTCCTCTTTCATTCTTGATTTTATTAATTTGGGTCCTTTCTCTTTTCTTTTTGATAAGTCTGTCCAGGGGTTTATCAATTTTATTAATTCTTCCAAAGAACCAGATCCTACTTTCATTGATCTGTTCTGTTCTTTTGGTTTCTATTTCATTGATTTCTGCTCTGATCTTTATTATTTCTCTTCTCCTGATGGGTTTAGGCTTTCTTTGCTGTTCTCTCTCCAGCTCCTTTAGGAGTAGGGTTAGGTTGTGTACTTGAGACCTTTCTTGTTTTTTGGGAAAGGCTTGTATTGCTATATATTTTCCTCTCAGGACCACCTTTGCTGTGTCCCAAAGATTTTGAATAGTTGTGTTTTCATTTTCATTTGTTTCCATGAATTTTTTAAAAATTCTTCTTTAATTTCCTGGTTGTCCCATTCATTCTTTAGTAGGATGCTCTTTAGCCTCTGTGTATTTGAGTTCTTTCCAACTTTCCTCTTGTGATTGAGTTCTAGTTTCAGAGCATTGTGGTCTGAAAATATGCAGGGAGTTATCCCAATCTTTTGGTATTGGTTGAGACGTGATTTGTGACCTAGATGTGATCTATACTGGAGAATGAATGTTCCATGTACACTAGAGAAGAATGTGTACTCTGTTGCTTTGGGATGGAATGTTCTAAATATATCTGTTGATGCCCATCTGGTCCAGTGTCCAGCCCTTATTTCCTTGTTGATCTTTTGCTTAGATGATCTGTCCATTTTTGTAAGGGGGATGTTACAGTCCTGTAATATTATTGTATTATTGTTGATGTTTTTCTTTGATTTTGTTATTAATTGGCTTATATAATTGGCTGCTTCCATTAGGGGCATAGATATTTAAAATTGTTAGATATTCTTGTTGGACAGACCCTTTAAGTATGATACAGTGTCCTTCCTCATCTCTTATTATAGTCTTTGGCTTAAAATGTAATTTATCTGATATAAGAATTGCCACCCCCTAATGTACACAACATACCAATGGATATTCTTTTGATGTCCATTAGAATGTTAAATTGTTTTCCACCCCCTTTAAATATGGAGGTGTCTTTGGGTCTAAAATTAATCTCTTATAAACAGCATATCAATGGGTCTTGTTTTTTTATCCATTCTGATACCCTGTGTCTTTTGATTGGGGCATTTAGCCCATTTACATTCAGGGCAACTGTTGACAGATATGAAGTTAATGCCATTGTATTGCCTGTAAGGTGACTCTTACTGTATATTGTCTCTGTTCCTTTCTTATCTGTTACTTTTAGGCTCTCTCTTTGCTTACAGGATGCCTTTCAATATTTACCGTAGGGCTGGTTTGGTGATTGCAAATTCTTTTAATTTTTGTTTGTCCTGGAAGCTTTTTATCTCTTATATTTTTAATGATAGCCTTGCTGGATATTGTATTCTTGGCTGCATATTTTTCTCATTTAGTGCTCTGAATATGTCTTTTCTGGCCTGCCAGGTCTCTGTGGATAGGTCTCCTGTCAATATAATATATCTACCATTGTATGTTAGAGACCTCTTGTTCCAAGCTGATTTCAAGATTTTCTCTTTGTCACTGAGACTTGTAAGTTTTACTGTTAGATGATGGGGTCTGGACCTATTTTTATTGATTTTGAGAGGTGTTCTCTGTGCCACCTCAATTTTGATGCTTGTTTGTTTCATTTGCCAAATTAGGAAAATTATCTGCTATAATTTGCTCCAGTATACCTTCTACCCCCCATTCTCTTTCTTCTTCTGGGATTCCAATTATTCTAATATTGCTTCATCTTATGGTATCACTTATCACTCAAATTTTCCCCTCGTGATCTAGCAGTTATTTGTTTCTCTTTTTCTCAGCTTCTTTATTCTCTGTCATTTGGTTTTCTATATCACTATTTCTCTCTTCTGCCTCATTTATCCTAGCAGTAAGAGTCTCCATTATTGGTTGCACCTAATTAATAGCTTTTTGGATTTCAACTTGGTTAGATTTTAGTTATTTTATTTCTCGAGAAGGAGATTTTATGTCTGCAAAAAGTGATTCTCTTATATCTGCCATGCTTTTTTTGAGACCAGCTAGCACCTTGATAATCATCATTCTGAACTCTAGTTCTGACATCTTACTAATGTCCATATTGATTAGGTCCCTAGCCACTAGTACTGCCTTTTGTTCTTTTTTTTTGTGGTGAGTTTTTCTGCCTTGTCATTTTATCTGGATTAATGAATAAATAATAAATAAATGAATAAAATAATAAATGAATAAATAATAAATAATGAATAATAAAGAATAATGAGAAAACAAAATACTAAAGGGGTAGGATTTACCCCAGAAAGATATACACAAACCAAATCAAAAGAGACCCAAAACCAGGGGGAGGAGTAATGGGGGAAAAAGAAAAGAAAAAAATATATATATTAGACTGGTGAATAGAACAGAGCCTCACACATGATTTTGGGTATATTTTGGTCTGTTAGAAGAAACTACCTCTCAAAATTTTAATGAAAGAAAATTTATATATACATATACATAAAAATAAGGGTAAACATGATGAAGGGATGGAATATGAGTATAAAGATGAAAATTAAAAAAGGTTCTAGAAAAAGGAATTGATAAGATAACAAGTTGGTTGAAAAAAGAAAAAAAAAAACAAGAGGAAAGAATGTGGTCAAGCTCGAGAGCAGAACAAAGCCATGTGCTAGATTTAGGGTATATTTTGACCTATTAGAAGAAATTGTATCCCAAAATTTTAAAGAAAAAAAAACCTATATGTATATAAAAAAATAAGGTTAAGTACAATGAAGGGATAAAATATGAGTGTAACAATGAAAATTAAAAAAGATTTTAAAAAAAGTATTGATAAGATAAAATAGTTAAGAAAATTAAAATAGGAAAGAGGAAAAATTAAAAAAATAGAATGAGAAAAAAAATTTTTAAAAATTAACTTTGCAAGACTTAAGGATCATGAAGAAAAAAGCCATGAATTCTATATGTTACTTCCCCCTAGCTTGGAGTTCCACAGTTCTCATTAATCAGTGAACTTGGTCTTGGCTGGATGTTCTTGCTGATCTGGGTGAGGGGCATGTTGCATCGATTCTCAAATATCTTTGCTGGAGGCGGAATTGCACTGTCCTTGCCAGGAGGCAGGTAAGTAATGTGCTCAGGTTTGCTCTTGGGAGATTTTGTTCCCTGAATGCTTTCCGTACATCTTGGAGGCGGGGAATGAAGATGGTGGCCTCCCAATCTCTGGCTGTAGGACCTGAGAGCTCAGGGCCCCACTCTTCAGCATGCCCTCAGAGAAAAGCAGTCAATCCCTTCTGTCTCCCTGGTCCCCAGCCACACTCTGAACTCATCCAGCTTGTGTCTGGGTGTTTCTATTTCTGGTGTTTCTATTTCTTGGTTTGGTCTCCAAACCAAGCTGATTCTGGCAGTGTGCTCCTGCACCACTCCTCACATTGGAGAAAGGTGAGTCTCTCTGGATCTGCCACTTGTGGGGTCCCTGCCTGAAAAGCAGTGGCCCTACTGTGCCTCGGATCACAGTTAAATAACCCCGAGCTGAGAGCCCAATGCTCAGCTCCATCTCTGTAGCTGACTTCCCCACTCTGATACCTCGGAGCTCTGCCACATTCAGGCACCACTGGTATTTTTTTTTTTTTCTTTTTGTGTCCCTGTGGGCCCTGAGACCACACTGTCCCTGCAAGTGCTCCAACCTCTGCTTAGCTTCTCCATGGAATGATGTCCCTTGGTGGAGCAGAGTTCTAAAAGTTCTGATTTTGTGCTCTGCTGCTCTCTCACTGGCTGGGAGCTGGTCACTCCCCCCAAGGTCTATCTTCCTTTCACTTTGGATTCACTTCTCTGCACATCCTACCTTCTGGAAAGTGGTTGATTTTCTGTTCCTAGAATTGCTGCTCTTCTTCTCTTCTAAATCCTGTTGAGTTTGTAGGTGTTCAGAATGGTTTGATAACTGTCTAGCTGAACTCCTGGGAACTGATGATATTTCGGTCTTCTACTTCTCCGTCATCTTTCTCAAGGACTCTGGGCTCTATATTCTGCTCCATTCATCTATGTGTCTGTTTTTGTGCCAGTACAATGCTGTCTTGGTGATTATAACTTTGTAATATAGCTTGAAATCACTACATCAAGAACTAATGATGTACTGTATGGTGACTAATTTAACACAATAAAAAAATAAAATTAAAATTAAAAAAGAATTTTTATTGTGAGTGGGTATTATATTTTGTTGGACTCAATTTGCAAATATTTTGTTGAGGATATTTGTGTCCATTTTAATAAAGGATATTGGGTTGTGGTTTTCCTTTGTTATCATGACTTTATCAAAATAATGGCCTAAGAAAACGAATGAGACTTTCTCCCTATTTGCTGAATGATTTTGTGTTGAATTGGTACTATTTCTTCCTTAAATATTTGGTAGCATTAATCAGTGAAGACATTTGGGGCTCTTGCTTTCTTTAAAGCAGGATTTTTTAGGTGGGAATGCAAAGTGGTGCAGCCACTAAGAAAAACAGTATGAAGGTTCTTCAAAAAAACTAATAATAGAACCACCATATAATCTAGTAATTCCACTACTGAATATTTACCCAAAGAATGTGAAAACACTATTTCAAAAGGATATATACACCTCTTTGTTTATTACAGCATTATTTACAATAGTCAAATTATGGAAGCAGCCCAAATTTCTGTTAATAGATGAATGGATAAAGAAAATGCACACATAATGGAATATTACTCAGTTATAAAAAGAATAAAAAGTTTCTATTTGCAATGTGGATGGATCTAGAGAGTATAATGCTAAGTGAAATAAATCAGTCAAAGCCTGGTGGTGGGTGTTGAGGAGGGCACGTATTGCATGGAGCACTGGGTGTGGTGCATGAACAATTAATCTTGTAACACTGAAAAAATAAAATAAAAGTATTTGGGAAAAAAAAGAGACAAATACTATGATTTCACTCATACATGGAATTTAAGAAACAAAACAAATGAACAGAGAAAAAAGAGACAACCAAAAAATAGACACTTAACTATAAGGGAACACACTGATCAGAAGGGAATAGGGTGGGGGAGATGGGTGAAACAGATGAAGGGGATTAAGAGTACACTTATAAACACTAAGTAATGTATAGAATTGTTTAGTCACAATATTATGCACTTGAAACTAATATAACACTGTATGTTAACTCTGCTGGAATTAATATTGAAAGAAGGATTTTTAAAACTTACTAATTCAATTTCTTTCCTGGATATAGGCCTTTTTAAAATTTTTATTAGTAGTATGTACTTTATTTTTTATTTTTTTTTTGAGATAGAGAGAGAGGGTTTGTGGGTGTTGTGGAGGGGCAGAGGAAGAGGAAAAGAAAATCTTAAGCAGGCTCCATGCTCAGTGTGGAGCCCAGTCTGGGGCTCCATCTCATGACCTTGAGATCTTGACCTGAGCCAAAATCAAGAGTTGGATGTTTAACAGACTGATCCACCCAGGTGCCCTAGTAGTATGTAATTTAGTAGCATGTAACAATAGTTACTAACTTTAGTAGCATCAGTCTTTCAAAGAATCTGTCAATTTTATTTAGATTGTCAGACTTATTAATGAAACACTGCAATATTTTCATAATCATTTAGATTATTTTAGTCAGCAGTGATGTTGTCTTTCTCACTTTAGATATTGCTAATTTGAATCTTTTTTGTTATTGTTCAGTCTAGCTAAATGTTTATTTTTTTATTAGTATTTAAAATATCTAGGTTTCATTTCATTGATTTTTTTCTACTTTTTTAACATTACTGATTACCATTCTGATTAACAATCTTTATTATTACCTTCTTCTAGTTAATTTGGGATTTAATCTGCTCTTCTCTCTCTCTCTCTCTCTTTAGCTTCTTCAGGTAGAAACTTTGATACTTGATTTGAGGTTTTTCTTCTTTTTAAGTATAGATGTTCAGTACTATAAAGTTTCCTTTAGGCACTGCCTTAGATACATCTTACAAATTTTGATATGTGTGTTCTCATTTTAAGTCATTCAGTTTAAAGTATTTTCTAATTTTCCTCATGATTTCTTCTTTAACTCACAGGTGATTAAGAAGTACATTGCTTAATTTCCACATTTTTGGAGTTTTCCCAGGTTTCTTTCTGTGATTGATTTCAAATTAATTTTCATTTTGGTTAAAAGATTTATTATCAAGTCTTGTTTATTACCAGAATTATGATTTCTGGTAATCTTATATTATCTGCACTTGAGAAGAATGTGTTTTCTGCTGTTGTTGTGTATTCTACAGATGTTTATTAGGTCAAATTATTTGATGGTGCTTTTCAATTCTTTTATATCCTTTGTATATAAAAGCTGTGTGTGGATTGAGGAATGCATTAAAAGGCACAACATATTTACCAATCTCTTCATGCTTTAATACTTGGTAGAGATTCCAGAAGTCTCCTGCATTCATTCTTAGTGTAGAAGTTATCTACTGATATTTTAGGAAGTTTATTATCTCAGCACTTCTAAGATTTTTTCACTTCCAAAATCTCTCAGTTAGAATTTTAGCTCATCTCTTTCCTCCTTTGAACTGCATGTACCACCTCTGATACAGTGTGTGTTTCTGCAGTGTGGGCTGGGTAGGATTAGAATGGCAAGAAGGCCAGCCACTCACAGTCCAGTAATAGTTTTCCATGGGCAAACAATTCTGAGGCTTTTTCTTGCTGCTGGTTTGTTTCCAGTTCCCTGAAATAGCCATTTTTAATATTTTTCCTATGTTAGTACTTGTTTTCTATGGAATGGGAATATGGTCTTGTTATGTCACCATTATTAGAAGTTGGTTTCTACTCCTTCCTTTAGAAACATTCTTTTTTCTTTGCTGCTATTACACTGACTGTTTTGGTATCTTTCTGTCTATTCTTCAAGTTTCCTTTAAATATTAGAATGTCTTGGCATTTAGGATAAACATTTTTAAAAAGTGCATAGATTTCTTTTCTCTTTTTGACATGTACCTCTAGGTAATCTCATTGATGTCCACAGCTTTAATTGCCACTACATGCTACATCTAAGATTTATATTTCAAGCTTAGACTTTTGTTTTGAGCTCCAGATGCTTATACGTATCAACTTATTCTTTATCTTCACTTACTCTTTTATTTGCACGTCAAAGGCAAATCTAGAATTCAGTATTTTCTCTCTAATCTGCTTCCTCTAGGATTCCTTATTTTACTAATACTGCTATCATCCACCATTGTTCTTGGTATGTCCTTAGCATATCCATTCCTCTCTCTATATTTCCATAAATAATCAGTTGCCAGTTTCATCTTCTAAATATTTCTTGAATATGACCACATCTTTTCATTTCCATTGTCATTGTATGAATCTAAGCCATCATCCCTTCCAAGAACTACTTAAGAGCATCCTTATTTTTCTCTAGACATCTGGGATCATCTTTGAAAGATATAAATCTTATTATCATTCATATCTAAAAACATTTCTATATCTTTTTTTTTTTAAAGATTTTATTTATTTGACAGAGAGAGAGAGAGATCACAAGTAGACAGAGAGGCAGGCAGAGAGAGAAGGAAGCAGGCTCCCTGCTGAGCAGAGAGCCCGATGCGGGGCTCGATCCCAGGACCTTGAGATCAAGACCTGAGCCAAAGGCAGAGGCTTTAACACACTGAGTCACCCAGGCAACCCTTCTATATCTTTCTTATGCCTTTAGAATAAAAAGCAAAACACTCAACAAGCTCTGTATGACCCTACATAATCTGGTCCTTCCTGGCCACTTCAAGCTCATGAAGTGCTGGCCACTTCAAGCTAATGTCACAACATTCTCTGTGTCACTTTCTGCCATTCAGTCTTTAAGGATCTTTTTTAAGTTCTTCACATATACACCTTCCCTGACTCCCTAAGACTACCCTATTATATGCTTTTAAGTACACTGTATCTCTTCATGGCTTCTGTTACATTTATTATGTAGTTGTTAAATGCTTTCCCTGCTTATCTGTAGGCTGTATACCCAAAAATCTCTTTTTTGTCCACCACTGTATCAACAATATCTTATGTAATACTTAATATAAATTAAGCTCTCAATAAAAATTGTTTAATGAACAAATGCAAAGGAGTACAATTTTGTGTTTATTGGTCTTAATGAATTTATGTATTGCTTCTGATTCACTGTATGGTAACTGAGATTAGAGAATCACAGAGTTAAACAGTCAGGCTAGTCCAAAGATGATAAATGTAAAATAGGATAAACATTTTTTTACAGAAGTGTCTTTTGTCCCAACCTTACCCTCCTTGCAGACAGTTTTCTGTACCTGGTTATAGGTAGGTATACCTATATACCTTTTCCTCATCTCTTTCTGATAGTTTATGACTCTTAGCTGAGGTTGAATAGGAAATGATTGGAATAGTGGAAGTAACTCCCACTATTTGGAAACATCTGCCACGTATTTCTTAACATTTTTCCCTTAAAATCTTTTTTCTGTACAGACACAATATAATTTTTAGTTCACTTAAAATGGAATTCTCTCCCTTTAGGGCTCAGTATATGCTATTATCTACTAAATAGTTAAAATGTGCAGGATGACACCAGCAAATTCCACTTACTGCTGTGTGACCTTTTGCAAGTTTCTGAACCTTCAGAAACAGTATTTTCACCTATAAGATGTGTAAATGAAAGCACCTACCACATAGAGTATAAAGTGATAAGAATGTTTGATGCTTATTAAATAGTTAATATACATATTAGCATATGTCTAGTATCTGGCTCTCTAGTTTCTCTTACCATGTATCACACTTTTCCTCCCAAATTGTGGGATCTAGTTACTACTTAACTGTATGAAATAAAAAATCTTGGAGGATAGGAATCCATATCTTGATCCCTCAGATTGTACATTCCTTGAAAGTAGGGACCATGTCCTATCACAGTGCAATATATAAAAAAACTCAGTAAATATTTGTTGATGGGTCTTCTTCAAAAATATCCTTCTTTCTTCCCATTTTCTGTTCAAACTATCTCTCCCTCAATTAGTTTAATTTAGTGTATTTGTTCTATCCCATCAGAAACCCCAAATTAGTTTGCATTACACTAATGTCAGAAGTCATACCTGTTTAATTGGCACTAATTAAGGCAGTTACCATTAATAAATAAGAAAAACATGGAATGAACTGACTCTTTAAAATCTTCTAGCTACTGGGACTTGGTGAAAGTCCACTTATTAAAATGTTTAAAATATCAAGGACTGTGAGACTGCCTTGGTATCAAAGCAAGGCCAAACAAAACAAAAAGAAACATGGAAAAAAGATTTGTCAGCTTCAAATAGAGTAACCAGCTGCTGTGAATACCTTTCAATCAGTAGGAGTTATGAACCAATCGTACAGCATAAAGTTGAATAGAGGTGAGCAAAATTAGGTCAATTGAACTATTTTTTTTTCAATTGAACTATTTTAACAGGTTAGTCAGAGTGCAAAAAGTAGGAGGAGGTCGTGGAGGAAAAGGGGAAGGAGAGGGAAGAAGAGAAGGGCAAGGAAGAGGAAGAGAAGAAGAGGGAGAGGAAGGAGAGAAGGAGGCAGAGAAGGAAGAGGGGGAGTAGGGAAGGAAGGGGAGGAGAAAGGGAAGAACTTGGTGTACTGGCATCTATTGGATACGAAGCTGAAGTCCAGTGTGCCTTTTTGTCATTAAAGTGATTCACATTTGATGAATCTGAAAAAAATGTTCTGTCTCACTCTAACTGGTTGGTGTTATAGATAGGACCTACCTTCCTTTTACTGCCACTTTTCACTCCTGTCATCAGCTCGAAGTACTCACTGCTGAGACTGGAAAGAGGCATAATAAAGAGGCATTGCTTGGTTCTCTGTGCTCTTTTCATCTTTAGTTCTCCATGGGAGAGCAGTGCTGATTGAGAAAGAAAGGGGCTTAAGGAGTCAAAGAGAGGGACACTGGAATCTGTCAGAATCACATCTCTTAGGCTGTTTTAATCAGGGTCAAGAGCTTACAAGAGATGAGAACAATTTCCCACCTTCTGCCTTCTGTTTCCCTTTGTATGGTATTTATCATGTTTTATTTCTGATTAAAAAAAATCCCCTTTTCCCTTGTAATTCAAATCTGAAAAGTTACTTTTATTTTTCAATTTTTCTTAAACTCTATTTCCGTGACTTACATGAATTGCATGTGTGTGTGTGTGTGTGTGTGTGTGTATGTGTGTGTGTGTGTGTGTTTAATTCTACATCACTCTCCCCATGGCCATTCAATTTTCTCTTCCACTCTATTTAAATATATTCCCAGAGAATGTGATAAGGCTGGTCAAAAAGTAGATACTTGTAATCACTAACTTCAAGTAAATCATGGAAGATTAACTTTATCTTTCTATAAAAGATGGAATAGTGGGTGAAATGGGCAATTTGAATATTTTCAGGAAAGAGGATTCTTGCCTTACTTGATTGCTTTAAACCAATCAGAGAGAGAAAAAACATTGAACACTGGCTCCCCCCCAGCTCTTCTCCTACCAGGCACTCTCTCCTTTATAGAACTCACATTGACAACATAATGAACGCACAGCACAGCTGTCAAAGGAAATGTTTGAGCACTTGTGAAATTACAGGCTGCTGCAGAAATGACTTAAGCATGCCATTACCTCTTGCTGCATTTAGAACAAATAAGCCACCTGCCCTTTAGGTATTATCTGATCTGTTTGAATAGACTGCTATACAGACCCACATAGAAGACTCCAAACATTCTCTCCTACAGTTCTGCTCAAAGAACTGCAGCTTCAGCATCTCACACTTCTTTTTCTCAGTGCTTTCCTCTTTGACTCAGCCTTTGCATTCATTATATAAACCGTCACACTGTGTTAAAGGAAGCCTCATTTTTGTGATTGCAGTTACCTAGCCCTGGGGTGCTAGATCTGCAAGCTATGCTAGTCTGACTTCAAACCTGTGTACCCTCTTGCCTCTAAAGCAAATTGTTTGGTTATGAATCCACATCATAACTAAAATCCCTTTCTTTTCGGACATGGATTGAGTTTCAGAGTTGTTTTGTGATTGCATCATCAACCTAAAATGGATAAATTAAGATACCATGGCTGTATTACCATAGCTATTATCTCCTCAGCAAGGAAGAAACTTTTAGGTTTGTGCCCTCAGGACTACCCTTCTTGCCTTTCTATGCTCTTGGCCAACACCCTGGTCAGGAGCACTTAGTAGGTCCAGCACCAGTCAGGACCCTGGTAGGCACACTCAAAGTGAAAATGTGGATAAAGCTTTGATTTGCTAAGGTATGGGCATAGAGTAGGGAAACCATGGTACTTCAGGGCTCCTGGGTGGTTACTGTTATCACCCTAGGACTAAAGAGATAAGGAGTGAGAGTAGCTCCCAGGTCCTTAGGGCATGTTGCTGGTGGTGGCTATGGAGTAGACCAGCTGATAGGAGCTCTGATCTTATATCAGGACAGGTCACAGCTTGCCCAAGGTAACCTTGTAGGGGGGAAAGTTGAGGATATAGATACTTCAAGCTCACTCTCCTGCTTCCCCTAGACCTCCTGTGGGTCTTCGTCATTGGCTGAACATAATAGGAATCCAGAGGTGAAGGGAGATGATGATGCAGTCAGTCTGTTGGGTTATAGAGCAAGTGGAGAATCTTAGAAAGTGGACTTAAAAAAAAAAGAAAAAAAGAAAAAAAAAGAAAGTGGACTTGAGGACAAATGGAGGCTATCTAGCACACTTTCTGAGGAGAATAAATACCTAATGCTCCTAATGATTTGTTTCTTAGTCACCTCCCCTAATTCCCATTTATCCTTTAAGTGGCAGCCAATGTGTTATTCTTGAAGTATAGCTGATTCTATTACATCCTTACTGAAAGACCTGTGATGGCTCACTCCATAGGACATAAAGTACAACTTCATTGAATTCAAGGCCAAATAAATATCCTTTCCAACCAACTTTTGAGCCTTTGCTAGCTACCTATCTTCTACCCCAATTTGTTTCTTTAGCTTGGTAATGTCGAAAAGGCTTCCACCACCCCATTCCTTTATTCACTGTCTTCCCCTCATCCAGAGTTCTCTTTTTTTTTTTTTTTTATTAACATATAATGTCTTATTTGCCCCAGGGTACATGTCTGTGAATCATCAGGCTTACACATTTCACAGCATTTGCCATAGCACATACCCTCCCTAATGTCCATAATCCTACCCCCCACCTCCCAGCCACCCTTAGTTTGTTTTGTGAGTTTAGGAGTCTCTTATGGTTTGTCTCCTTTCCCATCCCATCTTATTTCATTTCTCTTCCCCACCCCCCATGACCCCCTGTTCTGCCTCTCGAATTCTTCATATCAGAGAGATCATGTGATAATTATCTTTCTTTGACTGACTTATTTTGCTTAGCATACCACCCTCTAGTCCCATCCACGTCATTGCAAATGGCAAGATTTCGTTTCTCTTGATGGCTGCATAGTATTCCATTGTATATATATACCACATCTTCTTTATCCATTCATCTGTTGATGGACATCAAGGTTCTTTCCATAGTTTGGCTATTGTGGACATTGCTGCTATAAATATTAGGGCACATGTGACCCTTCAGATGACTACATTTGTATCTTTTGGGTAAATACCCCGTAGTGCGATTGCTGGGTTGTAGGGTACCTCTATTTTCAACATTTTGAGGAACCACCATAGTGTTTTCCAGAGTGGTTGCACCACCAGCTTGCATTCCCACCAACAGTGTAGGAGCGTTCCCCTTTCTCGGCATCCTCGCCAACATCTGTCATTTCCTGACTGGTTAATTTTAGCCATTCTGACTGGTGTGAGGTGGTATCTCACTGAGGTTTTGATTTGTATTTCTCTGATGCTGAGTGATGTTGACCATTTTTTCATGTGTCTGTTGGCCATTTGGATGTCCTCTTTACTGAAGTGTCTGTTCATATCTGCTGCCCATTTCTTGATTGGATTATTTGTTCTTTGGGTGTTGAGTTTGAGAAATTCTTTATAGATTTTGGATACTGACCCTTTATCTGATATGTCATTTGCGAATATCTTCTCCCATTCTGTCAGTTGTCTTTTGGTTTTGTCGACAGTTTCCTTTGCTGTGCAAAAGCTTTTGATCTTGATGAAGTCCCAGTGGTTCATTTGTGCCCTTGCTTCTCTTGCCTTTGGAGATGTTTATAGGAAGAAGTTGCTGCAGCTGAGGTTTAAGAGGTTGCTGCCTGTGTTCTCCTCCAGGATTTTGATGGATCCTGTCTCACACTGAGGTCTCTGATCCATTTCGAGTCTATTTTTGTGAGCGGTATAAGGAAATGGTCCAGTTTCATTCTTTTGCATGTGGTTGTCCAGTTTTCCAACATCATTTGTTGAAGAGACTGTCTTTTTTTCCATTGAATATTCTTTCCTGCTTTGTCGAAGATTAGTTGACCATAGAGTTGAGGTTCCATTTCTGGGCTCTCTATTCTGTTCCATTGATCTATGTCTGTTTTTGTGCCAGTACCACACTGTCTTGATGATTACCGCTTTGTAATATAGCTTGAAGTCTGGAATTGTGATGCCGCTGACTTTGGGTTTCTTTTTCAACAATCCTCTGGCTATTCGTGGTCTTTTCTGATTCCATATAAATTTTAGGATTATTTGTTCCATTTCTTTGAAATAAATTGATGGTATTTTGATAGGGATTGCATTAAATGTATAGATTCCTTTAGGTAGCATAGACATTTTCACAATATTTGATCTTCCAATCCATGAGCATTGAATGTTTTTCCATTTCTTTGTGTCTTCCTCAATTTCTTTCATGAGCACTTTGTAGTTTTCTGAGTACAGATTCTTTGCCTCTTTGGTTAGGTTTATTCCTAGGTGTCTTATGGTTTTGGATGCAATTGTAAATGGAATCTACTCCTTAATTTCTTTTTCTTCTGTTTTGCTGTTCGTGTATAAGAATGCAACTGATTTCTGTGCATTAATTTTATATCCTGACACTACTGAATTCCTGTATGAGTTCTAGCGGTCTTGGAGTGGTGTCTTTTGGGTTTTATACGTAAAGTATTATATCATCTGCAAAGAGTGAGAGTTAGACTTCTTCTTTGCCAATTTGGATGCCTTTTATTTCTTTTTGTTGCTGATGACTGAGGCTAGGTCTTCGAGAGCTTTTCCCCATTGAGAATGATATTCGCTGTGGGTTTTTCATAGAAGACGTTGATGATATTCAGGAATGTGCCCTCTATGCTGACACTGTGAAGAGTTTGGATCAGGAAAGGATGTTGTACTTTGTCAAATGCTTTTTCAGCATCAATTGAGAGTATCATATGGTTCTTGTTCTTTCTTTTATTAATGTATTGTATCACATTGATTGATTTGCGGATGTTGAACCAACCTTGTAGCCCAGGAATAAATCCCACTTGGTCGTGGTGAATAATCCTTTTAATGTACTGTTGGATCCTATTGGCTAGTATTTTGGTGAGAATTTTTACATCCGTGTTCATCAAGGATATTGGTCTGTAATTCTCCTTTTTGATGGGGTCTTTGTCTGGTTTTGGGATCAAGGTAATGGTGGCCTCATAAAATGAGTTTGGAAGTTTCCCTTCCATTTCTATTTTTTGGAACAATTTCAGGAGTATAGGTATTAATTCCTCTTTAAATATTTGGTAGAATTCCCCTGGGAAGCCATCTGGCCCTGGGCTCTTGTTTATGGGAGATTTTTGATGACTATTTCAATCTCTT
>CM052800.1:97415938-97463430 GCA_028533885.1 Nasua narica
TTGAGATCTTTCTTGTTTCTTGAGAAAGGCTTGTATTGCTATATATTTTCCTCTCAGGACCACCTTTGCTATGTCCCAGAGATTCTGAACAGTTGTGTTTTCTTTTTCATTTGTTTCCATGAATTTTTTAAATTTTTCTTTAATTTCCTGGTTAACCCACTCCTCCTTTAGTAGGATGCCCTTTAGCCTCCATGTATTTGAGTTCTTTCCAACTTTCCCCTTGTGATTGAGTTCTAGTTTCATGGCATTGTGGTCTGAAAATATGTTGGGAATGATCCCAATATTTTGGTACCGATTGAGACCTGATTTGTGTCCCAGGATGTGATCTATTCTGGAGAATGTTCCATGTGCACTGGAGAAGAATGTGTGTTCTGTTGCTTTGGGATGGAGTGTTCTGAATATGTCTGTGATGTCCATCTGGTCCAGTGTGTCCTTTAGAGCCTTTATTTCCTTGTTGATCTTTTGTTTAGATGATCTGTCCATTTCGGTGAGGGGCGTATTAAATTCCCCTACTATTATTGTATTATTGTTGATGTGTTTCTTTGACTTTGTCATTAATTGGTTTATATAATTGGCTGCTCCCATGTTAGGGGCATAGATGTTTATAATTGTTAGATCTTCTTGTTGGACAGTCCCTTTAAATATGATGCAGTGTCCTTCCTCATATCTTATTATAGTCTTTGGCTTAAAAATCTAATTTATCTGATATAAGGATTGCCACCCCAGCTTTCTTTTGATGTGCATTAGCATGGTAAATTGTTTTCTGCCCCCTCACTTTAAAGCTGGAGGTGTCTTTGGGTCTAAAATGAGTTTTTGTAGACAGATGGGTCTTTTTTTTTTATCCATTCTGATACTCTGTTGTCTTTTGATTGGGGTGTTTAGCCCATTTACATTCAGGGTAACTATTGACAGATATGAATTTAGTGCCATTGTATTGCCTGTATGGTGACTGTTAACTATATATTGTCTCTCCTCTTTTCTGGTCTATGTTCTTTTAGGCTCTCTCTTTGATTAGAGGACCCCTTTCAATATTTCCTGTACGGCTGGTTTGGTGTTTGTAAATTCCTTTAGTTTTTGTTTGTCCTGGAAGCTTTTTATCTCTCCATCTATTTTCAGTGACAGCCTAGTATTCTTGGCTGCATATTTTTCTTGTTTACTGCTCTGAATATATCATGCCAGTCCTTTCTGGCCTGCCAGGTCTCTGTGGATAGGTCTGCTGCCATTCTGACATTCCTGCCTCTGTATGTTACTGATTTCTTGTCTTGAGCTGCTTTCAGGATTTTCTCTTTGTCACTAAGACTTGTAAGTTTTCCTATTAGATGATGGGGTGTAGACCTATTTTTATTGATTTTGAGGGGTTCTCTGTGCCTCCTGGATTTTGATGCTTGTTCCCTTCAGCAGATTAGGGAAATTCTCTACAATAATTTGTTCCAATATACCTTCCACCTCTTTCTCTCTTTCTTCTTCTTCTGGAATCCCAATTATTCTAATATTGTTGCGTCTTTTGGTATCACTTATCTCTCGAATTCCTTCCTCGTGGTCCAATAGTTGTTTGTCTCTTTTTTTCTCAGCTTCTTTATTCTTTGTCATTTGGTCTTCTATGTCACTAATTCTTTCTTCTGCCTCGTTTATTCTAGCATTAAGAGCCTCCATTTTTGTCTGAACCTCATTAATAGCTTTTTTCATTTCTATCTTGGTTAGATTTTATTTCTTCTTTTTTTCTCCCGAAAGGGATTTTATTTCTCCAGAAAGGGATTCTTTATTCTCTTCCATTCTTTTTCCGAGCCCAGCTAGCACCCTGATAACTGTCATTTTGAACTCTATTTCTGACATATTACAAATATCTGCATTAACTAGGTCTCTAGCCGTCAGTACTGTCTCTTATTCTTTTTTTTGTGGTGAGTTTTTCCACCTTGTCATTTTATGGAGCTAAGAATAGATGAATGAGAGAGAAAAGTACTCTGGAGTTCCACAGTTTTCACTGATTGATGAACTTGGGCTTGGCTGGATATTCTCACTGATCTTCTGGGGGAGGGGCCTTTGATTCAGTTCTCAAATGTCTTTGCCCGAGGCGGAGTTGCCCCGCCCTTGCCTGGGGATAGGCCAAGCAGTTTGCTCAGGTTGCTCTTGGGCGTCTTTTTTCCCTGAGCGCTTACCACCCTGGATGCTGGGAATGCAAATGGTGGCTCCCAGTCTCCAACCGGAGGAGCTGAACGCTGGAATCCCCACTCCTCAGTGCGCCCTCAGAGGAAAGCAGTCAATCACTCCCATCTCCCGGTTCCCCGCCCAAGCTCCGAGCTCAGCCACTGGTGGTGGAGTGTTTCTATCTCTGGTGTGTGGCCCTGTCTGGCATCTCCAAACGCAGCAGATTCCTGCTGTGTGCTCCTGCACTGCTCCTCCCCAAGGAGGAAGGAGGGGTTCTCTCCGAATGCCTTGTGGGGTCCCTGCTTGAAGGGCTGTGGCCATGGTCTAAGGTAAGCCCCAGTTGAAAATGCACTTCACAGCTCTTTCTCTGCCGCCAGCTTCTCCGCCCCGATACCTGGGAGCTCTGCTGCACTCAGACACCCCTGGTCTCTTTGTGTCCTCGTGGGTCTTGAAACCACACTGTTCCCATGAGGGCTAAACCTCTGGCTTAGCCTCTGGAGCGATGTCCCTAAGCGGAGCAGACTCTGAAAGTTCTGATTTTGTGCTCCATGGCTGTGTGGCTGCAGGGAGCCAGCCCCTCCCCCCGTGGTCTCTCTTCCCGTCGCTTTGGATTCACTTTTCCAAATTCCCTACCTTTCGGAAAGTGGTCATTTTTCTGCTCCTAGAAGTGCTCTTCTTCCTCTCTTCTCTCTTCTATTGAGTATGCTGGCTTTTAGAATGATTCGATAACTATCTAGATGAACTTCTGGGATCCGACTCTATCTCAACCTCCTACTTCTCCGCCGTTTTGGTCCTCCAGAGTTCTTTTAACATTTAATAACTTCTTCCTTTTTCTTTAAAACAAATCACCAACATCACAGTTCCATGAAGCTGTCTTCTTTCATCCCACTCAGAAACAATCCTTCTCTCTATTTTGCTGCAATGGCATTTTGCTTGTTTTCCATATAACATTTAATACATTCTGTCTTATAATTATGAATATGTTTCCTCATATCTCTTGGTAGACTATGAACTATCCTATACTCACTTTGGGGCTTTGGGTCTGATTAGGAAGGATCCTCATTCACATGGATAGAACTGGGCTTAGTTAGGATATGCCAGGAATGACCAGAGGTAGGTAGAATTCATGGGTAATCCAGGGCATGTCTGAGTATGTACATAGAGAGAAGGGCTAGAAGTGCAATGTGAATCTGATAAATGAATGAGGATCTGAATAAAAGGAGAAAAAAGCAAAAAGAAATCAGTTGTTGGAACAGTTCTGAAAACTGTTCTGAAAACACAGTGAGTGTTAGGATGGGAATAATGTAAACGTAAATGATTACAATTCCCTGACTATGAATAGAGCTATGATGGCAAGAACTGTAACTGGGGTTTTGGTCATCTGGAGCATCATCTATCTGGCTGGCTGTAATGAAGAGTTGGGCCAGTCCATGAATATTAGCATTTTGAAGGCAGGGACTATGTTTTATTCATTTTTGTTATTATCTTTCTCTCCAACCCTTATGCCCCCTTAAGATAGTGTCTGGATCTTAGCAGGTGCACTAAATATGTTTGTTGAATCAACTGGAAGTCAGCAGATTTTATTTGTATAAAAATATTGTATGGAATGTGAAAAGATGTGTATACATAATGATGATATTTTAAGAACAGTTAAAAGATAGCCTGCTGTAAATATTTTTCAAAAGTGCTTCTTTTGTATATTCAGTGTAGACTTTTGTACCCACCTCAGATAAACTTGCATTCAATAATGTCTGCATAATTGGGCTACATTGGATACCTGATGCCTGTGCCCATCAAATGCTTATGTGGAGTCTTGAGTAATTAGGGATGAGGCAGAGATAAGGAAGTGAATTTGACCACTGTGTTCCTAAACAGGTTAATGAGTAGGAAACCCTTGCCCATTTCTCAGATGTCTTCACTGATGGCATGTTGGAGTGGTATGGGAGAATAAGAATTGTGTAGTTCAGTGCTGCCTGAATCAGAATTGCCTGGGGCGGGTCCTGATGAGATGTTAGTTCCTGAGCCTCAAGCTGTGCTCCTGAATCAGAATTTAAGATGATTTCTGTGAACACTAAAGCTAAGAATCTTTGCCCTGGATCACTGAAGGCACATTAAAATCACTTGAAGAGATTTAAAACATATTGATACCTTACTCTTTCCTCTTTCCTTTCTAGCAAATCTAATTTTAAAGATCTGGAGTAGAATTTCTAACATCAGCAAATCTCAAGCTGTCTTCAGTAACAGCACATCTTGTATGGGCCTTGGAAGCCTACCACATTGATTGATAGGTCAGAAACAGATCATCCTAACTTCATGGGGACATAAAGGACAGACTAGCTAATGTGCTAAGGAGAACAAAGAGAGTGATAACAAACTATCAAAGCCAGTCACTGAGGGTGAAGGCTATTGAGTCTGAAGCCTGGGTCCCCACAGTGGCTCTGGCACTTGTGAGCTCTGTGCTGGCTGGCATCTCTGTGTGCCTTCTGAGGATCATAATAATGCATGCTTTAGAGTGTTGTTCTAAGAATTCAGATAAGTTAATATAAGTAAACTAATATAACTGGAGTATTCAAATAAAGTCTGTCTGTGACATTACAATTAATAAAGAATATATATTTAATCATTCAGATGGCCAAAATATATTTTTCATATATATTTGGTCTTTGTTCCCAGTTCCTAGATCACAGCAACTAAAATCCTTTGAATTACCTAAGTGTTGAGAGTGATAAATGTGTCTTTTGTTATGTGAATGAGGTGACTTTTGGACGCATCTGAGGCTAGGGGCTGGTTGCCAAGAGAGCAAGCCTGGTGATTAGATGGTTGGAACTTCCAGTCCTACCCTTCCCCTTTTGAGGAGGGGAAAGAGCTGGAGGTTGAATCACTTGCCAATGGCCAATGATTTATCAATCATGCCTATGTAATGAAGCCTCCATAAAACCCCAGAAGGTCTGGGTTCTGAGAGCTTCTGGGTTGGTGAACATGTGGAAATTTGGAGAGAATGGCTCATTCCGAGAGAGCGCATGAAAGCTCTGGGCCCTTCCCACTTACTTTGTCCTATGCATCTCTATCATTAGGCTGTCCCTGAATTATATATATTCTTTTATAACAAACCAGTGATCTAGTAAGTAAAATGTTTCTCTGAGTTTTTGAGCCACTCTAGCAAATTAATTGAACTTGAGGAGGAGGTCCTGGGAACCTCTGATTTATAGCCAGTTGGTCAGAAGTACAGGTGATAACCTGGACTTGCAACTAGCATCTGGAGTGTATGTGTGGGGGAAAGTCTTATAGGACCGAACCCTTAATGTGTGTAATGCTATCTCTGGATAGATCAGAATTGAGTTGAGTTCTGACACCCTGAGTATTGCTCCTTGGTACAAGGGGGAGCTTTTCCCCATCATGCTGGAAACTGGGTGCTCAGAATACCAATTTATTGTCATACCACAAGGACTCAATAAATGTTAGCCATTATTATTATCATCAGTAATTACAGGAAAGAATTATAGCTTCCAAGTTATGGTTTCCAAAATGGTGACAGCAAGCTCTGTTATGATAAAAGGGTGTCAAAGGACTAGAGGTTGTGCATATTTTGTGAGACTCAGTGACCAGAATTAGGATCAAGGAGTGAAGGTAGCTGGGATTTTGATTAGGGTAATTATGTGGAACATTTTAACAACTAGATTCTCTAAACTAAGGAATGAATGACTGTGTAAGGTAATGAATTCTCAGTCTCTGGAAATATTCCAAACAAGTTGGTTGACCATTTGTCTGGAACTTTGTGGAAAGAAATTCATGTAAAGAATAACAATTTGTACTATAAATGCAATTGCTAAAGCCTGAAAGTGCTTTATAAACTCTAAAATCACCAAAAATCCACTTAGTTATTATTACTGCCATAATTACTTGTAACAGCTATTTCTTAGAGTCGAGTCCTGTGGTTTTATCTTAGTTTTTGGAAATCATTTTGGTCACTCTTCTCCAAATCTTGTTGGAGGGAGCAATTAAGAGTGATCACTAAAAGATGACGATGCGTAGATGGCTTTAAGGCTTTTGTTTATCATGAAATGTAACTGCAGCCTGGTTTGAACAGATATAAAAGTAGATACAGACTAAGACTTGCCAAAGGGCGTTCAGAAAGTTTATTCTGTTAGGATTAATATTTTTAAAAGTAATGATGTATTTTAAATATGAAATTCAAAGAATAGAACTCATTTATATGGCAATAAATCACTTTATCAGAGCACTGGAATTTTAATTAAATAATGTGTTAGATGCGGCACCCTCGAGTCCCCGCTATCAGACATAGTTATGGCTTTCACCACAGTTTCCATATCTCAAGTCCCAAGTACAAGCAGAATTGCATTAGACCTCTAGTATTTGTTGAAAGAACATATAAAGGGGAAAGTTAAATGGGAATTGTGTTGAGCGTGTGTGTGTGTGTGTGCACGTGCACGCATATGCATGTGTGTAATTTTATGAATATATTATTGCTGTGGATAGAACTGTATCTTCTCCAACTATGCAGGTTGAAGCCCTAATTCCCAATGTGATAGTATTTGGAGATGAGCCCTGCAGGAGATAATCAGGGTTAGATGGTTGTCACAAGGTGGTGGGGTTCCTTGTGTGGGATTAAGGACCTTTGGTTTGTAAATCAACCCCTCCACACAGAGGGCAGGGAAAGACCAAACAAAGAGGCAGATCACCCAGACTGGAAGGTAGCAGTTCTAATAAGCAAGGGTACTTATCTTTGAGGTTTATCTTGTCAGAAGACAAGGCCACAAGCTTGCCTTAGGCACCTACCCACCAAAATCTTAGCAGTTTATGTAGGAGCCTTAACTATATTCAATTATGTAAAGAGTCAAGATGGTCTCAGCATCATATTATATTCACAAGTTTGCATCTTTGAAGCTGGTTCCTACTGTGGGATTGGCAGGGGAACATACATTCCAAGGACGGAGAGAAGGAGAGCCTTCAGTTCCTCAGGTCCAGCTCATGGGTCAACTGGTGGTAACATCCTTTCAGTGATCTTCTTCGACAGTGCCCTTTTAAGAAGAGGGAAAGAGAAATCTCTTATTCTCTTTCTATATATTGCATACAAAGAACAAGTCATGATAGCACACAGGGAAATGATGATTACTTATGAGCCCAGAGAAGGGGCCTCAGAATGAAACTTACCTTGCCAACATCTTGATCTTGGACTTTCTAGCCTCCAGACTATGAGAAAAAACTTCTGCTGTTTAAGCCACCCCATCTGTGGTATTTTATTATGGCAGCCCAGGCTGACTAAAACAATTATTAAGTAGTCTACAGATTGCAAAGTAATATGCTTTCATTTATTCATTCAGTAATATTTAGTTGAACATCTAGTATGAAATGAGGCCCTGAAGGAGAGAAAGATGGATAAATCACACCTTCTGTCCTTCTGAAATTTATAATGGTGGATGAATAATGTAAATCAGAATAGTGTAGGGGTACCTGGGTGGCTCAGTTGGTTGAGCGTCTGGTTCTTGGTTTTGGCTCAAGTCTCATGGTCATGGGATCACACCCTGCTCAGGGCTCTGCACTCAGTGTGGAGTCTGCTTCAGATTCTCTCTTCTTCTCTCTCAAATAAATAAATAAAATCTTAGAAAAAAAGGCAGAATAGAGTAAGTGAGGAGTTCAGGAAGCTATACCTGATTTAATTCTGACTGAGGGATGGTTTCCCTGGAGACTGCAATATTAGACCAAAGGATGAATAAGATTTTTAAAGGTAGAGAAAGTGAGAAGAGAGGCTATTGCAGAGTGAGAGTAAAGATATAGAAGACTGAAAATGTGTAAGCCTGTTAGAAAACTAGTATACAGAGGAATGTATATCTGTAATCTAAACTCATAACCCTCACTTATTTCTGCAACCTGGCTAGCAAGCTCACATAGTCTAGTGAGAAGCTGAGTGGTAAAGAAATAAAATAATAATTTTCTGGAGTGAACCTGACCTTTTGGGAAACTGATAAAAATATTATTTTTCAGAATTAAATTTTCTCTTAATTTAAAGAATTACGATGTCTTAAAAAAATCCAACTTCTTAATGGCAGGAAGACTTAGGCTTGCTTCAAACTCACATTTGTGTCTTTGTAAGTAGAATTTAAATATAAAGGTGAGCTGCAAAATCTAACAATAAGGTAGCTACGATATTTGAGTGGCTCTTCTGGGTAGAATATTTGTGGAGGACGAGTGAAGCAAATTAACTAAGGAACTTCAGTTGGAAAGATTGGAATGTTGGCATTGCAACTGGTGGCAAAATGGAGGTAAAGGTAAGGGAGAGTTAGAGAAATTTTGTAAGAACAGAGGGAAGCTCAAACATTTCTCACGCTATCACACTGACTTCTGCTGAGTCAGTTGTCCCTGTGCCTGGGCTTACAAAGCAGTTTGTCATTCTGATGATGCACTTTCCATATTGTTGTTTGCCTTGTCTGATTCTCCAGTTACTACATGAGCACCTAGAGGTTGGGACAGTGGAAGTTATTTTGTAGTTCTAGGGCCTAAGGTGGGGTCAGGCAGATACTATTTACTAATTTACATATTTGCTGAATGGTGTATAAACTGATGATATGGCATAGCTAACATTTTGCAAAATGAAAATCAATAATACAGGATTATTGAATAGAATTTGATAGTGGGAGTGGCTAATTTTGGGATCTAGGCAATTGAAGAACATGGATAAAGGCTCCAGATAACATTAGATTGGTTTAATATTTTTCAAGGGAGGGAGCACCTGCTGAGGGAAGGAGGAAGAATCATTAGTAAAGAACTGTTCTCATGGTCTAAGTAATGGAGCAAGCAGGATGAAAAAGACAGGCACACAATGAGCATCAAAACTGGTATTTGATTAAATACAATAGAAAATCATTTTAAAGGTGTAAATGCATCAAGACTGATCTCCATAAACTACACTGGAAAACATTATTATTAACTCATAGAAACTTGAGACACGATTTTCTAATAAACTTCTCATTTTCTTGATGATTCACATCTATGGATTAGGAGGTGCTCTGAAAGTAAGGACCAACAATGAAGAAGCCAGGAAGTGCTTTATTTAGCTACCACCGACTTGTTTTATGAGGGGTTACTGGGGAACCATTCCCATTTGTAAGTATATTGCAATCCTTCAAGGGTACTGATAGACTGAAGTTTTATTCCAATGAAAAGGGCTTGTTCTGCAAAGTGACTGGCTTTATTCCACCAGTTCCTGCGGCATCATATCCCATGCTGAAAACAATCTGCTATGTCAGTTGCCATTTTCCGATTATTTCCTAGCACCTTTTTTCCTCTGTATCTGTTGAGACAAAATCAAAATTTAAAAAACATGTAGAATTTATAGCTCGTAATAAAACAGACTGAAATGCTGCAAACTTAAAGCTTTTATCTGGCCTGTCAGGAAAAACTCTCCAATTCTAATTTGAATTAGGCCAGAGATGCACAGAATAATTTGAGTAGCTGCTGGTTAATGAGCTGTGGTTTACAGGTTGGGCCTCTGCATGCTTCCCCTGGAGTACATTGCATGCTAAGTAATCTACTCTCATTATAACCTCAGCCCAAGGAGCAGCCCATTTGGAGGCCATGTAATGATGTGATGCTATATATCACAAAAATTAGAGAGAGGGAACAAGAACTGGTAGGTCATCTTGACTCTCCCCTGCTGGGGCAGGCTTGTTTCCCACACTGTTTCCTTAAGTGCTTTTGTCCAGTCCTGTTTTAAATGACCTGGATGATGGAGCTCAAACCTCTTCCCTTGAGAGGCCATTTGGCAGTCTAATAGGCCTTTGCTGTTAGCACACTCTTCCTTGATGTTCAGCCCAAGTTTTCCTTTGCTCAATTTCATCTCATTACTGCTGTTATTCCGCCTTTGTGCATCCCAAACAATTCCTCTATTTCTTTCATGTTTAGCCTTTCCTTGTGCTTGTAAATGTTTTCTCCATACCTCTTAGTCATTGCCTGGCCACAGAATGTTTCCTACAGTTTTTTAAAACTTTCTACTCTTCCTCCATTCATGTTTGTAACTCCCCTCTGAATTCATCCCTCTTTGATCAAAACTTGCCTGATTTGTCAGGGCTGGGAACAGTAGACTGTATTTCATGCTAGATGATGCTCCTAAGGGCAACACTGGAGCATTCTTCCCCTGCTCCATGACAGATGTGTTTGTATACACAGCCTAAAATTGCATTTCTTCTCTTTGCTGCCAAGCTGCACTAGGAAAGTTGAGGCCTAATGTACTATCCAGGGCTTCCACTCTATTGAACTAGAGAGGAGTTACTCACCTGGCAGTGGTGATTGGATATGTGCATTTGGCCATTTTTCTTTTCAAAAGTCTGATTTAGGCTCTTGGCTTGATTAAAGTTTGATTAAGGACTGAAGAGAAAAACAAATTTCCCAAATAACAACATTAAAAATAATAATACCTTGTACTCTGAAGCAGAGCATTCATTTTTTTTCTTTTCTTTTCTTTTTCCTTTTTACCCTATAATTGTAATGTGATGATGGTAAAGTGAATAAGCTCTAACTTTATGGGTTCTCCTTCATGAAAGGAATGAAACACGGGGTGTTATAAAAGATATTTTTTTCTTAAGAATATTACAATTTCCTAGTTTGAAGGAATTAGTAAATGAGAGAAAAACAGAAATGAGAAGTTATTAAACCTCACCTTCCTTTTGCCAGACTCTAACTGAAAAGAGCCTCTGAGATATTTTGCTTCAATTATATTTTATGAAATGTAAATATACATTCAATAAAATAATACTACAACATAATTTGACAGATATTGTGTGGATACATTAGCTGTCTGTATTATTTACTCCAGTAATCCTAGTATAATGAAGCAAGAGCTGTTTGTTACTTATTGCTCATGATTTTACTTGTTTGCCTTGAAGTACAGTCGTCCTCATTTGTTTAGAATGAGTCAACTTATTTTTGGGGTTGCATGTAGGTTGGTTCCTGTACATCACTGAAGCACTGGTCAGGAGAAACCTTACATTTTTTTTTCTCCCTGATTTAACTTAGCTTAACTATGCACACAGGTGAATGATGGGATGGTGCTACAATCCTCTGCAGAGTTATGCTATAGTAAAAACTCCTATAACCCAGGAAGCGATACTAATAGTGAAAGCTGCCATCCATGTGCCAGGCTACATGTTTTGATTTTTAGGAAAAATATTTATTCATAATATGATTAACGTGTGACTCAGGGTTATCTGCTGTGTAGCATTTGATCAATCATATGATATTGAGGTTCATGGGCATTGTGCTGGTCATTCTTGGCTTTGTGGAAAAAGGGTAAGCTTTAAGCTTGGCTCACAGGGAGATTCAAAGTTCTTGTTAAAGACAGGACTCTACTTGGAAAATTATAAAACTATCAATGGTAGTAAATCTAAGGTTCTATAAATTCATGCTTTTGTATGGTAATATAGGAGAGCCTGAAAGTGCAATGGTGAGGACAGTGAGAGTTCTTAGAATACAGTCTTACTAGCTATAAGGAGCATTTACTGAATGCTTGCTACCCTTCAGGAATAGTGCTAAGTACTACTGATGGATTATCTCTTTTAATCTTTGCTAAAAAATCTCATATTTTTACTGATGAGTTTCAGAGAGGATGAGGAACTTGACTATCTCATAGGTATGACTTAAAGTAGTGGACTTAAAATTCATACTCTGGGCTTTTTAAATGCAGAACTTATGGTATTAATTGCTATAAAAGAAAGATTTGAACTTAGCCTGGAGGTGTGGATATTAGTAACAGTTCTAGTGAGGATTTTATGATATTGGCATTTAACCAAGAAATCTCATAATACTTGACATGTTCCTCAAGCTCACAGCTACTTCTTTGCTCATGAGATTCCCAAGGAGAGATGTATACAATAAATAATGTCATGTAGTAAATGAAGTACCACTTTGCCAGCAGTGTAGGGCTCTGCAAATGGCCCAGCATACATGTAGGTCTTTCTCTGTTTCTGAATTTTAACCCCACCTGGACACAAAGAATGTCAGATTCCCTGACAACATTTATGGCAAGAACAGGGACAAAGGGGGTTAGGTTTATCCAAGGACACAGGTTCGGCTCAGCATATTGCTCTGGATTACAGGGCACTGGAGAGTACCAGAGAGAGAAGCTAAACTAACATACATGACCCACTAATGCCTTGTTGCCCCAAACACTGTAGTCAATTATATCCATGGAAAATGATTCCACTCAGATTAATATTCAAGAGTGAGAAGAGGTGTAAAGGCCTTTTCCTTCCTCATTACACTTATGAAAATAACAAGGAAGAGAAGGAATCAGGCACCCCATGATAGGGGAGAAGTGTGACTTTGAACTACATTAGAGGCAGGAGAGTCTTTGGTTTTCTGAATATACAGATTTTGATCAACCACTGAGTCATCTGGATGGAGGTATGTGCATGAGTAGACCTATGTCGGTAAGGAGCCAGGTCTGGAGGTACAGGGTTGGTAGTCATTTGCATTGAGATGTAAGGAAAGAGCAGAGCACAAATAGACTGAATCTTCAAGAGAACTCACTGGAAAGGGGTCATTAGTAGGAAGACGGTCCAGTAAAAGGAATAGAGTAAAAATGGCAGTAGAGGGTAGTGGGGCAGATGGGGAACAGAGCAGTAATTCCAAAAAGATGAGAATTTCAAGTAGATTCTATTTATCTGTACAAAACAGTTTAGAGAGACCTAAAGGGATATAATTTATAAAATGAGTTAATAATGAGCTTTGAGGACACTACATCAAAACTAGTGATGTGCTGTATGGTGACAAACATAACACAATAAAAAGAATAATGACCTTTGAGAAAATAGTTTTAGTAGAATGGAGGGAATGGAAATTTAAATTATGGGTGTCTAGGAGGGAATTGTTAATAAAAAATAGAAGTCATAGAATACATATATCTCAATGGTGGAGGAAAAGTAAGATAGATAGAGAGGGTATCAAGACTCAAGATTATTATTTGTATGGAAGAGAGGTAAGGGAAAGCAAAATGGTGAACTGATCATGAGTTACAGTAATGTTTATCACTACCTGATATTCTTGTTTGTTTCCTTATCTATTGGACAATTTATTGTGTGTCACCTCCAGCTAGAATGTAAGATTCAGTAGAATGGGGGCCTTGTTCACCATGATCAAAGAGTAATATTTTCCATTGAAATATAAGCTCTATGACACTTTTCTTTTTTGTTTTTTGGTAGATTCCCAATACCCCAAACAGTGCATATCTCACTGTAAGTGTTCAATAAATATTTGTTTAATAAATGAATGATTTAATGAATTATTTCCTATTGTCTATAATAGTGTTTAGCACAGTGGGTCCTCGAACACCCACATTCATTCTTTAATAAATTAATGGTGAATAAGAGATGAATAAGGCAGTGATAAGACAGTAGAAGCTAAATGACATGTATTTGTAGTGGGTGAAGATAGCATGTTCTGTATCTTCCTTTAGAAGTACTTGGCAGACAAAAGTGATGGAATAATATTATTAATAAGAAAAAAATTTTAACATCTTTTGTGACTCCACTATACAACTTGTTTAATTCTCACAGCAATCATATGGTGAGCACCATTGTCATCCTCATTGTACCAGGAAGAGACTGGAGCACAGAGAGGGTTAGCAGAATAAATGGTTGAGATGAATCAGGATTTGGAATTATAACTATTGTAACAGCTGGGGGTGACAAATTTCAGTATGATGGTAAAGATAACATTAAAATGGCTTCCTCTGAAGTTCAATATGATGTGGAGCCCAGTGTAATCAGGAGATGAGAATTTAGATCTAGGTGAGAAAGGGGGATGATGAATGGCTTGGTGAAATGATGGAATCATAATATTAGAGTCAGAGGTATCTTAGAGATCATTTAGTAGATGCAATTTGCAAAAACACTTCAACTAACCTTTAACTGAAATTTTTCATTTCCTTAGATTGAGAAGGTAGGTCACAAATCACAGTATTATGATAGTATCTATAATTTTGTTACCTACAGAAATCACAGATATTTTCATATACTTATTATCATAGCAGATAATTTGAAGTTTCATTTATAATCATTTTTACCTCAAAATTAGTCTTTTTTAGACCTACCAGTAAACCATTTTATTCATTGAATTGATAAAGAGGCATAGATATTATTATATCATAATTCTGTTTTTCAAATATTTGATGACTGTATTTCAATGTAGTTGGGTTTCTGTATTCCTTTTATTTTATTTTATACATTTAAATGCATTCTTCTGAGAAGGATTTCACGTCATCAGACTGTCAAAGGGTCTATGGTCTAAAATGATTACCTCTGAGGAAAAAAATGGAGGCATAGAGTTCTTATGGTACAAGAGATCTTATGGCTAATTAGTGTCAGATCTGAAGCCAGAACCCATATCCCTAACTTCTACTTCAGTGAGACTCTCACCACTCCCATACTGGTACATTTTGATATGGAGGAGAATGAGAATGCTTTCAGAAATGGAAGAGTTCTGGAGGTGTGATGTGTGACCCCAAAATTCACATATTGAAGTCTTAGCCCCTAATATGATAGTATTAGGGAGTGGGGCCTTTGGTTGTTAATTGGGTCATTATGATGCAGCCCTCATAAATGAGTTTAGTGTACTTATAAAAGAGACACCAGAGAGCTCCTTTGCTGTTTCTGCCTATGAAGTCACAGGAAGAAGATGGCTATCTATGAACCAGGAAGAGTTGCTTCTGAATCTACTAGTGCCTTGAGATTGGAGTTTCCAGCCTCCACAACTGTGAGAAATAAATGTTTGTTCTGTAAGCCACCCAGTCTATGGTATTTTTGTATAGCAGCCCAAGCAGAATAAGACAGAGGGCATATGGAATGATTAGAGAAAGGCAATTTCTTGTTTCATCTCCTTCAACTCTCTTTTACATGTATGCTGAGTAAAGAGAAAGTAAACCTTTCAGTCTAGTGTAGTGGAGAGAATTTTGTGAGCAACCTCTATTTGGGAAATTTATGCATAATATTTGATGAATTCTATTTCTTTTATTTCATTATTAATCCCCAAATTACCTGCTCAACCCCACCAAAGCTTGAATCACAAACCAGTCTGTCTTGGATTCTGACATCTCTTTCTGCTGTTAAGCTTTTGTAAATCTACCAAACTTTTCCAGAGATGTTTTAATATTATAACATTCCCACTTCGGACACTGTTTCCATGGAAAGATTTCCAATCTTCTTCATCTTCCTGGGGAGGAAATACTTGGATGTTTCAAGGGAAGATGAATTGGGTGATAGGAACCAAGGATGTGCTAGAAGAAGAGAAGGAGAAAGGAGGGGGTTATTGGGGACATTGGTCTGGAATGCAAAAGAAATTCAATAGGGTACAACCAGAAGATCTAACTGATAAAGCTTAGGTGGGTATTAGGTTTAGGATATAGTAGCATAGTTAAAAGATTTGCCCAGGAAAGTTTTTGTGAAGAATGGTGAAGGAGGAAGCTTTGAGGAGTACTTTAGTCAATTGGTGAGCATGATAGATAGGTCAGGTGTCCTGAAGGAAGATAGGAGGAAGGAACTACCCTGACTGGGTTTCTATCACGTGGCAGACATGTATACACTCAACATATTATCTCATCTAATCTTTAGGTTTAGGATAGTTGTGATCACCTTTTTACATATGAGGAAAATTATATGCATAAAATGAAATAACTGACTTGTCTAATGTTACAGTGTTGGGAATTAAGATTTCAACTCAATTTTAATTTATACCAAGTCCCTTGTGTTTTTCTGTGTGCCTCGATGCTTTCCAAAGAATAAGGAAGCATTGAGAGGTCTAGGAAATAGAACAAAGTGAGATCTGTATGGGAATGCATGCATAGATTTGTAGTACAGTCTGGGAAGTCTGCTCAAGAAAAAGGCAGAGAGAGGATTAGAGGTTTTGTTACTTTTCCTTTCAGGTGTCTGTTATCCACTATTCCTCCATGTGAGATATGGATTTCTTTTGGAATGAAAATTACTACATTCCTGTATTATAGTAACACAATATAACAGCCCTCTAAATAGTTTGCTAATAAAACAACAATGCATTGCACAATGTCTTTGCTTCTGGAGATTTTTATTGTAGTAACCTGCTAAGAGTGAACTTTGTTTGAACTGCAATGAGAAAACTATTTGGGAAACAGATTTTTTTTATATAGTACATAAGAATAAATTGTCCTAACTGCCAACTTGCAATATCACATAACCCTGAAGAAAGATTGTCTCATTGCTAAGGATGACATGTAGCCTTTGAACACACCGGGGCTGAAAGAGAAAGGTGTCATTCCACTGAAACAGAAGATGCTGGCTGGAAATACCTGAAAAACATTAGATGTTGAGGGACACCTTGGTGGCTGAGTTGGTTAAGCGTCCGACTCTTGATTTTGGCTCAGGTCATGATTTCAGAGTCATGAGATCAAGCCCTATGTGGGGCTCATGCCGGGCATGGAGCTTGCTAATGATGCTCTCCATCTCCCTCTACCACTGCCCACCCCCCTTTAACTGCACTCTCTCTCTTAAAAAAAATTAGAGGATACATATCCATTTGACATTTCTCAAAAAGCAAACATTTAAAAAGTAGCTCTGAGATTTTTCTCTCATCTGATTAATCTTACAAAGATATAGCATACTTTCCAAGTTAGATTCTAATATATATGTCGTATTATATATAACAAATATATTATATTGTATGAGTTGTCAAAAATGCTTAACATTTTTCATTCATTCAATAAACATAGTAAATATAATCAGTAAAAACTTTAGCCATGCAAAGGATTTTTGTATATGTCTATGTAAAATGAGAACCAACAATTTAATTCTATTAAGTGATCTTCTTAAGTTTACCTCTGTGTGTGTGTGTGTGACTTCCCTTTCCCTCAACTCTCTCAAAGCAAGGTATTTTTCTCTCCATTAGGTGCTCTGGGCAAATCTAAATATCACCTGTGCTTTGGTAAAGCAGATTTTCTGTTTTCATTTCTTCTTGGATGAACATTTGGCTCTCCTGTTCATTCATCTTTCTTATTTGTTTGTTTATATGTGTCAAATAACTAAGGGTATAGAAAAACGATATTTTCTGCTCTTTGCAATTTTTCTGGAATGCCAGGTTCTGTGAGAGTCCTGGCTTATTAATGTACCTGACTCTTCCAGCATTTATCACAAATGTAAATGAACAGTCTATGGTGTAGCCTGTTTTCAGGATTGCTCTGATGATCATGTTGCTATGGTGATAACAGAGCATACAGGTTCATGAGATAGTATTAGTAATGCAGCAGCTTGAAACTTAATCAGTGCACTGCGACTTCTCCCCCATATTTCAATATCACTTCGGCAAATTGAATTCCAGGCAGTTGTCAGTCCAATGTATTCCCTGTGGTTTCTCCTCTGCAAAATTGCCTCTTTATTCTATACACTGATGATCATGGAGTAATTGAAATCTGCAGCTGTTTGTCATGCTATTTATCCAACTCTGTCTTGTAGCCAGCAACCTTTGTATGGTGTGCACTGCAGGTAACAATTAGATCTGGAAACCTTTTTTTGGTTGAACAAGTGAATGATTGTTTTTCCCCCAATACTCCTGATTTTGGATACTTTATGTGATACCTTGTTTTGTGAGAGAAAGTTCAGCCAAGGTTTAATCACAGTCTATTAGGGCAGCATGCCGGGTGGAGCTTAGCATTCTTTGCTTCCAAGGACTGTGAGACAACTGGAGTGTTGAGAACAAGGGCTCACTCCTCAGGGAAGGTGCCCCCTCTCCCTCCCCGATCCCTGACAATCTGCTCTCCAGCCGTGTCAGAAACAGGACCCTCCAGCTTCTAGTGGCCTTGAAACATTTGCAACAATAGATGTGAAAACACAATTCAGTGTGGAAAAGAAAGCAGCGATGGGGGCATGTGGCATGGCTGGGGCATGGAATAATGCTTTCTCTTTAGGCTTCTTTGTAACTTGGAACTTAAGCCTTTTGCTCTTTCCCAGTGAACTATTCCATTATCAAGTCTCCCTATAGCCCTTTTGGGGTTGCTTAGAGGGTCACTATATGATTTTTTTTTCTTCCCTGAACTCCAAGGGAACATAAACAGAGCTTTATTTGGAGCCCAGCAGGCAGAAAGTGTCCCTTCTCTCCTTGTAATATGTGCTGACAGAAGAGGGAAACTGTGGCCTTCGCCACCCAGCTGAAGGTAGATGATTTCATGTTATGTGTTCTCCTCACCAAAAAGATCGGTATGATAGCATAGGATGGGAATGGGGGATTTTCTGTTTTTATAAAATGAGTTAAAGAAATGACTGGAGTAAAATCAGAACTTTAGAGATCAGAAGGGATTTGGTGTTTCCTCTCTCACCAAGACCCATAGTCTTCTCCAGCACATTCTGTCCTTTACCTAGCATTGACTGAGGACCACAATTACCTGCTTTCCTGCTAAGCCTCTTCCCCGCTGTGTGCATTCTTCTCTTCTCCTCCCTCCAGCCGTGGACACTCCTCCCCAGGGCTATTATGGTATTCAGACACTGACATTGTCTAGGGATTCTTTGTACAGTTTAGAAGTTACTGAAGGTCAGTCTATGAACAATCGTTTTCTATTGTTGTGCAATACCACCCAGGTATAGAAAAGGAAGTTGCTAGAGAACTCTTAATAGAATAATCAGAACAAACATGGATTGCATCTTTACCTTACATAGTCAATGCAAATATGAGAGCTAAGTTTTGCCACTATTTTGAAATATTAGGGGTTTTGTTCCCCTTAAATTTATCAAGAAAGTTGTCCAGCAATTGATAGTGTTCTAACTTAGCTACCTATTGCCTTCTGGCCAGCATGTGTACCATATGATACTGACCTCTTCACAACACATGATTTTATATGTTCATGGAAAGCCAATGACAAAGCTGAAGATTACTGGCTATTAGGGAATTGATGGTAGCCGGTGATCTTGGGCATCTGTCTTAAGCATCACTTAGATCGATCCTTTCTTTATTTTCCTCAAGTCTTCATAAATATCCCCCACCCCCAATCCCTTTCAATGACACTTTAGTTGAAATGCCAGTGAAACAAATTTCAAGGGCAGAGTTGTAACTAAGGCAAAGGCACAACAATATAGAGGATACCCAAATTTAAAATAATGATTAAAAATATTGTTACATTTACATGTTTACAGCATGTGCACTCCTTCAGCATTATAGGAACAACTGAGCTTAATACCTACTTAGCAGGAATGATTGGCTAGAACAGGAGGCTACCAGATGGCTCAACATTGTTATTAATGCCCCTCTGGGACATGTATCATGAATCACAAAGTTGAGGGCAAACTTTAAGGCTCCAGGTGGCAAAATTAAAACAAGACACTGTTTCAATTTTTATTTTTTTTTAAAGAAAGAAATGAGTACTAAAATGCAAAGTGGAAACAGTCTTGCGATATACTTCTTGTTACTCAATTATACAGAATCTGCTATAACTTGACTTGCTGTAAGAAACCCCAAGTTGTTTAAATATGTCATGCCATGGGTTTTTTCTTTCTTTTGAATTTTTTCATTTTGAATTATTTTCTTTCCTTGCTTTTTTTCTTGTGCTAGGATTATCTTGTTACAACAAAATTACATGATGATACTAGGAAGTCTGTATGGCTATCACTCTGTGATTATCGGTTTTTTGTTTTCAAGGACCCCAAGTAATCCTTTTCATACCATAGAAAGAATCATGCTGAATTACACTAAAAAGTGGATCTCCAACTTTGAGACACAGGCTCCAGTCTGAAAGGATCTGGTATTTCTTAATCACTCCACCTATATCCTCAGGGAGCTGGGAAGGCTGCCTAAACTGGACCTCTTTAGCCTACTCCTTGGAACTCTTAGAGAAAATCCCATTATCTTTTCACTCTAGGCACTGACTAGACCAGGAGTAAATAAATTAATTCTCTAGCCCACCTTGGTTCCCAGAGTCATTGAATTGACTTAAATGTACGCATACTCTTAAAATTATTCTCAGTGGCCTCATGAGCTTGTATGAAAACAACGCCTGGCCAAAAGAGCCTGTGGATTTTCATTAATTGTGGGCTCAGATCACATTTCTCTGAGACCCTGTTCATTCCATCCACATGGAATTTGTCCCCCTCAAAAGTTCCCGAGGCTATTTTTTGGAGTCCCTGAATGGGAGCCCCATGTATATCCACAATCTAATATGTTCTTCTATTCCCAGGTCATGTGCCCTCCAAAAGCCTCACCTTGGTTGCTGCTAACGGTATTCATTTTTTTTCTTTTTAACGTCTTTCAATGGTCCCAAAGCTCCAGTCCTCAGAAGGGCAGAGATGAGGAGAATTTTCTTTTCAGCTCCATGCTATATTTGGTCATTTAGGCTCTAAGGCAGCTCCATTTGTACCAAAATTTAATTAATAATTACAATTTGAGTGCTTATTATGTATTATTGCTTTGTTTGTTTTCTTTTGGTCTTACAAAAGCTTTAATAAATAGTTTCATCAGTGCCAGGCCCTCAACCCTTCACCAGGTTCTCAATGTCTCATGAAATTCATCTGTCAGTCATCTCTACTTCACCTCATAGATATTAAAATCTTCTCCAAGCTGATGGGGGGAACTTTCAACACTCCATCTCCAAAAACAACCCGATGCTTCCCGATGCGATTTTCTTCTCCCCAAAACAATCTATTTTGTTTTTCTTTTTTTGAATACTCTTCTATGCTCACTAGGCCAGGTAATATTTTTTCCCTGGGATTAAAGTAACCTTAATACCTCAAGTCCAGAATAGGTTCTTTGCTTTGTGTTTTAAGCTTTTTAGAGTGAGTAGTTCTTCCTAAGAAATGCCTGTTCAAAAGGTAAATTCAAACTTCTTGTAGCGTAGAGAACTGCTTGAACCTTTGGTTTTCCATTTTTCTGGGTTCTACCTTCCCTATCAGAGACACAAAGACCTTTGGGCCAAGTTTAAGTCACAACTTGAGCTCTCAGAAATCTGTGCTTCCCCATCTTTTAGCAGGATCTGGAAGAAAGTTGCATCTTTCAAGCATATATCCCAGGAATGAGGTCTTAGTCTTGAGATGTAGAAAGATCAAGGTATCTCTACTTTTCTTATTTCTGTATGTGTGTGTGTACACACGTGCACGCATGTTTCCCAGGTAAGTCAGGGACAATGTCATCCCTGGGCAAATGAAGCTGATTCTGTGTTCATAACAGCACGAAAGAGAGCAGATTCTGCATACTGGTCATGAAGTTATATAAAATAGATTGGCAATCCCATTTAAACTCCTGGGACATTTGGTTTCATCACTGGAACTCATATGCAATTTATGGGCTTCTGTGACCCTGGCCTTCACTCATTCACTTACCCACTCATTCACTGAATACCTGTCTTATACTATGCACCAGGCGCTTGTGAAGACAGTCAAGAGCAAAATAGTAAAAAAAAAATCCTGTTCTCATGGAGTTTACAGTCTAGTCAGACAATAAACAGAATATGTAAGTAATTTATGTAGCATACCATCTAGTCATAAGTGCTAAGGAGAACAATAAGGCAGGGGTGGGAATATATAGTGCTGGAGTGGAAATGGGTTTCAGTTTTAAATGGGTGATCATCAGGGCCACACCTGAGCGAAGATCTAAAGAGGGTGAGCCATGAAACTATGTGAGGGAAGAGAGAATGTGGAGGGACAGCAAGGATGGAGGATATGATGTGAAAATGAGCCTGGCATGAAGAAGAAGAGGCCGGTGTGACTGGTGCCAGCTGAGTGTGGCAGGTCAGTGGGAGAGAAGACAAGAAAGGTCCCTGTGGGGTGAGGTTGTGGTGGGCTTCCAGAGAACTTCCAGCTTTTACTGTGATGGAGATGGAAAACAACTGGAAGAATGGAGTTGCATTTCCTGAAGAAGGGAGGCTGTAGGAGAGGCAGATTTGGGGTGTGGAGTGGCGAATGGGAGCATGGCTTTGGCCATATTAAGTTTGAGGTGTCTGTTAGACCTCCAGGTAAAGCTGCTGAACAGGCACTTACAGACATAAATCTGGAGCCCAGGGGAGATAGGGCTGGAGACATAAAAAAGGCATCACCAGCACAATGACATTTAGAGCCATGAGGTCAGATGAGATTCCTCAGAGCAGCACTAAGGCCCACCTTCAGTCAGTGTTGACTAATTTGAAGTGAGACCAGCAGCATGACTGAATGTCTACCTCCAGCTGTGTCCATCTGCCGGCATATTAGGCCCAGAGTTCACAGAGTTAGATTTAACCAAGGCTGGAGTTTTACCAGGACAGTAAGACAAAGCAAGAGGGAACAAAGGAGGAGAGATTGTGCAGAAAAGTGATTATAATAATGAATCGTGGAGTTTATTTGGTGTGGAGGGTAATGAGGATGTAAAGGGATGGATTCAAGCAAAAGTGGTTATATGTCCTGGTGGTGTAGAAGAATTGCAGGAGCTGGGGTTCTCCGAGGAATAAGCTGGAAAGAAAAGAGGGGGAGAATTGGGGATCAGGGTGCTTTAACAGGGGCTAAGGAAGTGTTGGAGTTATTTGTAATGACAGAATTTATGGCTATCATTTCAGGGTGGGCCATGACCCTTGCTAACTATTGTGAAATAGGTTTATTGAGTCAAGATCAGCATTATTAAAATAAAATAGGGTAGAATGGAAAATAATAGAGTGTGTTAGAAGTAACAAGGACAAATATTGCTTTGCGGCATGTTTTTTCAATTACATATATATTATATATAATACATATATTCATATAAATTATGTATATAAACAGGTCTGTTTGTACTGGATCAAAATGCATTTCTTAATTTAGAGCAAGGGCAGGAAGCTTAGAAAACACGGCAGGGTTTGTTCATGGGAATGAGTAGCTGAAGATAAGGTTATTGGAGGTGTTTTTTTTGTGTCTTGAACAGTCTAGAAAAAGCCAACTAATTCCTCAGTCTCTGGTATGTGGTGAAAGTTAATAAGCCACCATGCCCCAAACAATGACACACTTATGGGAGACTCAGATCAAATTTGAAAGTCTTCTTCACAATTAAATACCACTGAAGCTATTCTTTTTTTTTTTCTGTCTCTTACAAGTATACATTCCTTTAAAAACTGGATAAAAAGCTAGTCCTATTACAATCCTATTTCCAAATAAGGTCACATTCTGAGGTACTGGTGTTAGGTCGTTAGGTCTTTAACATATCTTTTGAGGGGACATAATTCAACCCCTAGCAGTGAGCATTTGGGAAGCCATGAGGGGCTCTAGCTGGCGGAAACCTAGTATGGAAGCTTGGGGGCTTCCATGGCTGGTGTGTTATTGACAGGACCTGGAGAGCACTAGTTGGATGCATAGATGACCCATAAGTCAACTTGGTCATGGATACTTCTGTTTTAAAGTTCTCAGTTATACTAGGTGGAAATAAATGAATAGGAGAATGTAATATGTAAAGGAATTACATTCACATCTATAAAACTTTCATTTGAGCCATGTCTGAAACAGTATCATGCCTTCTCTAAGGATCTAACCATATCACCATCAGAGTGAATTGCAATTTCAGGGGAAGTTGGCTTCAGTGTGAATTTGGCAAAGGGTGAGGTGTGTTGCATAACACCTGGTGAATTACAGAATGAGGTGCACAAAGTCAGCCAGAGTCTACTCTCTGCACACGGCTCCTTGGCAATGGGCAGGAAGGGTGATCAGCTAGGAGCAGGGGTGAGCTTTGAAGCAAATTGCTTTTTCTACAAATGTTCTTTTCTTTCCAAGCTCACTTCAGTGCAGATGTGTCTCCTGAATAAGTAAATTTCAAGGACCAATTTATAATCTTGGATTCATTCTGTGGACGCTGTGCTAGTCATTGTCAGCAAATTTGGGGACTAGAAGGCACCAAGGATTATGGTTCAGACTTGGGAACAGGAGGATTAACGTTCAGGCAGCTTTTCTTTTTCATTGGTTTCTTAGAGAAATGTTCTTTCATATAAAAGGACTCCTGATGTCCCTGTTTCTGTCTTTCTCATCTCTTGATAGGTAAAATATTTAACTGAATTAAAATTAGGGGTAATATCACATGTTTACATCCCATGACTATTTTAGCAAGCTTCGTAAAAAGTTGAACATATGCAGGGGAGAAAAATTGAAACAGTGAGAAAGGTATGTACTGAAAAGTAAATTTCCTCCCCCAAACAGCATATTCTTGTTTTATCTTCATAAGAAATAGGATAATACTTCCTTTTAGTGTTGTCTTCATCTGTAAGTGGCCACTCCTGCCGCCTTGTCAGTCGAATCGGTGTGACGAGTTGCTCTTCCAGGAGAAGACAATGGTTTTCTGATAATCAGACTCTTCTTTCTGTGGCCAATGTCAAGAATTTAAAAGGTGGGGGCCAGGGAGAGGAGCAGCACCCATGACCCTCTGGCATCTGCATGTCGTACCGAGACACTCAGAGTGAACCAAGTGCAGAAGCCCGCAGATTGAAATCAGAGTGAAAGCATGATCCAGGATATGAGATTATTTTTTCTCATTAGAAAAAAGGAAAAATGGGCTTGAGTGATTGTTCCTTGTTTGGATGGAACTTAAGAGGCTGGTGATAGAGGTAGTCCTCATTTGGATGCCCCCCTGGGCGCTTCGATCCTCCTGGGAAAATTTGGTGGTTTTCCCAAGGAACAGTCAAGCCGGCTCAGGAAATTCTAAATCACATCAATTTTTCCTCTGCAACCCCAAAAGCCAGTTTCTGGCTTAAAACCTTGGAACTTGCCAGGAGTCTTTTACTCTTGCTGTGTGGACCCCAAAGAGAAGGTATTATAAAAGGTTATTGCAGCCATAAAAGCCCTGTGGATTGAGAGGGAAGAAAATGCAAGTAGACATTATAAAAGATTACTTTTTGTGCCACTAATGATCACTTTTGGTTTTGGTTTTCCTGAACACTCAGGAAAGAAAGAGAGCTCACAGGAAAGGAATTTGTTGCAAAAGAATAATTGTCCAGTATATTACACAGCACAGTGGGGTTATAATGAGTATGAGAAAGTGCAGTATCTAACCAATCTTTAGAGTTACTGTAATAGTTTGATTCAACTTCTCAGACAGAATGCTGAGCAACCAGATAGTTTTGCCCAAAGGATCAAACTACAATTGTTTTGAAAGTTTCTTAGGGGAAATGCAATTAGTGACAAGATTTAATAAAGCCAAAACAACTGAATGTGATGAAATGAGCCCCTATTCTTTTGTTCTTTCTATGTAATGTAAGAAAATAGCAAGAAAACGATTACATTATAACTAAATGAATTAAACAAAGCTCCAAAACATAAATTAGAATTTAACTATGCCATTAAAAACTAATTTAATTTGCAAGCCATCATTACTAGATAATAAAGACCCATTGCAAAATGTACAACAATATCTTGTGAACATGTGAAAAAAAAAACAAGTAATAAATCTCATTGAGCAGATGAGTTTCTGTTATATTAGCAGATAAAAATGCTGAATGGATGTTTCAGTATATAATGAAAACTAGCAAGAAATGGAACAATTGGTTTCCTTTTTTTGAGGGAGGAGGGAGTCTTAAATTGTTTTATAGTTAAAAGAAGGCCTGAGGGAAAGTTAGAGAAACACACACAGAATATGGATTTGGTGTAATGAAACCCGTTCTCAAACCAAGACAAAGAAAGGGCATTTAAATATTTGTCAATATGTGAAATATAGTGTAGTCTACTTCATTCAAGTGCCAACAGTATCTTGTTTTAGTTAATTGAAAATCTGATGGCAAATGCAGCCTTTTCCCTATGGTGTATCTTATTAAATTGTGCTGGAAAAAACAAGGTATACATAAAAAATTCAAGAGATGCGAATAAAAAATGTGTTTCTTCTGGGGTTATTATTTTAAAACTTACTTAGAAAATATCATTAACATTTCCTTATCTGATTATAATACAATGAAAATGAGTTTCAGAAAACTCATTTTATTGGAAATGAGTTTTAAATGTATATTCTGTAATAAAATAGCTAATGAGCAGAATCCATCCCCCATATCTGTACTGGTTTGCAGGCAGAGAACCCAGTTGGAGCCTGTAGGCAGAATCCAGCACCTATTTACTGACAGTCATCATGGAGTACTGCCAGCAGATGGCAGTATAACCTTGTTTTTTTCAGCCGGCTGGTGCCAGCGTTTCAAATTATCATAACAATTTTTATGGCATCGCAGCATTAACATAGGGTGGAAAAGAAAACTTCTGTATTTTCCCTGCTTGTGTCATTTCCTTCGAGGTTCGGTGACTGTGCAGTGATCTGCCTTTGAAGGACATGAATGATTCTTCAACATCATGATGCTCTCATACAGGTTTTTACAGTCACAGGCTTAATCATTGTGATAATAATTTTATTAAATTTCTTAGTGATTTGATACAGTTGGACATGCTCATTGTTAGAGACTGAATGTTTGTATCTTCTCCCCCACTCATATGTTTAAGTCCTAACCCTCTGTGTGAAGAGATGAGGAGGCAAGGCCTTTGGGAGGTCATTAGGTTCATATAAGGTCATGAGGGTACAGGTCTCATGATGAAATTAATATCCTTATGAGAAGTGGAAGAGACACCAGAGTTTGTCTCTCTACCACGTGAGGATATAGCAAGAGGATGGCTATCTGTGCCTTGATCTCGGACTTCTAGCCTCTATAACTGAGAAATAAATGTCTGTTACTTAATCCACCCAACCTATCGTATTTTGTTATAGCATCCCAGACTGGCTGAGACACTCATTTACATTTTATATTCTGTTGTGGAATCTTTGTGTTGAAAAGGGTTAAGGTCTAGCTTAAATATTACCCCACCAGCAGTACCTAAATTACTCCTCACTAGATTGTAAGCTTCTCAAGGACAAATGTGATAGTTTCATTCTTGAATCCCTGACACTTCACCTACTGTTGGGCATTTTGTTTGTACTCAAAAGAATTTGTTGAACTGACTCAAGTCTAGTCTGAAGGCTCACAAGAAGTAAGTTTCTACCTATTGTTCCCTTTTATAGAGCTATTAAAAGAAGGATTTAAGGAGAAGCCAGGAATGTTTGCCCTACAAAATACAGCAAAATACCCCTAACTTTATTTTGCTGAGCATAAAGAAACTTTACTGATCATAGTAATCAATAGAAAATGGTATATTGAGCTTTATTGCCCAACTCTGAAATGGGACTACTTTCTAACATAGGAACTTTCTTACAGTTTATTACCAAGAATGAAAAAATTTTAAATCTAATGAAATGGCGGGGGAGACAGAATGTCAATACTAAGGTGAAATGAACCTTTAAATGCAGAATTATCAATAAATGTATTATTGATTTGGGGAGAGTAGGCATAGATACAGTCATTTATTTATGAAACCACTTACTTTTTGTAAATGATTTATTGCAGAAGGAGTAAGGAAAGACTATGTTTCATTTCAAAATGCTGGATGCAACGAGATGAAATAATTGTCCAAATGACCCTTTCACCGACTACATTTCCTTTATTTATATTACTTTTAATGCTAGAGCGTTCTTTATTATATTATGTACTAAGTGACATCTTAAAATTTCTACATTGGAAGACGCCATCTGTAAACTACTATGAATACGGGAACATTTACTAAGCCCCTGGGACTTTTAGCTGGAGAACATTCTCCCCACAACTCAAGTTTACTTGTCTTCACGATGAGATTTACGGGTTTCATATGGCAAAGAGGAATGTCAGTGTGGTACGTTTCCCATTCCTCACTGCAATAGCATCTTGCTAGCACCAATTTCGGGACCCTCTTGTCTTTAGAGGAGAAGGATTCTTCCTGGCAGAGGATTTTCCTGTCAACACTTGGGGAGGCCGTGTGGATTACAGGGCCCAGGGTGCATGTGCTCTGCTAGAGCTGTGATTACTTAGTACCCAAGCGACGCACTCATTCACACACACTCCTAGGTTTTAGCCTTGGCAGGTCTTCTTTCGACATAATTCATTCAAATGTGATTCATAAAAGGAAAGGAAGAGGCTGCTGAATTTGAAACAGACTTTGCCTAGTCCTTTTGCATTTGAAAAGTGTTCTTGCAATTTATTTTTAGTGATTTAGATTAATACGGGCCCAGTGAACAGTTAAAGCTTTGTAAAGCCATGTTATATAGGGAGGAAAACTGAGGTACCTAAGGAGTTTTGTATATCAGTGATCGTTTGTTGTAGAAATGAGGAAGATGATCAGCTACTTATCTCTGTTTTTTTTTCCTCTTAAGGATCAAATAAAAAATGGAAATTAAAGTATGCTTTGAATAGGACTGTTCCCATTATAATTGTTGTTGTTGTTGTTATTATTATTATTGGTGGTGAGTACAGGCCTTGGGAGGAGGTAAATCACATTTGATGTCATTGGGTTAATGACTTGAGGAGCAGTGATTTTAGTCAGTTGCAATTCATGTCATGATGACACTAGTGGAACAGTATTCCCTGATTCCTTTGCCTTTTACTGAGAAACAAAGTAGATCATACTTCAACAAAAATCATACTGATAGGACCATCTTCAGAGATCCTCTCCCACCACCGCTGCTCTGTGTTCAGAAAGAGGTGGGTGGGAGGGGGAGATACTCTGTGTTGGAAATAATTTTCTCTTGTTCTGACCTTCTTAGTGGCAAAGGTCCTCAGCGGGGAGTGGCTGTTAATCTAGAGGCTGCTGCTTACTGTATTCACCATGCTAATTTACACTAAAGAAGACAACTTGGCATTCATTTGTTCCTAATAGAGGAATTCTGCATTCAGGTGGTGGTATTTAGCAGCGGGTTCTGCTGTTTCTTCTTCATCCTAGTGGTACATTGGTATTGCTTCTCACAGAGTTAAATTGTAGTAGGGAAATACGAAAAGAAAGCTTAAAGATGCTGTCTTGTATGGAACATAATGCACAGTTATAACAAACAGAGCTTGATAAAATACCAGCAGCAGGGAGCACAGTTATTTATTGCTTCAAGGGAAAATCAAGCAAAATAGCTACAAATTGTTTAAAGTATGTTCTTCCCTCCCCCACCCACCCCATCTTTCTTGAGATTCAGTCTCTTTGGCTCTGAAACAGAAAAGACCTTTGTTATTTTCTAAACCAAGATCTGCCTTCCTTGGTGTGCAGTGCCTGTCTTGGCTTCATGTGAAGAAATGAGCTTAAAATAAACTCTAAGAACAATTACCTCAGAATCATTACAAAACATGTGCAGAAAGCTAAGTGTGTGCCTCCTGGTGGATATACCTCTAGGGGTCTTAGTGTGGGAGCCATGGCTTGGGAGCTAGCTCATTATAAAGTCATATCACATTGCTGCTTTCCACTGAGAGGATCCTGGGGATGCCCTCTCTTATTTCATGGACAATATTAAAGAGTTAGATGCGTTGAGTACTGAGTGAAGGGTAAAAACCTTTGGGAGTGCCAGGCTTTGTGGAGAACCTCTAATTTCTGTCTTCCCCCAAATCCTGTAATGGATTTCCAGATTTCCATCATTTCTGATTCTTACTGCATCATTACATCATTATACAAGGCAGTGACAAGCTTACACATAGGCATGGCAGAGAGCTATGCATTTTATGGATCATCTACAAATAGTCCATGCTTCACAGACATGGCTGACTTCAAAGATCTGTAGTAACTAAGAGGAAGGTTGCCTCTACTAAGCTAAAGATATGATCATAAATGTTGTGAAAGTATATGGAAATGCCCATGTTCAAGGCAGCAGATGACCACACTTTATCATTGAAACATGTATTATTTTGGTAATGTATTCTACAATCTTCACTTTGTTCTTCTCATAAGAGTATAAGGTCATTTAGAGTATAATTATTAAAAATAAAGAATAAAATGGAATCTAGTTAATGATAGGGACTGGCAATTTATGGGGGACTAGTAAAATAATTGAACATAGAATGTATATGCCTACAGGCTTCTGAAGATTATCTTAGTAAACAGAGCATTAAATATTTGTAATTAGTTCTCAAATAAATGTTAAGAAGTAAAAAAGCAAAGATCTAGAAGTACTATTCTGAGTCCAATTTAGAGACCAGCTGCTGTAAAATATTCTGGGTTAGAACCATCAAATTGAGCTAAAAAGTGTGGACAAACCTTTGAGGTACAGATGCTGCTATTTAACAAAATCAGTCATGCAAAACACTGGTTTGTTTAGCTTTCTTAAGTAGAAACAGGATAAAATATTTTGCAGAAATGAATGAGTAAGAATGTGGTGATAACCCTTATCAAAACATCGAGAATGATTGCTTAAATGAACACAGCTAGTGAATGACAGAGGAGCGAAGGCAAGTGCAGAAATTGAGTATTACTCAGCTAAAGACAGTTATGATGGTTCTGAATAACATTCTTTTTTTTTTTTTTCCATGTGAGTTAATTGGTTGGCTGTTTTACCAATCTGGACAACTACTGTGCTTTGGTATCAGCTAGGAATATAATGTCTTTTTCTGGTGTTTATATTTGTCAATTCTAGATTATTGATGTGTGTTGGGTTAGTGGGGTCTACTCTGTTATTATCCAATTGTCCACATATTATCATTTCTTTAACTCCACAAGAATTGATTAAATATATCCTTGGGGGGCCCCTGGGTGGCGCAGTTGGTTGAGCGACTGCCTTCGGCTCGGGTCATGATCCCGGAGTCCCAGGATCGAGTCCCAGGATCGAGTCCCACATCGGGCTCCCAGCTCCATGGGGAGTCCGCTTCTCACTCTGACCTTCTCCCTTCTCATGCTCTCTCTCACTCTCTCTCTTTCCTAATAAATAAATAAATAAAATCTTTAAAAAAAAAAAAAATATATATATCCTTGGAATTTCTGGGGTTACAAACACGGTTAAGACTTGCTTCTTGCTCTCAAGGAGTTTATGGCTCAGTAGTAATACAAGGAAAGAGGCTTATAAATAATGAATAATTCAAAGAAGTGCGTAAGGAGTGCCAAAAGTTAGATCCACAGTGCTTTGGGGAGCTCCATTTAAACCTGGAAGCCGGGGACTGGATCATCAGCCCTATGCCTGTGGTTTGACCTCAGCAGCTTGGGTGACTTTTCTCAGCTAAATATTAGAATGGAGAATGGATATCATAATATTTTTGTATCAAATATGTAAAATATGTGGAAAACGTGCTCTAGGAATGTACCTTGCTACCTTCTGGACTGCAGGTAGGATTCAGATGAGGCTGATATTGCATGTGGTTGAGGGATTTTACTAAGAGAAGTACTTAGTCAGCAAACTTGAATGGAAGGTTAGGTTTCAAAAGCTGGAGGTAGAGTGGGAACATTTTAGTTTAAGGGACAAAGCTACACAAAGCAAAAAAGAGAATGAGATTTAAAAAACAAACTGGTAAAATAATGCGACATAAATTGGCTGTTTAACCATTTAAATGTACATTTCAGTTGTGTTAAGTGCATTCTCATTATTGTGTAACCGTCACCACCATCTAACTCTTTTTTTCAGTCATCTTTTTCATCTTGCAAAAATGAAATTCTGTATTCATCAAGTGATAACTCCTTGTTGGAGAAGGTCATTAAGAGGACATGAGTGCTGGTTGACCCCTGAGCTGGATCCAGGCTTCTTACCCCTTCCCCTGTCCTTGGAATGTACATCTACCCATTACTCCCACTGTAGGAACCATTTTCAAGGGTGAAGCCTTGAGAGAGCAATGTGTTGTTGAGACCATCTGGTTGAACACATGACCGAACCCTGTTAAGGCCTCCACATACACTTTTATGATTCTGATGGATGGGTGCGGAGATCTACTTATCTCATGGCTGTTCAAGGCAAGTCACAAAGAGAGGCATAAGTTCTCTCTTTGCTTTTTTGTGTAAGGGGGCCCATTTCAGATTTTACCCCAAAAGTCTCTGAGGTTGCAAACCGACTTTCTTCATGCCCTCTTCCTTTCAATTCCTGGCAACCACCCTTCTGCACTATGTCTCTATGAATTTGACTATGTACCTCAAATAAGTAGAATCAGACAGTATTTGGCCTTTGGTGAATGGCTTATTTCAGTTAGCCTAACATCTTCAAGGTGCATTCATGTTGGAGCATCTGTCAGAAGTTCCTTCTTTTTTAAGGCTGATTAATATTCCATTGCATGTATGTAGCACATTATGCTTATCCATTTATCTGTTGATGAACACTTATGTTGCTTGCTATGTGTGACTATTGTGAATAATGCTGCTGTGAACAGGGGTGTACAAATCTCTCTCAGGGACCTTCTTTTAGGTATATACCTAGAAGTGAAATTGTTGGATTATATGGTAACTCTTTTTAAAAATATTTATTTATTTATTTATTGAGAGAGACAGAGAGAGAGAGAGAGATAGAGATAGAGAGAGAGAGAGCAAGCAAGGGGAGGGGCAGAGGAAGGGGAAGAGAGAATCTTAAGCAGACTCCTCACTGAGCGTGGAGCCAATGTGGGGCTTGATCTCATGATTGTGAGAAATCACAGAGCAGAAATCAAAAGTCAAATGCTTCACCGACTGAGCCACCCAGGTGCCCCTATGGTAATTCTGTTTAAGTTGGGGGACCGTGCTGTTTTCCACAGTGGTTGCACCATTTACATTTCCACCAGCAAGTGATGAGGGTCCCAAGTTGTTCACATCCTCGAGAAGACTCATTATCTTCTGGGTTTCGTTGTTGTTGTTGTTTTGTTTTGATAACAGCCATCCTAATGGATGTGAAGTAGTATCTAACTGTAATTTTGATTTGCATTTCCCGAATTATTAGTGATATTGAACATCTTTTCTTGTGCTTACCGACTTTTTGTGTATCTTTGAAGAAATGGGTATTCAAGTCTTTTGTCCATTTTTTTTTTTGACCATTTTGCTTTTGAGTTGTTGAGTTGGAGGAGTTCTTTATACATTCTGGATATAAGCCCTTACCAGATATATAATTTGCAGTTTTTTCTCACATTCTATAGGTTGCCTTTCACTCTGTTAGTGTCCTTTAATGCACAAACTTAGAATTTTGACGTAATCCAATGATCTATTTTTCTTTTGTTGCCTGTGCTTTTAGGGTCGTATCCAAAAGATCAGTCCTAAAAGCATTATCATGATGTTTTCTTCTCTGTTCTTACTTCTATGGTGTTAGCTCTTAACATTTAAATCTTGGGCCTATTATGATTTAATTTTTGTATATGACATAAAGTAAAGGTCTGACTTCACTCTTTTGCATGTGAGTATCCTGTTTTTGCCACACTATTTATTGTTGAAAAGACCATTCTTTCCCTAATGAATGAAATGTTCTTGAAGGAGGGAACATGTGAATGCGGTAGTTGAGGATTGGTCAAACAATAAGCTAAAGAGTTTGTTTGTGGTCATATTCTAGACTGACTGTAGGACTCAGTAGTTTGGACTGAATTCAAGAGAGACCAAGATGTCACTGGTTAGAGGTAAAGTTCAGGAAAACAAATCTGTTGGCTAGTGCAGGGTGGGTTAGAGTGGGAGGAAGTGTGCAGTATAAGTGTGTTTGGAGACAAAAGAGAATATTGTAGAAATGTTTCCCTTTCTTTGTCAACACTCATATTTGGTATAGAAACTCTTAGAAATCTTATTGACTAATACTTTTACACTTTTATGATCTATAAAGCACTGTTAATGAATTTTGTACTCTGAATTGCTTTTCTCATCAAAGATTTGATATCTCATCATTTAGAACTTAAAACATAACAGAGCGGCATAAAGAAAAAAAAATGCAAATCACCGTTAATCCCACAATCCAGATGTTATTCCAGCAAATATTGGCTGCCCACAAGTCTAATTTTATAAACATATGCATTTTACATAACTAAGAATAATATTGAATGTGAAATTTTCCATTTTTTAATTTCACTTGCCGTTGTTCTGTGAGCACTTTCCCCTGCCATTTTGATGAACTTTAAAGCCTGTTTAAGTAATAGGTATTGCAAAGGAAGGCAGAAGAGATGGTTTGAATCTCGGCAACAGCCCAGACTTGCTTTGTAACCTTTACCCAGATGTTCACCCAATCACAACCTCACTTTCACTGCCTGCAAAATTGGGTCATACTGGCTACCTCTTCCCTGAGGGTGTGTTGAAGAGCAGTGAGGTAATGCTTTGGAATTGCTTTTTCTTCTCTGTAAGAAAGGTGCTATGCATGTACAGATTATTATATCACATTGGGCCCTTGCTGAGCCACTGGTGGAATGGGGCAGAACCACTTTCTTCCTTTCTCTACCATCGGCCCCTGCATCCTATCTCTGTGAACTTATGGGCCTGCTTTCTATATGGAAGGCTTATGGCATAAACACACAGCTGCATTGTGTTGCTGTAGCTACCGGAAATACTTATGGCATTGAAAGCAGTCATTCTTGATGATTTGATTAGGGCATCATGAACACACAGTATCAGGAGCATCCACGAGCATCTCAGTATTCCAACTTCATGCATTCCTCTAGAGTTCTCATTGTTCTTTAACTCTGAGGTGGCTGCTGCCTCTGCTGACAGTGTTCCCATCTGTGTGGGTAAGTGTGACTTGCAACCCGCTGTCCTTGCCAACACTCCCTAACTGTGTCATTTGTCTGCTCATTGCAGGGCTGGCACATGTTAATGTATCTTCCTTATTCTACATAACGGAGTAGACAAGGTGATTGTTTCATGCCTTTCTTCGGATTATAAGATCCCAGGTTTATCTATCACATCTGCCCACAAGCCCTGCCCATAATGAGTGCCATGACTCGTAGGTATTCATGGACCAAATTTCTTTGGGGACGTTGACTACATTATTCATTTCATGAGATCAAGGTTTTTGTCTTCTCTGCAAACTTCTTTTCACCCTGAACGTACCCACTGCTCAGTTTTCCACAGATGGTAACTGAATAATTTCTCTGTAGTCTTCATGAAATGAAAAGTCAGTAGGTAGAGTGACCTTCTTACAGCTTCTTACACTGAGAACTTACTGTTGACAGCACCTTTGGAATCACTTTAAATAGCTCTTTAAAAAGCCATCCTTTAAGCCACCCATGGTGTAGGAATCACAGATGTGCATTTTAAAGATGAGCGCGCATAGGTGTTTATACCTAGTCTTGCCCCGTGTAAGTGGCTGAATCTGGATACTATCCCAAGACTCCCCACTCCAGCCCAGCGCACCATTCATTGCAGTGAGAGAAGAGGAAAATGATTTTCCAAGTGGAGCAATAAGAAATAAGAACTCAAAATAAGAATTTAGGATAGCTGTATTTTAATGCAGCACTTTTGTCTTTACTCGAGTCTGTGTGATGTTAGTCAGCAGAGACTAACCTTCTCGGCTTATATATTGTACAGAATCTGAAATAGCACTCCAGACAATCAGCAAAGCCTCGAGGTCTTATTCTGTTCTCCAGATCAAACGGTGAACTGTTTGTTTCGCCACAGAGGCCTTTAAATATCATACCCATGTGGACAAAGCCTCCAGCATCTAGAGAAATCTGCCCAAGTATCAGGAATATTTGAAAGGGCATTTCTGAATAGCAGCCTTTATGCTTTATTTCGTTATACTTGTTACATCTGTGCATTTTGAAATTCATTTCCAGGCCAGTTTTATTAATCCTGCTGCCTCCTGTATGAGGAAAGGAGTGCGTCTTTTATCTCCAATTTACAGATTTACAGACTGAGTGACGGGCTGTGTCGAGAGAGACTTTTCAGCTTCCTGACTTACAGGATCTAATGATGAGAGTGGGGGGCCTCTTGAGATCATCTGCTCCATGTTATTTCCAATTTGCTTTCTCATCTCAAGAGGGCATTTTCATCCTTGTTTTTTGGATAATAGTTTCAAGTTTTATTTGCACCATCAGACCTGTGAATTTTTTTGTTCTGTAGAAGGCCTGTTAGGGGTGACTTCTGTAGTCTCGAACCTTGCACCAAGTCTCTCTCCCTCTTTTTTCTGGGAGGTGGGGGAGTGTGGGTGGGAGATAATCTAATAGAAAGACCTGCACTAAAATGAATCATTTTCTTTGCTTTTAATTCTGCTTAGTTTATTATACTAAGGCTTAGATTTAGATTTTAAAAGAACTGGCAATAATATCTATGATAGTATCATTTACAATTGGTAATACAATACCTAACTTATTTATATCTCCCAGTACTGCTTATAAACACATAAATATAGATAAGCCAATATTAGAAAATTAATTGAAAATCAGAAAATATATTCACCAATTTTTTTTTTTTAACTATGCTCAGGGAAACTAAGAATGACTCTCTATTTTCCCTGTACAGAGCTATACACGATTGGTATTACAAACTGGTTCTTGCTGGCCACTATGCTATAGAATGTGGTTTTCGTCTCTACTTTCTTTAAAAAAAAATAAAGGATAATCATAACATGTGTGATGTGCTTAATGACTCAACCAACAGAGAGGTCCTATCCGCTAGTTCTGTGCCTTGTTCAGTAAATGGATGCTGAAGAGATGAATAAATGAGTGAATGAGTATACAAACTGAGTTGGATAAAGAAACCTAATAGAAATAAACTGGACATTGGAGGGCAATTCATGTGATACTTGTCAGGAGATCAATAGGGACAGCCACCAAGACTCTATTAACTGGCCTAAGGAAAGTCAGGTGGGAAAAGTTATAAACTAAGGGGTAACATTTAAAAGTCAATTTCCAGTGAGGGAAGATAATCTAGAGAAATGGCAAGGACATTGAGCTTAGCAGGCCAGGTACAACTCTCCTAGATTCATTTATTTAATCAAGAAATATGTATTGACTGTCTTATCCCATGCCAGGCATGGTGCAAGGTTCGAGACTACAGAAGTCAATCCAGTTATGGCTTCTGTCTTAAGCACAATTCACATGGAGGATATGGACTGGTAATCTAATGATATCAATGTAATATTATTTATTATATTATTATTTATTAATATTATTTAGAAATATCTGTAAGATTTGTCAAAATACATAAAAAGGGAGAGGTCACTTTTGCTTGGCAGAATTAGAGAAACTTTTATAGAGAAAAGAACAGGAAAAGGTTTAGTTCTGTATAGGAACAGCACCTCAAAGTGAGTGAGACATCCAAGAGCATGGAATACCAGGGGGTGAGGGGTGGGGGTGAGTGTCTCCTTGGATTAGAAGTAGAGGCTATGTTGTGTGCATGGCTGTCGGAGGAGCACTGTATCAATAAAAGGATTTTAATGTGTCTTCCAGCCTTGAGGCTTTATAGTAGTTAAAAAAAATTATCTCTGGCCTCCAGGGACTTATTAAATCCTTCATTAATTTGCAAAATACTATTAAGCATTTAATATTCACCAGGCTCTGTTGTAGGTGCTGGTGATACAGTAGTAAGCAACATAAAAAAAGTCCCTGCTTTTATGGAGCGTATACAGAAAGGAAAATAGATCACAAGCAAAGGAACAACAAAGGAACAAATAATGTCAGATAGTAATAATTACTATGAAGCATAAAAGTGAATGGTGTTGGTTACATATGAAAATCATGGAAGGTCTCTACAGTAAGTTGATAATTGAGCAACATTTATGACAGAGGAGACAGGACATATATGTATGAGCACCACAGAATGAGATAGTATGTGATAAATACTGGAAAAGACATAATATAAAGAAACAAATGAACATTTATTATGTTCACATGTCAGACAACACTCACTATATGCCTAAAAAGTATTATCCAGCAACATAAAGTTGAACCAAAGAAGTTAGGTAACTTTCCTAATGGCACATAAGCTGGCTTCAAAGTCAGATTTGTCTGAATCCATAGCTTGTGCTCTGCCCCACTCAAGGGACTGTGAAAGTCTTCTTCTTCTGGCATGAATATGGAAGCTTGAAGGAAGATTTCTTGGTAGAGGAGGGTGGAGGTGCACTTCAAAGATGCGTGGGAATTTGATATGTGAAAACAAGAAAATGAATGGGAATGGAACACCCTTCGCAAATAAAGCAGAAGGGGAAAATGTAGAGTATGTCTAAAACCAAGTTGGTTGAAGCCCAGGCTAAGAGTGGACCCATAGGGAGAGAGAAGGCTAGAAGGAAGATCAGATTTCAGAACAGAACAGAAATGGGAACACATGTGCAGGACCCAACACATGTGGAGAGCCCTTCAGAAGAGTTTGTTTTTTATTTAGTAGGCCAGTCACCTATTTGGGGAGTCACCAAAGATGTTTCTCATGTGAGAGCTGCTTAGCCATAGGGCAGATAAACCCTTTTGTGGGACTCTTATAATTGTTTCTCTGAATATTTTAATGACTCACCAGACTGAGCACCTTATTGTCAGTGGTTATTATCCACACTTGCTCACTGTAAGATTAGGTCTAGCATTAACCTGATGCAATGTGGTATCAGGTTCAGGTACTTGGACATGGCTTTGCATGAAAAATTTCAAGTGTGCCAATTCTCAATTGATTCCTTGAGAAACAGTATTGTCCCAGATGTCACATTGTTAGATGGATGTAGTGTATTGGATGAACTCCATCTGGCTGATCCAGTCTCCAACAAATTGATGAGATGCTGACAGGATGAGGAGGTAGAGGCTAGAAGTGCTGGCATTACAGTATGCAGTCAGGGAGATGTTATTCACAAGAGAAGAAAGGCACAACTAGATTCACCTTTGCTCCCAGTTGGAGAGCAGATTACATTCTTTACAGCAATGTGATGACTCAAACCACCTGCAGTGGAGGGAAAATAGGCCGGGTGAGTTCTTTAAGGAAGAGCTCAATGGTATCATAAGAAACGGATATATGCCAACATGGTGCCATGCAGGGTCAGACTCCTAGAGTGTCCTTCAGGCATTTTTGGTGGCCTATTATGTAATCTGCCCTTCTTGTGCTTTCTATCTATATTTTTTCCACTTGTGTATTGTACATCCCAGCCTTTGTATATCAAGCTGCTGAATGCCAAAGGTGACAGCCAAAATGTGTTTGAAAAGCATCTTTCAGTTATATTTTTCATTCAGAGACATGGTTTCACAATAAATCCCAATGCAGGGGTTTAATCTGTGAATGGGCTTGGAGAGAAGTCTGTGTACTCTTGAACTTGTTTGCAGATTTTTGTATTTAGATGCATTTTCAGGGGTACAGTCATGAGGCAAAGAGATTCTGTTTTTGTTAAAGTCAGACCATTACACTTGTCCTGGAATTTCCCTCCTCCTCCCTTCCCCGCCTTCCTCCCTTCCTTCCTTTTTCCCTTTCTTTCAACTTGCTAATCAACTTAGTAATTACTTTCCAGCCAACTTAATCTTCTGTATCTCTTCTCTCAAGGAAGTTTTCAATTTTTCAATTCTCCTTTTCCCCCCACATGGCACAGAGAGGAAAGGTTAGGAACCAATGGAAAAGGGAAAATGGGAAGAAATGAGAAAAAAAGAAAAGTAAGAGTTAACAGGAGGTTAGTCATGGGTTAGATTTGGGCACCAAAATAGTTGTTATTACTTCTTTTCTCTCACACTTCTGAGCTTAACTTTTATTGGTAACGGTAGTCATAGCATTTACAAAACAAAGCCAAAAAGGTAAATGATAATCAGAAGAGATTGTGAAGACCTAAATACTGCTCCATACAAAATTTACAAAGGATGGAGGGACACCACATACTAGATGTATTATTTAGGGTTTAAAATGGAAAATTTTCTTACTGACATAAATGTTTAGGTCTCAAGTAGGTCAAAGAAATGATATTTGAAACAGATCTGAAGGAACTAATGAATAGAAGACAGAAACTGAGTATAATGAAGAAAAATGTGGGAGAAAGAGACCCTAATTATATGGGTGCAACAATATCACAATATGGGTTACTTTTTTTAAAGAATTTATTTATTTATTTATTTATTTATTTATTTATTTATTTATTTATTTATGACAGAAAGAAAAAGAGAGAGAGAGGGAGGGAGAGAATAAGCAGAGGGAGGGAGAGGGACATACTCCACACTCAGTGTGGGACTTGATCTCATGAACCTGAGATCTTGACCTGAACTGAAACTGAGAATTGGATGCTCAAGTGACTGAGCCATATAGACGTCCCATGACATGTGTTACTCTTACTAAACATCCATAGGGATATTTGGATGGCTCGCTCAGTTAAGTGTCCAACTCTTGGTTTTGGCTTAAGTCAGTGATTTTTCCGGTATGAGATTGAGCCCCGTGTGGGCTCCATGCTCAGCGCCGAGTCTGCTTTAGATTCTCTCTCACTCACCTTCGACCACCCCTTTCTCTTTCTCTCAAAAAAATTTTCTTTTTCTCAAAATGTGTATGAAGTAAAAATTCCTCTAGAATTGTGCTCTAATTTCATGGGTTCTCAAGAATCATGGGGTCTTTCTCTATTTGTAAGGTAAATTAATATTATTGTAAACTCAAAAACTGATATTACATAAGAATTGCTACAAATAAAAAAAAGGGAACTACTTAGGATTAAACAGACCTGGTTTTGAATCCTGGCTTTGACAGTTACTATTGCTATGCTATGAACTACTTTCTTAAGCTCTATGGGTCTTAATTTCTTTTATGTGAAATAGGACTAATAACATCTAATTCATAAATATCATGTAAAGTTGAAATTGAATGATTTGTACTTGGCATATGATAGATGTTCAATAAATGTTTACTCATACTATACAGACAGATCAAAGCAAAATAGACACACACATTTTAAAATTAGTAAACTGTCTTTTGTATAATTTGGTATTTTTCTCTATAATCCAGAATTTTGACCTTATCCATGGGTTTTTGACACTAATTATGTATCATGGTATGATGTTTCTTTTCCAACTCAGCAAGTAAGTGGTTTCAGAATGTCTTAGTGCTGCTTTAGCTATTACTGTTTTTTTTTCTTCCAGTTTCCCCCTCATTCAACTACCAAAGAGAAAATAGTCAAGGGGAAGTGAATCACAACCCCAAATCATCTGCTCTCTGGTCCCCTTTTCCTAGCTTCACTCACCCTCCTGCCTGCCACATGGTACAAGTTCAAAAAATATTTGTTGTTGTTATTATTACTGTCATTGATCCATTCCTCTCTGCAGCAAAAGCAGGAAGATGGGCAGTATCTAAGTAATGGTGTGGAACTCTTGAAAGGGTTGAAGGCCCTATGTCTGCTTTTCCTCTAATTAGAATGAAGTGTTTCTCCTGACACTCAAATGCAGGAGTGAAGCTACCCCTCCCTTTTCTTCCTCTGATGTGAGTTATTTTTTATGAAGTCGATTGTTCACTCATTAAACACTTCACACTTGGTTCCCCTTAGCTGGACCCCTACACGTGCTTTAAAAGAAAGCATTAGATAATAGCTTCTATTAAAACTGCTTTAATCATACTTTTCTTAAAGGGCCATTATCCATTAAACAGAGCCAAATATTTTGAGCAGAAATTTAAATACAATTTTTAAATAGAGATTTTAACTTTCTTATTAGTAGCTAAAGAATATGCAGCTTTAGATGAATGTGCAGCTTTAGATACCCAAACACCTCAAGAATTACCCTAAGACAATTCTGATAATGAGACAGTTCTGAAGAAACAGCTCTTCAAATAAGAGAGATTCCAAGAGACATGTACAGGGCCTATGTGCCTGTCAATCACAGCCATTGATATCAGAGGCTGGCTAACACAAGTTCGTCCATCCTTTCCCTCCTACCTCCTGTTTATTTCATTTTTATTTTGGCACCTTTGACTCTACTTTGTCTGAATCCTTAAAACATTAAGATTGCCATCGACTTCATAGTTGAAACTTTTTTTTCTTTCAGCTTTTGTTTGTAATTATAAACTTGAGAAAGGTAGAAATCTCCTCCATTATACTTTCTGTCAGTGGAAATATTTTCCATAGTTTTTCATATCAGTTGTAGTCAAAGTAGTAACTTTTTCATTTTGAGGAGTTAATCTAGCTTGCCTGACTCAATACTTAAAACTTCTTTACGGTTTGTCTTATTTTTCTCAAGGGTGGAGATGTAGTATTCCCTAATACTACCAATGTTTTCCATCATTTGGCCCTTTGCGTGGAATTATATCCAGAGCTATGACTGTTTTGTTCCCAAATATTTAGAAAAATAAAAGCTCTACAAGAACACTTGGGGGGAAACAATTTGATAATTACGGCCCATCAAGTGTTCAGTTTATTTTTCTTATGTACTTACCTTCAGATTAACTTTATTTAGACTTTCCTATAATTGAATAGCAGAAACTACTTGTCAGCTCATAATTCTAGCTTACCTAAGTCATTGTTAGTTTTATTGTTTTCCTCCCTTGAATTGGTGAAATTTCTCCACTTCGTATCATCAGCACATTTCATCTCCTTACTGTATTTTCTTTCCTTTAGGTCAGCAAAGTAACTAAAACCAATACTAATGCTGATCTTTATGACATGCCACAAGTCACTTCCCTTCATTTGGCACAGCTGCCACTTACAAGCACCTTTGGCTTCAGTATCCTACCCAGGTCATTATCCGCTTCAGCAACTTGTTTCTCCTGGTTCACTCTGTGTCTTCCCATAGTCCACATTGCTCAAGGGAGAGCAGGTTTCTTTTTAAAGAGACTCTTATGTCTAGAATCACAGATTCTTTTTAAATGGAAGAGAAGAACACAGAGAAAGCAGTGATCATACAATAGCATGTTACTTCTCAAGGGAAAAAAAAAGCCCAGTTATACTTCAGTAGGAAGGTGGTTAACAACTGGACAAAATTTAGGAATGGGAGACAAATGATATAAATATTAAACCAGTCCCTGATTTTGCCACCTCTTTGCCACTGGTGTCACTTACTTAAACATTTATTAAATGGTTAGCTGTTTGTATTTTTATACTGGAATTCTCATTAAGATTGTGTTAGGTTGCTGTACAATATCAATGAAATAATAATGCATTGAGAACAGGGGTGCTGAGTGGCTCAGTTAGTTAAGTATCAGACTATTAATTTCAGCTCAGATCATGATCTCAGTGTTGTGAGATCGAACCCTGGGTTGAATTCACACTCAGGGAGTAGAGCCCACTTAAGATTTCCTCTCTCCCTCTCCCTCTGACCCTCTCCCCCCTCTAAAAAAAAATTTAAAAAAGTAATGCATTGAGAAAATTATCTATAAAGAGAGAGATTTAGTGCTTACCATCAGAAAGTGAGAGAGAAGAACTACATTCCTCCCTTAGAAATGGGATTTCACAGACCTTATCATAAAATATCACTATGTCTAAGATCCTGGAAAAACATAACTATTTAACTTAGATCCAGAAATTTTATAATTATAATTCTGAAGCTGACTCAAGAGCTCAATTAATTTTCTTACAGGTCATAATTAATGAACAGAAACTTAAAGAAGTTGTTTATATTACTGCTTTTTTTCTACTTCTGCAAATATTTCTTAAGAGTTAAAGAATGAAAAACCCAAAAATTTCCAGGGACTTTCCCCTGCGCCACGTTACTGATAATATTGTGGATTTTCAATACTCTGTGCTCTAGATTTCATCATTTTTAAATTCACTCTATTGTGATATCTGCAGTGTGGCTTATGATATATAGAACCTGGCACACTTCATTTGCTATAAAGAATGATGTCCATTGTGCAAAATTATTATCATGTCTATAAATTGCCACTTTGTTCTGATTTCATCAAAATCAAAAGGTTGGATGACTAATTGCTTCTGTATTTAAAAAAAAATCACAGTAGTTGATATAATTTCAGCCTGAAATTATTTAGCTGGCAGATAATTTTGTTGCATTTGTATAATATTGGCTAAGTCAAATTCTTAGGTTAATTCTGAAGGAAAAGAGGACATCACATAATTTCTGAAGGCAGTGAATTAGAAACACAGAAACAAAGTGAGTGACTGAGGGATTAAGAGGGTGAAGAAGAAAGAAAGGTAATATTTATGTGACTTGTAAGCATATCATGCTGTACTTTCTCCATTTGGTTACACACAGGCTAGATTAGGGTCTGTCTACTTCTAATCATTTTAGCTGTTGTTTTAATGAATGTCAAATTACCACAATCTCCTAAGATTTCAGTCAGGAAGACCTTCTGATGAGTCTTTTACCTTGTTTTCTTTCAATGCAGTTGGAATTATAATGAAGAAATTAAATCATTCTTCATAGACAATAGGAATACAGTCCCAAAAGCTTTTTATGATTTGATGTCCTCTTGGCAACAGCATTAACTGAGTTTCAAATTTGTATTTAATATTTTGGAAGATTGCCTTTTCAGGATAAAAAATAAGGGTCTAAAATAACAATGTCCTTAAAGTGAATACAGAGCCCCATGTCTTTGTATTGCTCAATAATTTATGTCAATCAAATAGAAATACCCAGGCACAATGATACCTTTGTTTACGATTAAGAAAAAGCTAAAAGATATTTTATTTTTACATAAAAAATATTCATTAAGTGCCAAGTATATATGTGAACAGGACAAGTATACCTGCTTTTATAAAGCCTGTGTTATAGTGGGGTTATAATTATAGCTGTAATGAATATAGTTCTATATTCAGAAATGCAAACAAACTATTGGATGATGGTGTGGCCAATCTGTGATAGGGAATTAGGTATAAAGCTCCATGGGAGTACCAAGGAAGGTTATGACTCAACCTGGATTTGGGATTGAGGGAAGGATCCCTCAAGCACCCCACTGAGAGAAGTGGCAGATAAGCTGAAACTTGAAGGAAGACTAGGAAGAGAACAGTGCTCTAAAAATGAACAAGTGAAAAGGTTTAAGAGACTATGACTCAGTAGTACTCAGTGATTGTGTTAATGGTAATGGTGTTGTTGGTAGAGAAAGGGGGAGGCTAAAAGAGTTGGACAAAGTCTATGCATATTGTAAGACACGCTAGGGAGACTGAATTTTATTCTTATGCAATGGACTGATATGACAAAATTTAAAAGGCAAAATGGCATGATCAAATTTATTTTGATAGATCAGTCAAATTGTTAAGCAATATGTAGCAAGAAGCTGAGTTTTCAGTTTCTCAAGTCATAGGGAATGCAACGCATATATAGGTTTATGTGTAGATTTCAATAAAAGTGGACCTCCGTTTTTAGCAGGAAGTCAGTGTAGATTCTTTGACAGATCTGGCTGAAAAATAACCGAAAGTCTCCCTCATTATTATATCATTGACATTCTGGCAAGGAATTAAGAAACTCTCAGAGGCAAAACATAACTGAAAGTGAGAACTCAGATAACTTAGATAACAGCTTTCTCTGAGAGTATTTGCCAAATTCATGTGGCCTGATCTTTAGTTTTCATATCTCCATAGGGCAAGGAAAATGGGAGAAAAAGACTAGGATCTTCTAACTATGAGAATTTAAAAAAGAGATCCATATGAAAATGGGAACTTAGAGCCCTGTGCCTTTAGATAAAGTTGAAGTAAAAACTATTTCTAGTAAAAACTAGGAATAATACTCCTTGACTTGCCACTCTTATCACAGCAAGAGAAATAATTTCTTTCAAAGTTTGACATTGACTTGAGAGAAAAAAAGGTCTCTTTAGAATTTCTAGCTGCAAGACAGTCCACAGGTGGGTTTGAAGTGATGTGAGATTGGCATGCTTTAGAATTGAGGGAGAAGCAAATTTAAATCCTCTTGGAAAAATCTGTCTTCAACTTAATTCTCAAATATTCCCACAAATATCCTAAGGAATATGAGCTCACAACTCAAATCCCCAAATACACAAAGAAACAAAACAAGAAAATGAGGACTATCAGAAGATGGTAGTATCAAGACTAGCAGAAGGTAGTATCAACTTCAAAAAAACCTCCAGATATTAATAGTACATTAGTACTACATAAAGAACAGAAAATGGACACATTTTGTGTTTTTAAGGGATAAAATCTATTTTAAATGAATAAGGAGCTAGCTAATAAAAATGGCTATGCAGATATAAGAAAATAAGCATTTTTAAAAATGTAAAATGCATTTTGATTAAAAACTCAATGAACAGGTTTAACAGAAGATTGGAAACAGCATAAGAGAAAATTAGTGAATTGAAAGACATGCCTGAAGAAATTCAACAGAATAAAGTGGCAAGGGACGAAGAGAAGAGAATTTAAGAGGTTAAAAGTATATAATACAGAATGAGAAAGTGTGTTATATATCAAGTTAAAGTTCCGGAAGGAGAGGACACAGAGAATGGGGGAGATAAAACAGAAAAGCTGGTAGTAAATTTCCCCAAATTGACAAGAGATACTGACATTCAAATCATAGAAGCATGAGTCTATCCAAGAAGGGTGAATAAAAGAAAATTTGTATCCAGGTTCATCATCATGAAACTGCAGAATCAAAAATAAGAATATATTTTTTTATAATGAAATAATTCGACTTTAATTTGAATGTAATAACTTATTACATCATCACATTTTTTCTTTTAATAAGATTAGCTAATTACCTCCTTAAAATCTTCATGTAATAACATTTATAGGGTGAGAAAAGTACTCTGCTCTATGAACTCCAAAACCACTTATAATAAAAATATATATTTAGGATAAATTTAGTAGATGGTGGGTGAGAAATTATTTTTATGTACTTCACTATAATGTTAAAAAGTGTAGTATGGTTTTTTTTTAAGTTTTTATTCAAATTCCAGTGAGTTAACGTACAGCAAAATATTAATTTTTTTCCCATGTCTTATCCATTCCATAACTGAAAGCCTATATCCAACTCCCCTTCACCATTTTGCCCATCCCCCCATCCATCTCCCCTCTGGCAACCATCAGTTTGTTCTATGTATTTATAGGTCTGATTCTATTTCGTTTGTTTGTTTATTCATTTTTTTTAGATTCAATATGTGAGTGAAATCATATGGTATTTTTCTTTCTCAGTCTGACTTATTTCACTTAGCATAGTACCTTCAAGTTCTATTCATGTTGTCTCAAATGACAGGATCTCATCCTTTTTATGGCTTCATATTATTCCTGTGTGTGTGTGTGTGTGTGTGTGTGTGTGTGTGTGTATGTACCACATCTTCCTTGTCTATCCATCTATCAAAGGACACTTAGGTTGCTTATATAACTGGCTATTATTAATAATGCTACAATAAACATAGGGGTTCATATATCTTTTCAAATTAGTGTTTTTGTCTTCTTAGAGTAATTATCCAATAGTGGAATTATTGGATTATGTGATATTTATATATTCTTTTAATTTTTATTTATTTTATTTTATTTATTATTTTATTTCATTTTATTTCATTTTATTTTATTTTATTTTATTTTATTTTATTTTATTTTATTTTATTTTATTTTATTTTATTTTATTTTATTTTATTTTATTTTATTTTATTTTATTTTATTTTATTTTATTTTATTTATTTTATTTTTATTTTTTCTCCCCAAATATGTTTTTTAATTTTTCAGTGTTACAAGATTGATTGTTCATCCACCACACCCAGTGCTCCATGCAATATGTACCCTTCTCAATACCCACCACCAATCTCACCCACCCCCCGACCCCCTCCCCTCCCAAACCCTCAGTTTGTTGCTCAGAGTCCACAGTCTCTCCTGGTTCATCACCCCCT
>CM052800.1:97463930-97520167 GCA_028533885.1 Nasua narica
AGAAGACATGAACAGACACTTCTCCAAAGAAGACATACAAATGGCTAACAGACACATGAAAAAATGTTCATCATCTTTAGCCATCAGAGAGATTCAAATCAAAACCACACTGAGATACCACCTTACGCCAGTTAGAATGGCCAAAATCAACAAGACAGTAAACAACAAATGCTGGAGAGGATGTGGAGAAAGGGGAACGTAAAGAGTTTTAATCAAGAAAGTATGTTGCACTTTGTCAAATGCTTTTTCAGCATCAATTGAGAGTATCATATGGTTCTTGTTCTTTCCTTTATTAATGTATCACATTCATTGATTGGCGGATGTTGAACCAACCTTGCAGCCCAGGAATAAGTCCCACTTGGTCATGGTGAATAATCCTTTTAATGTACTGTTGGATCCTATTGGCTAGTATTTTGGTGAGAATTTTTACATCCGTGTTCATCAAGGATATTGGTCTGTAATTCTCCTTTTTGATGGAGTCTTTGTCTGGTTTGGGGATCAAAGTAATGCTGGGGACCTCATAAAATGAGTTTGGAAGTTTCCCTTCCGTTTCTATTTTTTGGAACAATTTAAGGAGTGTAGCTATTAATTCTTCTTTAAATTTTTGGTAGAATTTCCCTGGGGAGCCATCTGGCCATGGGCCCTTGTTTGTTGGGAGATTTTTGATGACTGCTTCAATCTCCTTACTGGATATGGGTCTGTTCAGGTTTTCTATTTCTTCCTGGTTCAGTTTTGGTAGTTTATGTGTCTCTGGGAATACATCCATTTCTTCCAGATTGTCTATTTGCTGGTATATAGCTGCTCATAATATGTTCTTATAATTGTTTGTATTTCTTTGATGTTGGTTGTGATTTCTCCTCTTTCATTCATGATTTTATTAATTTGGGTCCTTCCTCTTTTCTTTTTGATAAGTCTGGCCAGGGGTTTATCAATTTTATTAATTCTTTCAAAGAACCAGCTCCTAGTTTTGTTTATTTGTTTTATTGTTCTTTTGGTTTCTATTTCATTGATTTCTGCTCTGATCTTTATTATTTCTCTTCTTCTGCTGGGTTAAGGTTTTCTTTGTTGTTCTTTCTCTAGCTCCGTTAGGTTATGTATTTGAGATCTTTCTTGTTTCTTGAGAAAGGCTTGTATTGCCATATATTTTCCTCTCAGGACAACCTTTGCTGTGTCCCAGAGATTCTGAACAGTTGTGTTTTCATTTTCATTTGTTTCCATGAATGTTTTAAATTCTTCTTTAATTTCCTGGTTAACCCATTCATTCTTTAGTAGGATGCTCTTTAGCCTCCATGTATTTGAGTTCTTTCCAATTTTCCTCTTGTTATTGAGTTCTAGTTTCAGAGCATTGTGGTCTGAAAATATGCAGGGAATGATCCCAATCTTTTGGTACCTGATTTGTGTCCCAGGATGTGATCTATTCTGGGGAATGTTCCATGTGCACTAGAGAAGAAGGTGTATTCTGTTGCTTTTGGCTGGAATGTTCTGAATATGTCTGTGATGTCCATCTGGTCCAGTGTGTCATTTAAAGCCTTTATTTCCTTTTTGATCTTTTGTTTAGATGATCTGTCCATTTTTGTAAGGGGAATGTTAAATACTCCACTATTATTGTATTATTGTTGATGTGTTTCTTTGACTTTGTTATTAATTGGTTTATATAATTGGCTGCTCCCATTTTAGGGACATAGATATTTACAATTTTTAGATCTTCTTGTTGGACAGTCCCTTTAAGTATGATATAGTGTCCTTCCTCATATCTTATTTTAGTCTTTGGCTTAAAATCTAATTTATCTGATATAAGGATTGCCACCCCAGCTTTCTTTTGAGGTCCATTAGCATGGTAAATTGTTTTCCACACCCTCACTTTACATCTGGAGGTATCTTTGTGTCTAAGATAAGTTTCTTGTAGAAAGCATATCGATGGGTCTTGTTCTTTTTATCCATTCTGATACTCTTTTGATGTGTCTTTTGATTGGGGCATTTAGCCCATTTTTATTCAGGTTAACTATTGACAGATATGAATTTAGTGCCATGATATTTCCTATAAGGTGACTGTTAACTGCATATTGTCTCCGTTCCTTTCTGGTGTATGTTCCTTTAAGGTCTCTCTTTGCTTAGAGGACCCCTTCAATATTTCCTGTAGGGCTGGTTTGGTGTTTGCAAATTCTTTTAGGTTTTTTTTTGCCTGGAAGCTCTTGAAGCTTTTTATCTCTCCATCTATTTTCAGTGACAGCCTACCTCGGTGTAGTATTCTTGGATCCATATTTTTCTCATTTAGTGCTCTGAATATATCATGCCAGTCCTTTCTGGCCAGCCAGGTCTCTATGGATAGGTCTGCTGCCAATCTAATATTTTTGCCTTTGTGTGTTACAGACTTCTTGTCCCGAGCTGCTTTCAGGATTTTCTCTTTGTCACTAAGACTTGTAAGTTTTACTATTAGATGATGGGGTATAGACCTATTTTCATTGATTTTCAGAGGGGTTCTCTGTGTCTCCTAGATTTTGATCCTTGTTCCCTTCATCAGATTAGGGAAATTCTCTACAATAATTTGCTCCAATATACCTTCCGCTTCTCTCTCTCTTTCTTCTTCTTCTGGGAGCCCAATTATTCTAATATTGTTGTGTCTTATGATATCACTTATATCTTGCATTCTTCCCTCGTGGTCCAGTAGTTGTTTGTCTCTCTTTTTCTCAGCTTCTTTATTCTCCATCATTTAGTCTTCTATATCACTAATTCTCTCTTCTGCCTCATTTAACCTAGCTGTAGAGCCTCCATTTTTGTTTGAACCTCATTAATAGCTTTTTTGATTTCATCTTGGTTAGATTTTAGTTCTTTACTTTGTCCGGAAAGGGATTTTATTTTCAGAAAGGGATTTCCTTTTTTGAGGCCCACTAGCACCTTGATAATTATCATTTTGAACTGTATTTCTGACATATTACTAATGTCCATATTGATTATGTCCCTAGTCATCATAGCTGCCTGTCATTGTGGTTTTTTTGTGGTGATTTTTTTCCACCTTGTCATTTTATTGAGATAAGAATAGATCAATGAGAGAGCAAAATACTAAAAGGGTAGCAAGGACCCCTGAAAAATCAGATGAGAGCCATAATCAAGGGTGAAGAAAAAAGGGTGGGGGAGGGAAGAAAGAAGAGAGAGAGAGAGAAAAAAACTAAAATGAATTAAAAAAAAAAGAAATAAATATGTATATTAGATTTATGGTTATAACAGAGCCACACAGCTGGTTTTGGGTGTTTTTGTTCTGTTAGAGGAAACTGCCTCCCAAAATTTTAAAGAAAGAAAATACTTATAAATATACTAAAATAAGGGTAAACACTATAGAGGAATGGAATATGAGTGTAAAGATGAATATTAAAAAATTTCCTAAAAAAGGTGTTGATAAGAGGTTGGTTGAAAAAAGAGGGAGAAAAAAAGAATAGAAGAGGAAAGAATGTATCAGGTTGGAGACTAGAACCAAGCCATGTGCTAGATTTAGGGTATATTTTGATCTATTAGAAGAAATTGTATCCCAAAATTTTAAAGAAAAAAAACCCATGTGTATACAAAAAATAAGGTTAAATACAATGAGGGGATAAAATATGAATATAACAGTGAAAATTAGAAAATATTTTTAAAAAGGTATTGATAAGATATTAGTTAAAAATGCCAAAATAGGAAACAGGAAAAAAAAATAAAATACAACAAGAAAAAACCAAAATTTAAAAAATTCACTCTGAAAGACTAAAGGATTATGGGGAAAAAAAGCCGTGAATTTTATATGTTGCTTTTCCCCCCCCCAACTCTGGAGTTCTGCAGTTTTCACTGATTGATGAACTTGGTCTTGGCTGGATATTCTTGCTCATCTTCTGGGGGAGGGGCCCATTGCAGTGATTCTCAAATGTCTTTGCCCAAGGCAGAATTGCACCACCCTTGCCAGGGGCCAGGCCAACCAATCTGGTCTCATTTGCTCTTGGAAGCTCTTGTTCCCTGAACACTTTCTGTACCGCCCTGGAGGCCAGGAATGAAAATAGCGGCCTCCCAGTCTCCAACCTGTATGAGATGAATGCTCGGGGCCTCCCTCCTCAGTGCACCCTCAGAGAAAAGCCATCAATCCCTCCTGACACCCTGGTTCTGTCCATGCTCTGAGCTCAGCAGCCTGTTACAAGCGTTTCTGTCTCTGGCTTACAGCCCCTTTTGGAGTCTCCAAACCCAGTCGATTCCTGCGGTGTGCTCATATGATGCTCCTCCCAGAGGGGGAAGGAAGGGATCTCTCCAGAGCTGCCCCTTGTGGTGTCCTTGCTCAAAGAGCAGTGACTTGACTGTTCCTCGGATCATGGACTAAGGTGAGCTTGAGCTGATAGCCCACTACATGGCTCTGTCTCTGCTCTTGGCCTCACCAGTCTGATTCTTGGAGGCTCTGCCATCCTTAGACACACCTGGTCCCTCTGTGACCCCATGGGTCCTGAAACTACACTGTTCCCGCGAGGGCTAAACCCCTTGCTTAGCCTCATAAGCGATATCCCTCAGTGGAGCAGACTTCTAAATGCTCCAATTTTGTGCTGGTGGCTCTGCAGCTGCCAGGAGCTGGCCCCTCTCCCCATGGTCTCTCTTCCCGTCGCTTTGGATTCACTTTTCCACATGTGCTACCTCCCAGAAAGTGATCAATTTTCTGCTCCTAGAATTGCTGTTCTTCTTCTCTTCTATCTCCTGTTGAGTTTGCAGGCATTTAGAATGGTTTGATAACTATCCAGCTGAACTTCTGGGATCTGACACTATCTCAACCTCCTACTCCTCCACCATCTTGCTCCTCCAATATTTATATTTTTAATTTTTTTGAGGAAACTATATACTGTTTTCCATAGTGGCTGTACTAATTCACATTCCCTCCAACAGTATATTAGTATATTTCCTCCACATCCTTGCCAACTCTTGTTATTTATTCTCTTTCTCATTTTAGCCTTTCTGACAGATGTAAGGTGATACCTCACTGTAGTTTTGGTTTGCATTTTTCTGATGATTAGTGATGTTGATCATCTTCTCATGTGTCTGTTGGCCACCTGTATATCTTCTTCGGAAAAATGTCTATTCATGTCCTCTGCCCTTCTTTTAATTGGATTATTTGGTTTTTTGTTTTTGGGTTGTATGACTTCTTTATAGATTTTGGGTATTAATCCATTAATTAATTATATCTCTTGCACATAGCTTCTCCCATTCAGTACGGTGCACTTTTTTTTGTTGATGGCTTCATTTACTGTGAAAAGTTTTTATTCTGCTGTAACTTCAATAGTTCATTTTTGCTTTTGTTTCCTTTGCCTTAGGAGACATATGTAGAAAAATGTTGCTACATCCAGTGTCAGAGGATTTATTGCTTGTGTTCTCTTCTAGGATTTTTATGGCTTCACATCTCATATTTAGGTCTTTAATCTATTTTGAGTTTATTTTTTGTGTATGGAGTAAGAAAGTGGTCCTCTTTCATTCTTTCACATGTATCTGTCCATTTTCTTGGCACCATTTTTTGAAGAGACAGTCTTTTTCCTATTGTATATTATTGTCTCCTTCTTTGTAAATTAATTGGCCATATAGTTGTGGGTTTATTTATGAATTCTCCATTCTGTTCTGTTAATCTATGTGTATATTTTTGTGTCAGTACCATGCTGTTTTGAATACTACAGCTTTGTAGTATGTTTTGAAATCTGGAATTGTGATACATCAGTTTTGTTCTTCTTTTTCAAAATTGCTTTAGCTATTCAGGCTTTTTGTGGTTCCATAGAAATTTTAGGATTATTTGTTCTAGTTCTGTGAAAAATGCTTTTGGTATTTTGATAGTGATTGCATTGAATCTGTAGATTACTTTGAATAATAAAGATATTTTAGTGATATCAATTCTTCTTATCCATGAACATGGAATATCTTTCCATTTGTTTTGTCATCTTCAATTTCTTTCATTAATATTTCATAGTTTTCAGAGTACAGGTCTTACATTTCCTTGGTTAAGTTTATTCTTAGGTATTTTGTTCTTTTTGGTGCAATTATGAATGGAATTGTTTCTTACACAAGAATTTCTCTTAAATTCTTAAGAAATACTGTTTTTTGAGCCAAAGCCACAATTGCATTTAATTAACCAATAAATAATAATGTTGTATGTAGAGATCGCTATTATAATTCACAAAACCTCCTTTCCCCAAGACTGCTGAGAAGAGAAAGAAGCTACTTTCTTTTCCAAGGAAGAGAATACTTTTAAGAGATGTAGTTTTATTCCTTGTAGACTACATTCTATTTCTAAATTAAACCTACATTTAAATTAAACAATTAATAACATAGCATAACAATTCCTATCTTCTCACTGTACCTGGCCTGCATATTAACAGAAACATTAATCCCCTTATTTTCTTAGCCTCCCACCCCCATAAGCTTTATATGCTTAATGTCTCCAAATTTGGTTTATTTTAAAGAGTTATAGTTATTCTTGTTTTCACAATTTTCTAGATGATTTTATTTTAATGTATATTAAATATCTTCACAACCTCATTTAGGGGAATGGCAAATTTTTTAAAAGAGGAAATTAAAAAAATTCTGTAAGACAAAATACGTTGTTAGGGGAAAATGTCATAAAGGTGTGGAAAGAAATAGGCATACTGATTTTGGATCCAGAGATCTAAGAAAAACACACATGATTCTCTGAATGTCAGAATAAAGTCATTTCATTCTATTACATGGGTATCACACCAACTGGTATGTACCTGTCAGTGACTTAGAAGCATCTTGCTAGGAGAGAACCACTTTTCATGAACTCCCATGGCCATTTGTCCCCACCAAGTCCATGTATTTTTAGAACAAAGAGTGAGTAAAGGTGACCTCTGTACACTAAATGAATAGGAAAATTACTGGCAATGCAGGATGATAATTAAAATCACTTCCCTGCTTGTTGAACTGATAGCAAGCTACTATCATTTCTCCCTGTAGATGGCAGTGGTACTCTTTCATTCTGAGACTGTTTGGTCCTTTTTTTTTTTTTTTTTCCATCTGTTCTCTTTCACTCTCCTGGATAGTTCTCAGCTCTGCCGGGTGATGATTTAAACAACACTTTGATGCACTAGGACGTTGGTGTTCACAAATCAGGTCTATCCTTTTCTTTTTTCTAAAAAGATAATATACTGCTTTTTCAGTCAATTAACACGGCAAATGAAATGGGGAAAGCAAAAGGTCACTTTCTAAAGGGTTGCCTTGAAACCTTTTGGTATTTCTCAGATTTCATCCAGGAATTACAAATCATTGGAAAAATAAAGGAAATAACAATTAGTTCATTTTGTTTCTTGATCACGCCTAATAAAATAGCTTAATAAAACTTTTCTGCTCTATTTCCTAGTGATAGTTGTGGTGTGCTCAAGGTATTGGCTAATAATTTCTATGTGTCTTGCACTCACCAAGGCAATGGGGACAATTTATGCATTGGGGGAAGGCTGATGGAAGGAATCAGTAACATTTCTGGATCATGATGTGGTCAAATTATGTTTTATAAAAGAAATTTGTCCAGATTGTGGCATGACAGGAAATAGGGAGGTGATTGTCAGAATGGCAAAAATCACAGGACTCTGTTTCACAGTAGAATCAGTATCAATGGCTATTCCAAAACAATACTAAGTGAGCTAAAATTTCAAGAGTTAGGAACAGAAGGCTGCATAAACATGGAGGAAGTCCACGTTCTGACTGCAGATACCCTTTGCAATTATTGTTTGAATATCGAGATCGTTCCCAAGTGAGCATCTCAGAATATAACAGCTCAAAGTTTGCATAACTTACTTGAATTTCATTTAGAAAGCAGGTCTGGACACCCCCAAACAATAAGCAGATATTAAAAACTAACCCAAACATATTGCAAATGAATTTATTAACAAATTGACTTTTTTAAGTTGACTGCTGGCAATGTGCCAATGGGCAGCAGGATTTTCACATTTCTCGCATCGCACCTCCGAGTTACAGCTGCAGTCAGAGTTCTTTTCTGTCTTTTTATTTCAATAGAGAAAGGCCTTCACTTGGTTTAATAACCTTTTCCTTCTTGAATAAGGAGTTTCTGTTTGCAATCACATGAATAGAAAAAGACCTGCTCCAGAAACTCTGGGAGATTATTTCATGCCTAGCTACAAAAATAAGGTTTTGAAAGAGCAGAAGGGATGGAATAACTACATAATGAACAAATTCTTGTGAGGTAAATTATTGTTCAGGATTTTTGAACCGATCTTTTAAAAAAGCAAATAATAATAATAATAATAATAATTACAACCCTGCAAATACTGTTGCCTAGTGGGAGACAATACTATCTTTGCTGGAAACACCACTGGGTGCCTGCACTTTGTTCTCCTCCCACGGTACAGCCTGAAACATTCAAAACCCCGGGAAAAGACCTGCCTTCACCCAACAGCAATGTCTCCTTGTTTTGAGTCTGCGTACAATTCCACCTCTACAGGGATAGACATGATAATGTGATCCTTTTCACCTATGTGGGTCAGAATAAAGTTTGAGGCTTCAGGTAAATTATAAGCCAGCAGAAAAGCTGATCCAAACTGTGCTGTTTCATCATTAGAAATGTTTCTCTTGGGGTGTGGGCATCATCTGAACTTCCTTGATCAAAACAAGCAATCAGGTAGTAGAAATTATTGAAGGAGCAAAGGAGAGGGTGAGTGCAAGCCTGTGTTCACAGGTCAGAGTTTCTCCTTCTAGTTCTAATATTCCCATTAGAATCTTCTGCTTCACTAAGTCTGGACCTGTAACCTTCTTTACCACATATTTTCACATCTAATAGGACCAACTTGATTCCCATTCTTGAAACTTTAATGATGACAAATATCTTCTGCATTCAGCTGAAGATTTTAGCTGCATTTTGGAAGAGAAGTTTAAATTCAGAGCTGATGAGAACAGTTAGGAAGGTGTCTGGTAGGAGGGAAAGAGGTGGGGAGGAGTGATTTCTCTACCATCTTCAGAATCTCTCATTGAGGAAAGTGGTAGTTGATCTGAGGGTAGCAGCTTACTGTGCTCTTGACCTGTTCCTGGTCTGACTGCTCTCTCCCCCTCTCTCTGCTGTCATGAAGAACTTCTGTGGCTGTCTTTCCCTCATGTCCCACATCAGCACATTTAGTACATGAGACACAAGATTGTCACCAGAAACAGACTGGGCCTACCCTTGTCAAAAAGACCATCAGCACCTGACCCCATTCTTCCCCAGTGACTCAGTCTCTGGCAGGTGTTACAAGCTAAAATTGAGTTTTGTGGCAGCTGCTCCTGGAACCTCCGAGACAGTGTGGTGCTTCTGGAACGAGGGGAACAATGAGGAAGCTGCCCATCACAGTCCTGTGCCAGTGCCTGCTTCTCCCTCTGGAGAATGTGGCTGCTTGCAAAGAAAAGTTGTTTTATCTTACATGAAAAGAATTATTATTTTTTGTTTACCCAGTGTTCACCGTTTAAAAATAATACAATGTCTTCGTTAAGGGGTAAACTTAGAAAACATTACTCCTACTTGCATTTTTCTCTGGGCACCAACACACCTCAGCAAGCTTTCAGACAACAGTCACCTAGCAACAGTTTTTTCATACATTAAATGATTTCAAACTCTCACGTTTTCCTCCACGAGAGCTATATATTTCACCTTTTCTCTCCCTCTTACAGCTCAAGGAAAGAGCAACCAAGAAGGAGAACAGTCTATTCAGTTTCATCATAAAATACCAGTTTTAAACTATTGCTTTTACGACTGCCTTCGGCTCAGGTCATGATCCCGGACTCCCGGGATCGAGTCCCGGGATCGAGTCCCATATCGGACTCCCGGCTCTGCGGGAACTCTGCTTCTCCCTCTGACCTTCTCTCCTCTCATTCTCAGTCTCTCTCTCTCTAATGAATAAATAAATAAAAAATCTTTAAACTATTGCTTTTAAATATGTATGTTTTCTGTAATCTTTTGCTAATCCATTTGTGACCTTTTATTTAAGTGGCCAGGTATTAGTTGGAATTACGTTCCCCTGCAAGTGACAGAAATACCAAAATATCATGAGTTTAAGCAGATTGAAATGGAAATGCAGGCAGTCCTGGGCTGGTACGGCACTGCCAGTCTCACTGGGAATCCAGGTTCAGTAGTTCTGTTTCACCTGCCAACCTCTACATGCAATGTCGATTTCTTTGTCTGATGTGGCTGTTGGAAGACCAGTCATTATATCCTCATTTGGGATATAGGAAGAAGAAAAGAGAAATAAAAGGATATTATTCACTCACTTTAAGGTTACTTCCCAGGAGCCTGGAAGATTATTTATGCCTATATTCCACTGGCCACAACTTAGTCCTGTCACATGTAACTTCCAAGAAGTCTTTATTTTGTGCCTTCATGTGATCAACAGATGTTCAGGGGTTCAATCACGGAGGCAAAAGGGAAATGGATATTGAAGAATACCTAAGAGTCACTGCTACAAGTCAAATGTTAACATTTAGATAAACTGCAGAATTTATATTAACTTACTAGCTCTTTTGTTCTTCTAGAAGGAGAATAGATGAATGAATAGATGAAAGAATATTCTGAAAGAATAGATGGCAGAGATGAAGATATAAGCGTGATCTGAGTTGCAATTGTTACCAGGTTTGGAAACATCTTAGTGGATTACACAGAAGCTTAAACAATATTGAAACTTGATTGTGCTATTTGTTACCATAAGAAGGTCCACCTTGGTGTCCATTGAAGGGCATTTTCATTAAATGTCTTACTAAAAGCTTTCCTATAACTGTGTGTCACAGAGGAGAGACAGGGCTATAGAGTACTAATCATTAAAAAAAAACTTATTGAGATTGAAGAATGTGTGCTGAGAAGTATCTGGGTTTATGGAAATACTGAGCACTTTTAATAATACATTTGGGTTTAAAGCAAAAAAGATTTATATGGTATGTGGCTTGGCATTTAGGTCTTTACAAGCTGCCTGTTTCCTGAGTCAACATTGACCATCCTTTCATCAGTAGAACACATTCCAATAATTAGATATACACAATTAAAGCACATACTAGTATATGGATACCTGTTCCTCACCTTGGAGGTGCTGATTTATTGGTCTGGAGTGGGTCCAGACAGTGGTAATCTTCGGAAGTTCTCCAGGTAATTCTGGCACTCAACTAATCTTTTTTTTTTTAAGATTTTTTTTTTATTTATTTGACAGGGAAAGATCACAAGTAGGCAGAGAGGCAGGTAGAGAGAGAGGGGGAAGCAGGCTCCCCACCAAGCAGAGAAGCCAGATGTGGGGCTCGATCCCAGGACCCTGAGATCACGACCCAAGTCGAAGGCGGAGGCTTTAACCCACTGAGCCACCCAGGCACCCCGCACTCAACTAGTCTTGAGGACTAGTAAATAAGATGCCTCCAAATCAGACTCCTAAGAAACCCTGCAGCAATCTCTTAGGGAGCAACTTCAAACTGAATATTAAGGCCATGAATAACTTTCTCATCTTAGCAATGTAGTTCAGTCCATACATTAAATGATATATTATTTCAAGTTTATATTTTTGGGGCCAGTCACTTAGTCATTATGTGGCTTCCCTTCCTTACCTGAAAAATGGGCCTCCCTTATCTGAAATGGGGCTTATTTGATGATTAAATGAATGATTTAAGTAGAATGAAGTACATGGCATAACACAAGAGCTATTAAAATATTTTATTATTCTATAACTGTATTTCATAGTACATCTTTATGATTGAAAGAGATGTCATTAGTATACCTTGGGAATAAAATAATTATGGGTAGGTTAAATACCTTACTTTGGATAATTTAATTAATCGTATTTGTTGATGCCTCCAATGTGGAAATCCTAACTGCTCTAGACCCTATGAAAATATAAAACGTATATATAATATCCAGTACAGTTAGGGAGGCAGGGAATGTGTGTAGAAAGGACAAAATAGAAATATAAGCAGTATATTTGTGACAGGCATTGCATATTGACCACTAAATCTATTTTCTCCATGTTTCATTTTTGAATATAATAGGAGCTTCTAAATTTTCCTTGTAGTTACTGTGGTCAGATGACTTAGTTTTTGCAGGTAGAATGTGAGTTGAAATGACCTGTGTCACTCCTGGGTCTGGACCTTAATTTATTGGGTATGCTTTCCCATTCCCATTTGATGGAACCTGCATGGCTAAGTCCCAGCTTTGACCATGTAGAAAATAACATAATAGTATCCTAAGGAATGATGGAGTAACAAAATAGAAGAAATCTGTATTCCTAATGACAATCTTGATGTGAGCTGCCCTAGATATTTGTACAAGAGATAAATGAATTTTGTTTTTTTAAGGGCCTGAATTGTTGTATTTCTTTGATAGAAATGCACAGACTTCACCCTAACAGATACTACTCACTGAGCCCCAGATTTGTTGCAGATTTTACAATGATTCTGCAGAATACTGGTTTTCAAAGTGAGGTTCCTGGAGTAGCAACATCAACAGCAGCAGCACCTGTAAATATGTTAGAAATGCAAAAACTAATGATGTACTATATGTTGGCCAATTGAACATAATAATAAAAAAAAGAAATGCAGTAAGTCAGGCCCCAACCCAGACCTTCTAAATCAGAAACTTGGTGGTGGGGCTCAGTAGTCCATGTTTGAATACACTTTCAGGTTATTCTGAAACAGACTAAAGTTTGAGAACCACTTCTGTGTGGGGAGAGGAGGTTAGGAAAGGGTAAGAGAGTAGAGGGGATAGGCTAGAAGTGCTTTAAGAGAATGAGCAGTAGAAATAGAATGCCTGGGTTTGAAATCTGGTTCTGCTACTTACTCTGGGTGACCTTGGGCAAGTCAGCCTCTCTATTTCTTAGTTTATTTATCTGTAGAATAGGGATAATAATTATACAATAATCATAGAATTTTTTGAGGGTTAAGTGAGTCAATATGCATAATGCATTTAGAATAGTGCCTGGCATATAATAAATATTAACTGTAATTATTATAAAGCAATGAGTTTGAAGAGTGGAGAATTGATCTATATGAACAAAGGTGTAGAGATGGGTCACAGAACCTGTCTATGAAAAGCAATGGGTCTAATATTTATTAAATAATTTAATATGCATTTATTCCTTTGCTTTAATACTTCAAGAATATAACTCAACTATTCCTATTTTGTGGAGCTCTTCCTCATACTGACTTGACTCTCTCTCTCTCTATTGTATTCCTAACTCTCTAAAGTGGCATAGAGTAAATTTGATTCTTCTTTTACATCAATAATCATTCTTTTGCAGTGATAGTGGCAGTGATTACTCCAGGGGAATCAGTCTATTTGTAATAATAACGATCCAGGCTCATTCTTTTAAAAATGCTTCAACATAATATCTACAACTTCTGAGTCTCCTAGCCATTCCTCCACACTCAGTCAGCTTTATAATTACTTCCTTTCCTCTAGATCTCAAAGCCTGGTTGTGTTATCCAAGTAACACAGCTCCCAAAGACGGGAGCCTTTGGGGTGTCTAAACTAGATTTTAGCATTGAAGTTCTGGGGAGGAAAGGCCCTATTCCCTCTAATGCTTTTGAAGAGTATGTAACAGAGTCATTATCCTGTAAGGACAACCTTGGATAGATCTTTATGTTCTAGCTTTGTCCTCTTACAGACAGCTATCATGTCAAAGCCAAGCCCCCATTGTGGACTCATTTCCTTTCATTATCATGGGTTCCTATTGCGCAACACAATTATAACCATATTATAAGCAGGTCACAGGGTACTATATCAGTAATCAATTACAGGTCTTGTTTAGCTCCTGGACAGTAGCATAAATCATCTTATCTCTGCCTTCATATCATACCCAAGTCTTAGTTTCTTTCCATTTCAAGATTTCTCATTCCCCCCTAAAGTAATAATAATAATAATAAATGAAGCCCCTTCCCTTGACCTCTATATCCTTTCTTCAACCACCATTTCTCCAAGAAGTTTTTTGTAATGCTATCTCTATTCCCTCATCTCTAATTCTTTCTAATATATTAAAAAAACATATTTATTGAGCATTGGCTCTATGCAAGATACTATTAAATGCTGGGATAAGAAAAGAGTGAAAAGATACATTAGATATGAAAGACTCTAAACATGGGTTTACTGACCCCTAATTCCAAGTGAGATTTCACAGTCTTGAAATGATCTCATATCTATAATTCCAGCCAATTTCTAGTCAATTTCAAAATGTGGTTCTCAGTTATTCCCACATTCATCAGAAGAAACACCAATTGGTCAGAGTCACACAGCACAAGGCATTTACCTGCTTATCTGTCTGATTTTAATGTTCTATAAAAGCTATTTTTTTATCAGAAAATCTGAGCTTTTATATCAAGTGATGATTTGACGTTAATGCATATACTTCTTCAGAAGTAATCAAAGAACTGAGGTTTTCTATCAAAGTACCTGATTGCAGTTTAAACTTTATTTTTCTATGGTATAGAATGAACTGAGAGCACTTCTGTATTCCATCTCATTCTATATATAGTAAGTAGTAAATTCAGGCTTACAAGCCCTGTAAACTAATTACAGAAGAGAAATTCCAAGGTTTGGTATGAAGTGCAGTTTATTATTGCTGTTGGGAGGTCATATATTTCAACATTAAGAAGGACTTGCCAGTTTACTTTAGACTAAAACATCAGGAAATGTACATGGAAGAGACCATAGGATTTTCATCTCCTAAGCATATTGCTTTTAGAAACAGGAGAGACTGTTTTCCTATGAGATTCATGCTTTATCTTATTAGAAGCTCAACATCTGTTCCTTTGTCACTGAAAGAGAATTTGGCTAATGGAAAAAGAGAGAGAGAGAGAGAGAGAAAAGAAGAAAGGAAAACTCAACAATAACTTCAAATCTCAGCAATGAGAATGTAGGCCCCTGGGACTTGGCATCCTTAGAACTATTCTGAATTAAGGTGAAAGAAAAGAGAGGTTTAGGTTGGATATCAGAAAGAAATCTAAAAGAGCGACACATCTTTGAAAGAAATAGAATTCTCTTGAGGAGAGGACACACTTGGAATCAGATTAAACCAAGCATAAAAAATATACTTAAAAATACTCTTGATCGGTAGAAAAATGTATATTATGACCTCAAATGATTTTTCCATTATTAATATGGGGATTTCTAAGCAATTTTTAGAAATCTAAAAGTCTATCTTGCTAGAGATGCATGTAACTAGTTTGAGAGAATTTGGGTACTTATTATAAAAGTTCACTGGTGGTCTTGTTTTTTTTTTTTTTGTTTGCTTGTCTGCTTTACTATTAAAAACTAATATACCCGTAAATCAAATGTATTTTTAATATTTTTCTTTCTCTGCCTCTGAGTGTGCTTGAACCGTGATGAATATAATGAGTTGTTATTTGTAATACAAAATGTGGAATGAAAACTAAATGTGTGTCTTTGTGGAGAAGAAAATTCTTTCAACCTGATATGTTATGGCTTCCTTCTAAAAATGAGCTATCATTCCAAAAGATGAGAAAAGTATCAGTTAGTTATCTAACTACATCCAAGTATACATGCGGCACCGAGCAGACAGATTTACACAGTTATAGGTAATCTGTCCTCTTAGCAAATGTAGGTAACTGAAAGCTTATTCTTTTTCTCTTTTTATTTTTTTTTTAAGAGAGAGAAATTTAGGTGAAATTCACTAATGTTTGGTAGGAAGCCCAGTTGCACCATGCTGATTTGTTCTGATTTATGACTTTGAGGGCTAACAGTGCAAATTCCTGAGTTTGGTTAATGCAGGATTTGGTTTTCAATTAATTTTGGATTTTAGACCCAGTGTAATTCTGTATTAATAACACAGTGTTACCAATCAAAATAAATATCTCTTCCTGACCCCTACTAGTTTGCAAAATGGAGAATGTAGACAATTATGACTTCTTTGCACATTCTCAGCCGGACTCGAGGGTCCTTAAATCATTACTTCTGCTAACCAGCCTTCGGTTTACCACCTTTGTTTACTATGGCTTGTAGCTCAGTTCCTTCCAGAATGCGAGTAATCATCCAGGAATCTTGTGCTCAGTCTGGTCTCTGCTTCTTAAATGGCTTCCTTTACTGCCTATTAAAATTCTAACCCCCTCTCATGGTTCATTCCAAAAGCTACCTTCACCACAAACCCTGTCTTGATCCTAATGACTACAAACCATCTAGTCTGCTTTGTCTCCCTGTGATTGCCATTGTTTATAGCCTCCTTCCTGGCCTTAGTGTAGTCTGCTTTTTATATTTACTTGAGTCTTCCTCTTTTCTCCCAACAGCTTATATTTGAGGTAGAGACTGGGTCTTATTCACTATTATTTCCTGTGGCACCTAGTGTAGTGCTATATATGGACTGTGTCTGACATTAAATAATATTAAATAACCTTCAAATAACAATGAGTGCAGACTGTCTTCCAGGCACTGGGTGGGCATGATGAAAGATTATAAACTATTACTGTCAAAAATGATCAAACTGGTGGGTAAGACTTATGACAAGATAACTATTTTATGAGAAATAATTCATGAGAAGTCAAATGAAAGATAATGAGCACCATAGGTATTTGAAAAATGGAAAAAAAAAGTTATTGCATATGTGGTAGAGTAGGGTAAGCAGTAGGCAGTGAGTGAAAAAGAAAACTTCAAGGAGAAAATTCCAGCTAGACTACAAAGGATGCTAGGGACAAAGATAGGGATTGATCAAAGTGCCAGAATTCCATGCAGAAAATATTAAAGGAGCAAAAGATCAAGTTAGGATAACTGAGTGTATTTGAAGTTCTTATGGGCTTGGGAATAAACTTTTAAATGGCCCTCAATGCCAGTCAGAAATCACTGCAAAGGAATGTATTAGGAAAATCCATCTGGTGTTTGTGTCTAAGAGTTTCCAAGGGAGCTGAGGCTTGTCACATTAATATGTTCCCCATAAGGTGCTGTCCTAATATACATACAGGGTAGTTCTCCATGTAAAGGATAACAATTATTGACATTTATACAGTACAAATGTTCACCAAGGATTCATTGCTTTACAAGAGGTTTAAACATAAAATTCTTTGGGGAACAGCAAGCACTTCTGGTGAGCATAAACTTATTTTTCTTCAACTTTTACAAAACTCAGAAACATAACTAGAATGTAACACAAGGCACAGCTGTCTGTATGTTAGTATGCCAATGTATTTCTGGTTTATAAGGAGTAGTATCCTGAACAAAAGCTCCTGCACTATTTAATTTAGATTTTAAGTCTTCCTCAGAGTCCTAACCTTTAAGGATCTCAAAAGTGAATATTCTAAGCTGCACAGAAGTAGGTAAGACAAAGTGTAGAAACTTAAGAACTCATAGATTTTTTTTCTTGAAAAAATGCTGCAATGACTTCTTAACTTCTTTGAGATATATGAGATTCACAAGGCCCACTCAGCCATCTGTTTTGCTTGATTTCAGACCATTTCCATCTTTTCCAGGGACACAGAGGCAAATAATGTATGTGCATATTATGTATGTGTGTGCATGAGCAAACACACACACACACACACACACACACACAGATTAGATTGTGTTCTCCACAGCAAGTTTTGGAAACTGTTCTATTCTTGGGGTTTGATATAACTGGTTATTTAGCAGTAATATTTACTCTGAAGTTAGTGTTATTTTTAAAATACAGAAACTTTTCAAAACCTTTTTTTTCCTCAACAGAAAAAAAAGTAGCATGGGTGATTATAGCAAACTTTGGAAGCTGGTGTTACTAAGTGTCCTTTTCATGGTAGCAGGATTAGTTAGTTTTTATTTTTGCACAGTACTCAGAAACTTTTGGTGGATGTTATTGAAAGATTTTTTTTGTTGAGAATTAAGAGATTTATGTACAAATATGTATTATGAGAGTGTCATCGTTTGAATTATGCTCCCTCAAAACATTTGTTGAACTCTTAACATCAAGTACTCAGAAATATGACCTTATTTGGAAATAGTCTTTGTGCATGTAATCAAGTTAAGATGTGGTCATTAGGGTACCTTATAAGGAGAGGAGATGAGACAGGTAGAGCTACACAGGGAGGAGAAGGACACATGAAGACACAGAGAAAATGCCATGTTAAATTAGAAGCAGAGATTGAAGTGGTGGTGTCTATAAGCCAAGGAATGGTAAGGATTGCCAGTAAATGTCAGAAGAACATTTTCTTCAGATCCTCCAGAGAGATCATGGCTTTGCCAACACCTCAATTTAGGACTTCTAGCCCTCAGAGTGGTGAGAGAACAAATTTCTGTTGTTTTAAGCCATTCCAGTTTGTAGCACTTTTACATAGCCACCCTAGGGAACCTAATACCTCGGTTCCTAGAGTGATATTAAACCTAGGGGAGTGATATTAAAGTTTGGCTCTGAAAGTAAATGAATCTAAGAATGTTGGAGTGGACAGTATTTTCACTCATAACAAATGAGAAGAACACAAATAGCCTATTCTTCCAGGGACCACACAGACCACCAATTCTGTTTTGCAATGGTCTAAAGTCTAAAGAGGAATTATCAAACAAAATAACAATAATAGTTAACATTGACTGAGCACTTATTAAGTGCCAGGTCCTATTCTAATCAATTTATATATTTCATCTGGTTTAAATCCTACAAATACCTGTGTGGTGTAGATGCTCATCATTATTCCCTTTACAGATGAGAAAATTGAAGTAGAGAGAGGTTAGGTTAGGTTAGGAGAGGTTAGGTTAGGTTAGGCCCAAAGATCAGAGTTGAGAGAGCTGTAGCTTGACCACTCACAGTTTAGCTCCCTCCTACCAAGTGTCCACTTCTTTTTAGTTTTTCCAGAATTCCAAGACATCATGTTTTTTTTGAGCAGTGGAATTATAAAGAAGAAAATTAGTTTAGAAAGCCCCTTTGTAAGTGAGTGACTCAAATACATTATCCTATTTTATTACTTATTTCTCATAACAACTCTTAAAGTTATTATTTGTATAGCTTGCAGATAATGAAACATGTTCTATAATTTGAAAGTGGTGCCAGGATTTGCCAGAAGCCAGTTAATGGCCTTTGTTCCTACTCTGTGTAGGGACTTTGTATATGCTCTCTTTGATCTTTATACAGTCTTATAAGGTGGTTGTCTCTGGGAGTCATGAGAATGAAAAATGAACAGAAAATTTTGGGTAGATTTTAGCCTTTGGAAGGCAGGCTAACTCTGTTACTGTGCTATGCTCTACCTGCTCATGGAATCAGTAAGATCTAGATTAATCCATTACATGGAACTTGCTTTGATTAAGAGCAAGGTCTTGAAAACAGTAAGAAAAAAGGGCATTGACTTAGGGTCGGTCATGCTATCTGCATTGATGGGTGGGAAGCTGGCCCAAAACAGAGAAAATACATCATTGGGAAGGAGACATGATGTATGAAGTTGAGCTATATGGGTATGGAGAAGAGAGTTCTCATCAATACCTCTGGAACTGAATGTTTGATCCTGAAGTGGAAATCACTGGCTTTTGTAAGTCCCTTCATATATCTTGGTCAGATTGTCCACTGTTTGAGCCAGATGGAAGCTGCCCACGCCCAACTTCCATGATGTCTAGCCAGTATTTGTGACTATAAAATTTCCCAAGATTCTGTGAGTCTGATTGCCTTCTGCCTATGTTTAAATTACCCCTGGCACCTCTGGGTGTCTGGCTGTTGAAAGAATTTCCTGGTATCAATGAGGTAAAACTCCCATTTTTCAGATAAGGATCTGATACTTAGAGAGGTCTAGTACCTTGTCTGAGGTTAGACAGATGATAAAGACAGAGCTTGGATTTGAAGTTAGGTCTATTGATTATTACATATATCAGAATATAGCAACACACTGTTTTGCTTATATCATTTTTCTCTCTTGCTTGTGTGCTTTTTTGTATTTCAACAGTTTCTTCTGTGAAGAACAGCTCTTATGTGAAGCTGTTCCAGCAAGCATGTGTAATGGAGAATAGCATTAGATGTTGGTCTGTCTATATTTAGGAACTACTTTTGATGCTACTCATCCTTAAACTATTGCAGAGTTTTTCTAAACATCCCCCAGTCCTTGACTTTCCTTTCTTCACAGAAAATTGTCGGAAAAAAATTATTAAAATAGATCATATCACAAAAACGTGTAGCAGCTCACCATTGCCAATATTAATTGTTCCTGATTTCCATGCCCACGAGACTCAGGTTAGGAATGTTTTAAAATATGTACATGTTCATGTTTCACCCTGGACAGATGCTCTTAAGTACAGAGTGAGTACAGAGCAGATAGGCTATGTATGTATATTAATTTTTTGATTATATGATATACATTATATGATATAAATGTATTATATTATGTATATTAATTTTTTGATTATAAGAAATTAAATTTATATATCCATAATAATATCCCCATCTTCTATAAACAGCAACAACAAACAAAATACCCAGTAACAAAGGGCATAACATGAAAATCATAAGTCCACATTTTACCATGAAATCCATTTCTAGGCCTCAGGAGAAGCTTCTTCCTGGTGCAACTTTTGTTCCTTTTATGTCTGGCTCTGTAATGCTAGATAATAGCTCTCATAAGAAAATGCTTCATGGGTGAATCTGACTCACACCAAAGGTTGCCACACACTGATTATAGAATGAAGACTAAACTCTAGTTGACATTCAAAGTACTTCATAATCTTACTCTTTGACTACACCTTTCTCTGGTTCTGATGTTCCAGGCATAGTTATTTTCATGATCCTGGTGTCTTTTCTCACATTGTTCTCTCAGCCTGGTATATCCTAACCTCCAGTCTCTACCTATTATTATTATTATCCTTCACGCATTCAATTCAAATGCATCCTCTATGTAAGTGTCATCTAATCAATTTTTTATTGTTTTTTTCCCTCTCATTTTTTTGATGCATCCAGAGCACTGATTTTATTCTACTCAGAAATATTCAATGACATTGCATACTATGCTCATTTAACTCACCAGTATTGAACTGCAGACCTTCCAAAGGGAGAAAAGGAGAAAGAGCAAGAGATGGTGAGTAGAAATCAGTTATTTCTGCAGTTGGAGTCAGTTCTCCTGTTTATGATGTTGTCATTGTGAAGCTTTAAAAGTAAAGTGTGACTCTACTCAATTTTCACATTACTTGCCTAGACGCTGGTCCCCAAAGAAGGTAGTAGTCCTAGTCAATTAGTTGTCTGTATGTGTCAGTGCAACTTTATCCATATTTGACTACTTGCATACATTATACTACAATGCTTTCTAAGCACATTTTTCTTATATTTCTTTTTTTAACTTTTTTATTAACATATAATGTATTATTTGCCCCAGGGTACGTGTCTGTGAATCATCAGGCTTACACATTTCACAGCATTTGCCATAGCACATACCCTCCCCAATGTCCATAACCCTACCCCTCCCACCTCCCAGCCCCCCTTAGTTTGTTTCGTGAGTTTAGGAGTCTCTTATGGTTTGTCTCCTTCCCTATCCCATCTTGTTTCATTTCTCTTCCCCATTGCCCCCGACCCCTGCCCTGCCTCTTATATTTCTTTTTACTTTACAAAAGAAGTCAGCTTTCATTTGAATCTCAGCTGTACTGCATCATTGAATAGAATAACACATATTCTAGTTTATCCAGGACAGCCCCTTTTAATACCTACTGTCCTAGAATCCTATCCAGTTAGTGCCTCCTTTCATTCTCAAAAATGTTCTGGTTTAGGTGATAAATCATATAATCACTTTACCTTGAGTGACTTAGTCTCTTTAAGTCTCAGATTTTTGCCTTTAAAATGTAGAAAGTGATAATATCTACCAAAAAGCTTGTTTTTAAAACACGAGAAACAAACTTTTGTGCATAGTAAACTTGCAATAAGTATTAGCCATATTTATTTTTTGTTTTGTTTTCATGTGGAGTACGTGTCTAAGTCATACAGTGTAGAACCTTTTCACCATTTTCAGGACCGTAGCTTACTCATACAATTTCCCTTCCTACTCTATTTACTTTTGACTCTAAGAAAATTGTTGTGATAAACAAATTTTGTCAGAATAAGACATTTCATTGCCTCATGTTAAAGTTGTCATTATAAAAGGACAGTGAGTAACTAGTCTACAAATTCATTAATAAAATTTCATATGACATATATAGATTTCTAAACTACTTATTAGACCTCAGTAAGTAGTTGAGAAGCTGAGCTGTGAAAAATGAAGCTCACTGAAATAAATAACTACCAAGATCAGAATAAATGGTCTTTGCTTTATAAACCTTGCTCTGTGTGCCTTCAGAGTTGAGGTAGAAGCTATCTAGAATGCAGTCTCATTCCTAAGCCTCTGAGAAGCATGTCATTACTCTTTCTACTTTGAGAGAGGAGCCTGTCAATCAAGCAAGCTTATTTTGCAGGTCCTGGAGGGGAGGAATAACACATTAAGTTTTACTCTCTCTTATTCTTGGTAACACTTTATCTCAAGTGCCCATTAACCAGCACACTCTATAACTGGGGCTGAATTATGATGAAGGCACTCTCGTGGGAGTACAAGGCATCTGCATCAACCAGCCGCTGCCATTAGTTTACAAGACTGAGCCTCTGATCAGCCCACAATGTAGGTGAAGGGCCCCTGTCCAGGGGCTACACAGAGCCTATCCTAATGAAGGATCAGAGGAAATTTCTTTGTTTTCAGGTGCTCTCAAACCACCTGTACTACCTTAAGAAGTCAGTGGGCCTCATTTCTTCTTTTTATAATGAAATATGTGACACTTCATCCTAGGATTCAGATCTTAATTTTTTAGTTCCTTATTTCATGTCATGATAAAAATTCTGGGGAATATATAGTGTCAGCTTCCTTTCAGATTCATCATTTCAATATTTTCATCTGCTACAACTGTTTAATTAGGAAAGGCTCCTTTTGGTAGGCTCCTTTTGTATAACTTTAATGAAACTGAAGAGCATGAAATGTGGTTTCCCTGCTTTTAAATGAAGCTACTTTTATAGAAATAAGATGAGAAATGGAGAAATTGTTGAAGTCACAGTGCATGAAATTAAGGGAGCCCAAACTGTATTGGCAACAGTACTTTTTTTTTCTTTTTCTTCTCTTAAGTTGATGTTTTGAGGACCAAGGTTGTGGTTGCTAACAAACAGGGCTGATGCTGTTTTCTCTTTTATTTTTTTTTCAAGTTCATAGCCTTCTGACAGACATGCCTTTAAGGATTCAATTTGTTGTTGTTTAGGAAAATTGTATGAAGCAAACTATGTACGATAGGTTATTTTCAAATAACACAAAAGCAAATTAATGATGGCATATAGTTATGAGATAAAACCTGAAGTTGTGCTGGATTTTGTGCAAAGCAGGATTCAATGTGTATAATTGAAACAGAATAATTACAGAAAATTTCAAACAACTTGTGCTATATTCTTAGAACATTTACTCAGAATGCACCACCAAACCTCTAAGGGATTAGTTATGTGTGTATTCTAGTCATCATAGATCTTTCTATCATACTATTCTGTCTCTACAAATACAAAGGGAAGAGATAGAGCAATGCTTTTGTCATATATTAATCAATGTAACAACCACTTTGAAAATTCAAGTAACAAATTCAGGGGATCTGCATTGCCTCACTATACAATGTAAACTAATTTGATAATAAGCATTTTGTTTGGGGGGGCAGATTTTAGAAATGGTTTTAAGTGCCAATTTCATATTATGAAGATATTGAGTAAGATTTTCCCGCTGACCCAGAATAGCTGACTAGTATTCTTAGAATCAAGAGCCATTAAGTACCCTCAAATTCAAAGAGAGAACCTCCAAGAGCCAGCAACAATTGGGGGCAGAAAACCCCATCAGAGATTATTAGCTCATGAATTCTGACCTTTACTCCAGTATCCTCTTATTCTCATCCCAAACTACATAAAGTACAATCCAGAAGGCAAAGACAACAAGAGAACTTCATGGTTTAATGAGTTTAATTAATTGCTCTAAGTTTAATGCTGCAAAATTTCCCTCTTCTCCTCATGGAATAGCTGGGTGTTTGTCAGTTTTTACTCCATCATCTTGTAATGTAGGGGAGTCAGGAGTTGAGGATGTTGGTAGATATGACCAGATATAGATTCCTCTTCTGGAGAACTGAGAAATGATATGAATCTCCAGGGCCTTCTAGTAAACGTTGAAAAACAACATCTCAGTCAGGACTTGGACTTCTGACATTCAGTGGGCATAGACAGCCATTCAGGATTAGCTGGGGAGGAGGAGGGGGAAGAGGGTGCAGTTCTGAACAGTTTGTTGAGAGAACTTGGCATCTCCTTTCCTTCTTTCACCCAACCTACTCCAACTCCAAACAAATCAAAACTACAGTGAGATATTACTTTATGTCTGTCAGAATGTCTGCAATCAAAAAGACAAGGAATAACAAGTGTTGGTGAGGAGGTGGAGAAAAGGGAACACTCACACGCTATTGATGGGAATGTAAATTGGTACAACCATTGGAAAACAGTATGGAGCTTCCTTAAAAAATTAAAAATAGAACTACTATATGATACAATAATTCCACTCCTGGATATCTACACAAAGAAAATAAAGCACTAATTTGAAATGATATATACACCCCTATTTTTTCTGCAGCATTATTTGCAATAGCCAAGACCTGAAAGCAGCCCAGTGTCCATCGATAGATGAGTAGATAAAGATGTGGTATGCATGTGTGCACGTGCACACACACATAGGAATATTGTGCAGCCATTAAAAAGATGAGATCTTGCCATCTGTGACAATATAGATGGACCTTATGATTTTACTTATGAAATAAGCCAGACTAAAGAAGACAAATACCATATAATTTTACTCATATATGGAATCTAAAAAAACAAAACAAATGAATAAACAAAGGAAAAGCAGAATCAGATCTATAAATATGGAGAACAAACTGATGATTGCCAGAGGGAGGGTGGTTGGGGAAAGGGCAAAATGAGTGAAGGGGAGTGGGAGATACAGGCTTCCAGTGATGGAATGAATAAGTCACAGGAATAAAAGGTAACATTGTAGAGAATATAGTCAATGATACTGGATTAGCATTGTATAGTGACAGATGGTATCTACTCTTGGGGTGATCATAGCATAAAGTATAAACTATCGAATCACTATGTTGTACATCTGAAATTAATGTAACTCAAATGCCAATGGTACTCAAAAAATTTAAAAAATAGTACAGAGTAACTAAGGATTTTATGGTTAGTTGTTGGTCTAGAATGATTAACTTTCTATTTTAGTTCTGGCTAATTGACTATCTTTGTCCCTCTGTCTCAGGTTGGGTTTTCTGAGAAGCAGACTCTGTAGTAGAGATTTGTGTGTGAGAGGCTTATTGGAGAGTGCTATTGGATCAACACTTATAAGGGAGTGAAGGAAGCCAGAATGAATATAAAGGGAGGTCAAACTGTGATGCAGTCATTGCAAAGATTGCAGTGGCTCCTTAGAGTTGTCCTGAATTGAGACCAGGGGGATGAGCTATTATAACTGTCTGCATAGACCTATCTTGGATGAAGGACACTCTCAGGAAGGAGAGACTTGACTCATGTGTCAGCAGGCTCTCAAATGTCCTTGATTCAGTCCTATGTGGGGTGGTGGTGTTGGGGTATCTTGGTGGTGCACCACTGCATCCAACACACTGAGCTTTTTCCGTGTAAAAAATTCTTTTAAACCTTTAAAATTTTTTCAACTATATTGAGCTCACCATAATAAATAGTTGCAAGTTTCAACTCAGTGAAATTAAATCACCCAGAGTGAGAAAGTCATTTATATTCCATGATATCCCAACAGCCTATTCTTATTTGGCAGTCTCAGGCTCTGAACCAACAACAACATCTGCTGGCAATTTATTCTCTATTATCTTCTGCCTACTACTTAACCTACTGGATCAAACAATTCTATGTTCACTGTTCCCTATCCACCTGTAAGTTGGAGTGCTCACTTGTAAAAATTTAAACATAGCTTTAGAAAAAAGTTTAAACCCTGTTTGGAATTTCTCTATAAAGATTTCAAATACATAATAATTATTTCCTTAATCCATTGCTGTCTTTGGCCATTTTATGGTTTATTTCCTTATGATTTCAGCCTGATTGACTTTCTGAAGACTTAGGAAGGGCAAATAGTGCAAAAGGACTGATGAAACAAAATGGAGAGGTGCTGAATGATAGTACATGCTGTTGTTGTTTTGCTTTGCTGGAACCCATAGACATTACTGGCCTCAGAGTCTTATTTACTTTTCTTACCCATTCATCAGGACTCCTGTCTTCTATCTGGGACTCTTTCTTCACTTGTCCACTGTGGAATTGAACATAGTACACAACTTCTCTCATCTTCTCTCTAATCTGGGGAAAGATTGTGTGCTTGCAATGTAGGAGTTGCACAATAAATATGTGTTATTTTGTTGGATGTGATCATATTATTCTAATAATGAAAGCAAGCAGACGGGGTCCATGAAATTAATTACAAGAGGGCAATAAGGTATTTTCACAATAGTGTTTTCATAATAGTTATCTGTAGTCTTCATTGAGGTGTAAAATAGATCTGTTTGATTTTTTTCATCCATTTAATGTCTTTTTTTTTTTTTAAAGATTTTATTTATTTACTTGAGAGAGAGAGCTAGAGCATGGGAAGGGCGGGCAGAGGGAGAGGGACAAGCAGACTGCTGCAGAGCAGGGAGCCCAATTCAAGGCTTGATCCCAGGACTCCAAGATCACGACCCGGGCCAAAGTCATATGTTCAACCAACTGAGTCACCCAGGCACTCCCATCCATTTAATTTCTTAGTTTTCTATGAATTGGTGGTTTCTTTTATTTCTGGAGAGGATTTCCTAGAGTTGTCCTACCTTAGACAAGAAAGCCCCATGGTCCCTACAAAGGGAATCAGGAATAAAATGGCTTGAGTAAGACAGAGTTTAATTTTAGGTAATATTTCAGCCAGTCCAGACCAGGGTGATAAGGGATAGCTATTCTTCATGAAGGACAAAGTTTTCAAAGAACCCATATTTTTTCTGTCTTGTTCTGCCATATTCACTGTCCTCTAGATTGCTGTTCTCATTCGTAAGGGCCCAGCTAGGATCTGGGATTCTAACATGACTGTGTTCCAGTTTATGGGAAGGGGAAAAGTCCAGAGGAAGAGATTTCCTTTTAATAAAGAGACAATGAAGTTTCAAAATGTAAACATTTTTTTTCTGTTCATATTCCATGGAGGTAGGAAAACGTCATTTCTAGCTGTATGACCAAGAAAGTATGTGAGGGCAGATTTGGAGGGATAGCTAGAAATCTGCCACTGTGACCCCTCAATATTCTTAGATACATTTTTTACCATCTTTTTCTGTCCCAAGCGAGACAGTCCAAAGTCCCATCCATTACCACATCAGATCAAACTTTAGGAACTCTAACTGATGAGGGATAGTTTTCTTTAATAGGTCTAGATGAAATTCTTCATGACCTAGTGACTAAATCAATAGACAAATTATCAGCCTAAAATATGATAACTACAGTTCAAAATCCCATTCATAAAACATAAGAATTGGAAACATAGCAGTCCTTAGTTATTATAAACACTTTCTGCCTGAGCAGAATGTAGAGTATGATCTGTAGTTAGCCCATCTGCCCATCCTGTTTCTGCCTTCTGGGGAGTTCCCTTGTCCATTTTCCCCTGTGAACCCCAGCTTTATCCTTTGTAAGAGCCTCACTTGTCAGTATTTCTCTATCTGAAGTGGGTATTGCAAAGTAAAGTTTTTGTAGTCTGCTTTAGCTGAACCAGGCCAGAGGCTTCTTATATTTGTGGTTTCTTTGCTAATACAATTTCCAAAAAAATATAGGCCTTCAATCTATTTTCTTCCAGCCATTAATACTGACAAATAAACTTGAATGATTTTTTTTCTAGACATCATTCTTATGCCTGATGATTTTCATTTATTTGCTGGCATCTCTGCTCCATCCATCCCCCAGTTTCTTCGTTTAGGCTTGATTTGGAAGACACACTCATTACCCGATTTCTATAACTGGTTGCATCTTATGCCAAGACATCTTTATGGGAGATGTTTGAGAGAGGCTCCAGGTTATAGACTTATGTTCTACTGTTCTCAGGTGTAGAATCAATCCAGTCTGTGTCTCCAGTCCTCTGAGTCTCCAATTTCTGGATTCTTAAATGTAGATACAGATTTCAGAGAGTGCCTCAGTTGGCAGATGTGTATCTCTTTCCATGTCTGCTATCAAACTAGCAAATTCTTCCCTGAGTTTATCTCTTTCTTAGGTATCTTTTTTTTTTTTAAGATTTATTTATTTATTTATTTTCTACAGAGAGGAGAGAGATCACAAGTAGGCAGAGAGGCAGGCAGAGAGAGAGAGGGGGGGAAGCAGGCTCCCTGTTGAGCAGAGACGCCCCCCCCGCCCCCATGTGGGGCTCGACCCCAGGACCCTGAGATCATGACCTGAGCCGAAGGCAGAAGCTTTAACCCACTGAGCCACCCAGGCGCCCCTCTTTCTTAGGTATCTTATTAAAAGTGGCGAGGCACCACTAATCCCTAAATTTCTGTTTTTTTCCCTCCACTTCCTCTGGAACTTAGAGGCCTCTTGGGCATGTAGCCTGCTTTTTGAGTTAATGAAGGTGAAAGTTTTGCTAAACACTTTAAGTTATAAGACTTAACATGGGGTCTAGAAGACCAGCAGACAATATCTAGTTCTTCATTGCCTACTACCTAATTTCTAAATCAGTTTAGAAATATGTTTTAGGTTTTGTTACTAAATATCCTGATTCCAGGTGCTAATTCCTCTATCAAGTACTCTATCAAGCACCCTATCAAGCACCTGAATCAAGCTTAGCCAAAGTAAAGGTTATGCTGCTATAACAAAGAGATTCCAAAATATGACTTGAATAGGAAGTATTAGTCTGGCTGGTCTAGTCTCTTAGGGTAGTTCTGCTACTCAACATCACCGATAGATCTGGATTTCTTCCTATCCACCTAAACAAATGCCTATTTTTGTGGAAGAGGAGAAAGTGTTTGGGGGAACTAATTAATAGTTTGCCAAAATTGTTAGTAAGTAGGCTCCAAATATTCTAAGATTAATCAGTATCTTAGAAATCACCACACTCCATCTCATTGTCCTCCTGTTTCACAAAGAGTAAGAATCTAAAGCTATTCTCCATAAATACCTTTTGACTGAAATCATGAAATTGAAATCGTCCATTGTTTCTCACTTGGAGGTAGTCCAGCCTTCCTAGGGGGCATTTGTGGTGATGTTTGGTAGTGGAAATGTCTGAGGATGACTGTTAGCATTTAAATATCCAAAAGGCCTGAATTATGGGTGAGGGTTATGACCTCAAAATTCAGCATTGCCCCACCTAAAATGTGTGGGAAATGAAATTTCCTAATCCACAGCCCTCATTTTCAGGTCATTAGTGTCAGAACTGAGATAAGAATATAGATTTTCTGACTCTGTTAGGCTCATTTTCTAAAATCCAATCCTTGAAGAATAGTCTTGAGGGAAATTACACTTTTTTTTAATGTGCTCTTGGCTCCCACCTGTTCTATAACAGCAGCAACTTACCTGCATAATTCTGTCTTTTCTTACCACATTTGAAGAGTGAAAAATAATCTGTTAAAAATAGAATGACAGTTGTAGGGGAAGGAAATAAAAATCTAAATACAGTATCTCTATATGCGTATATAAATAGGAATATAAACAGACAAATATAGACTGTGACTATAAAGCAGTAAGACTTTATTTTGGTATGAAATTTGTGGAATCAATTTCACTGCTTTATATTCAGGCTTGTATATCTGAAGGTGGTGTGCTTTCCCTACTTAAATAAAAAAGGTTCTGGAGTGAAGTGTGGAGGCATCAGGATGGGAGTCAGTGAATCCATGGCCCCAGGCAGAAGGCTGCAGACCAAGTGTTAGGTCAGAGGCTTAGTGTCTAGGAGGCTGGGACCAAGAAACCAAGGGAAGGAGAAGAAGCAAGGAAGAAAGCTCGAGTCAGGAAAATGACCCGTGCAGAAGGAAGCCAGCGGCAGACTTGTTATGTAGGCAAGTATCAGGGAAATGAGCCAGGAGGCACCAGGAAAGGGAGGTCTCAATACTGAATGACACAATGAAGCCTGGGCATACCTTTTATGTTTCCTGCTGCAAACCACATTTATCAGCAACAACAAAATAAAGTAGAAACACTACATAGAAATATCAACAATAATAATAAATACCTTAAGAGGATTCCCCGAGAAAGCCACCATGTTGCCTGGAAGGGTAAATGAAATAAGGAGCAGTAAATACGGTGTCTTGACTGGAGGCACAGAAGTTGGATATAAGAGTAAATTGCGACATTTTTATCTTAGCATTTTGAGGGTACAAAAGAGCACATTGTGACTGCAGGTTTCACAGTGGCCCTTGAGGAGGGACAATATACCATTTGGCTTGGGATTTTTGGGTTCTTCCTTTTCACGTGTTGTTTAAAATAGAAAAAAATCTGCTAAGCATATAGATGACAGGTTTTGGAGAAGAAAATATAAAACTAAATACATTAGACATAAATGCACAAATAGGACTAAAACCACACAAAGAAAGAAGAAGACATAATAAGAAGTCTGTGCCCCTGACAGGCAGTCTGCATTGGGAGTGGATACAAAGATGCATCCTTTTTTGTAGGTCCTTGAGCTGTTTATTTTTATTTGGAGATTGCTGAGAGAGTCGAGAATGTGTGAACTTGCTCACTCTTTTTAAAGTCTGAGACTGTCAGGTTCTGGAACTCCTCTGAGTTCCCCACAATGTTCTGACTTTAAATAGTTTAATATATATATATATTTTTAAAGTGTAAGTAACTTATTATTTGCCTCCTTAAAAACCTGTCCCGTTTTTACTGCTGTATAGTTGCTACAAATGGGCATTTTAAAATATGGTACCAGGGAAGGTCACCTGAATGGACTTTTTTTATCCACTCTTTTTCTCAGAAGCCGAGCACAATCAGACTTCTGACTTTTCTCTGTCAATGGCCCTCTTTCATTCCCACGCACATAGCATTTTACTTAAAAAAAAAAAAATAGCTTCAGTTTAACAACTTACTTAGTGGGTGTGTTTGAAAGATGAGCTGGCTAGCCGCTCACCAGCCCACGTACCAAACTTCTCGACTTGCTGTTCTCTAATCCAGAACTCAAAAGTTTAGAATGGGAGGGAGTGGGAGATCCGTAATGCAAGATCATTCTTCTTCCTTCCCCTTGCACCCCGTTGCTAAAATCTCTTGCTACCGTGAACTGCCGAGCCATGGTTGACTGGTGAGAGTGAGGAGGGTGGTCATACCATTTATGTTCATCTCATTCTTGAGGCTTCTATGACACAACTGCTTAGGTCACCTAGATGTATCTTTGCCTTCCTCTGACTGGATTCCAGCCCTCACTGTGACCAGTGATCTCTCCAGCTGCTGAGCAAGAATCAAAGGAGAGGATCTCAGAGAGTTAGAGCTTTAAGGGAACTTAAGGACCATCTGCTTCACCTCCTCTTTTGCAGACTGTGAAGACAAATCTGGTGAAATGCTAGCTGGGGAAGCTAAGAGAGTCAAGAGTTAGTCCTGGAACTCGGGTCTTCTTCCAGGCTGTTTCCGCCAGGCCATGCATATTTCCTTGCCATTGGCAGGAGACTGCACAGTGGTATCCAAGTATTTGCTCTATAAATAGACAGTTCTCGGGGTGCTCTATTCTTTATGTTCTATACAATAACATCGTTGTTAGCAGCAATTTCCTACATTGCACAGTTAGCAAACAGAAGAATGAAAAATCCCTATCCCCTCCTTTTCTTTTCCTTTGTTTTGTGAATTTCTCCAGGGAAGACCTGGATTGAATCTACAAAAAAGGGGGGATGTTTGAATCCCTCTTCTTTACACTGCATAATTTTTGTATTTGGGAAAAAAAAAATCATAGCCTGTTCCAATCTCCTGAGAGGACAGTGGATTCCTCTGCCCCCATCAGAAGTCTCTTCTTTTCTTCATATCAGTATCCTCTCAGAGTTAATCTTGAAGTGCAAAATATTGTTGGACTGCCTTGGCTAATAGGTGGAGTAGCTACATGCCTCTGTAAGTGGAGTCACAGACATTGTTCCTCATAGATGACTGTGTCCCTTTCTCTTTGTGACCCTGTCTCAGCTACAGGGTCTGTACACACTTTCACACTTTCAGGTGTGTGTTTCCCCATGGGTGCTTGGGCTTGTGACTGCCATCTGGCGTCAAGAGCAACATCTGCAATGATATCTTCTGGATAACAAGTGCCTGAAAAGCATTTGTTAGGGTTTTATGGGACCCAGGAGGTGTGGATATGTAGTTATAAAGTGATATGCTCTTTATTTGTCCATGTGTTTGTGCTTTTTTCATTCAGCAGACACTTAGTGAGCTCCTACTGTGAACTGAGTGCTAGGGCTATGCACCGAATGAACACAATCCTTGCTCTCCATGCGCACAGAGTCTAGTTGGGGAGACGGATAAAAATGAGAATTATTACATAACCTGGTGTGATAATCAGCCTGAAAAATGCATACTGGAAGAATCATAGAGGAAGCACAAAGAGATCACATTTCACTTGCTCTCCGAGGGCAGAGAAATCTTTTAGGCTTGAGTGAGTGTTTAAGGATAGATAAGCATAGGCCAGGTAGATAGGGAAGGAAAGAAGCCCCAGGCAGGAGAGAACATCTGGCACAGAGGAGTGAGAACACATGTCCTCTTGGAAACTGCAATATTTTGGTATGGCAGAGGGGCACTACCTAAGAGACAAGACTAGAAAAGCAGTGGAGGCCCAGATCTCAGTCAGCCTTCTCAGCCAAACCTGGACTTTGTCATTTCCCGTGAATGTAATGGAAACTATTAAAGCCTACCAAAATCACATTTATGGATTGGAAAACTGACCTAGGCAATAGGGTGGGTTTGCAGTGAGACTGAAGGCAGAGAGTTGGGCTAAGAATCATCTGTACTAGTTTACACAGAAATGTTGGTGGCTTGAAACAAGGTTGTACAGGGGAATCCCAGAGCTGTTGTCATGTTAGAATTGATAGCACTTGGTAACTGCCAAATGTGGAGAAAGCAGGAGACTGGAATGCCATTCGGGCAGCTGAGTTGGAGCCACCTACCATTATAGGAAGCATAGGGCAGGTTATCTGATGGGGGTGAGGTTGGGGTTGGGGAACACAGAGTGAAATGACTGTGGTGCATGCAGGTGGATGTGTCTAGAAGGCAGAGGGGCACAAAGATGTGTAACTCAGCAGACATATTAGCCCAGAGGTATGCGCTGGTTGGTCATTGGCAAATGTTTGGTAGCTGAAAATCTACATATGGCAGGAGAACTAGGAATAGAAACAAAACAAACAAAGAAACAAAGAAACAAACAAATAAATAAATAATGAATAGAAACGAAATAAAACACTGGGTATGAATCAGGCTTCCTGGATTCAAATCCTGGGTCTCCCACTGATGGACTGTGTTAACTCTGGACAACTCTTCTCATCTCTCTAAACTTTGGTTTCCTTTTCTGTAAAATAGGAATAATCATACTAAGCACCTCATGTGTCATGTGAAGTCCTTAGCCAAGTGCCTGTCACATTGTAAATGCCAATCAGCATTGGCTACAGTTATTGATGTTGTTAAATTGAGAGTCCAAGGTGGGAACTGAAAAGAGGATTGCAGATGAGGGACACTTAACGTTTCAGAGAGAAATAGAGTGAGAGGAATAGCTGCAGAGCTGGGGGTAAGCCATGAACAACTGAGAATGGAAATCCATTTTGGCAGTGGCCAGTTGTGTCAAATATTGCTGTGAGCTCAAGAAACAGTAGGTTTGGCAAATAGTGTGATACTTTTCAAGGAAAAACATATTAGAGTGTAGAAACAGAAGCCAGACCCTAGTGGATTTAAAAGTAAATGGAAGAGGAGATGAGAGAGACTGGACTATGGAATATTGTTTTAGTAAGTTTGGCTATAAAAATAAAGAGAATTTCAGCATCTAGAAGAGGTTTTGAAGAAGAGAGAGGGCTCTTGTAAAGTTGGAAGACACTGGCATGTTCAGAAACTGAAAGAAAAGAAATATATGCAGGATGTTGAGACCCTGGTTAAAACTCAATGCTGATCTCTCCTCCTATGCCAGGTAAAGTTGAGGTATGTCCTCAAGTCCAAGGTCAAGGCAGAAAAGAGGAAGAGAAGCAACTTTAGCTGATTTCTAGGCCTTGTGCAAGGTGCTTTTCATTCAATCGCTTATTGTTTCTTCACAGAGACTGGGCAAGAGAGTTGCCCATTAATAATATCTATTTTCTACTCAAAGAAATTAAGACACAGAGAGTAGATGATTCATACAAGGTCACAAATAAAAGTTGGGATTTGACCATGCTCTGTTGCTTTCAAAGCTTGTATTGTATCTTCTGTGTTATTTAGTGGTTTCATTTACATGATAGATTTTTGGAGAATGCATATTTATTATGATGAATGGTTGTAGCAGATAGTATCAGTACTTGCCCATATCCCCTTGGATCCCTTTGCTATTTTCCCACACACTGGCTCTCATTGCTTTCTTTGTCTTCAGCCAGCACCTGTACCTCTTTGTTTGAAATCTGTCCGAATGCCGTATTTTCCTCTGCAGAGAGCAAGAAATTCCTGGAAAATTAGGTTCTCCATTGCCACTCTATTCTCTTTGCCCTAAAGCAACACTTGCTGGGTGCCATGGTATAATACCCAGCATTCTGGTCCTTGATATAAAAACTCTGAGGTGTGGCCTTACCTTGCCACCAGATTTCCTCCAGAAAATTCCACTAGTTACCCTCTATGGTATTGTGTGAGATATCATGTCTTCACTTTTATAAATTTCCTATTGTTGTAAGAAATCACAATTTTAGTGACTTAAAATAACAAAAACTTATAACTCTATAGTTCCACAGGAGTCCTGTCTGCAGAAGTCCTAGGCTAACAGGTGTTGATGGGATTGTGCTCCTTTTCGTAGGAATAATGGGAGAATTATTTTCCTTGCAAAATTCAGTTCCATGTGGTTGAGGTCCTAACTTCACTAAAGTTTGTGTGTGTGTGTCTGTGTGTGTGTGTGGGTGTGCGTGTAAACACTTCCTTATAAATCACTTCCCCAAGAAACTTTGTCTTGGGATCTGCTTTTGGGGATTTCAACCTAAAACAATGATGCATGTTCAGAATTCAAGAGTTGTTTTGGTTCGTGAATTGGGAATGGCCAGTGGTGAGTGTAGGCCAGCACTCCAAGCACAGGCAGACAGCAACCAGTACTGTGGCTGTGTTTGTACTTGCTGGGCTCATTGGCTTTCTGACTATCAGACAGGAAGAACAGGGAAGACCTTGCTAATGAGATTCTCCTCCCCTCACCTGAAATCCTCTGCACCTCATCAGTGTGGTGCCCTCAGCAGCCTTGCCTACCAGCGAGTCTCTGTGCACGACATTTATAAATATAAGCGTGCAGTTCTGCCACAACTGTCAAAGGCAGCAGCTCGTTAGTTAGCAACAGATACCAGCCAAGGCTGGCCCAGCCCTGATGCTACGTGGTGAGGCATAGAAAATGAACATGCCACCCAGTTCAGGGTCAATATGCAAAACAGGAAAGGGAAAAATGGAAGCTTGACAGCTTGTCACAATGATTATTAGCTGTCTCCCAGAGTCCTCTGGGCCCCAAGCTCCATGTAGGCATTTAGCCAGTCAGCGTTCTCTAACAACTCTTTCTCTCTCACTCCTCTTACTGTGTGTATCACTTGGGTCTGTTTCATCATGTGCCAAATGCCTTGTGCTCTAGATACACAGATGCTGCAGTTATACCCAGTGTGGCACGGTCCCTGGGGATGGAGGTATGTATACTGAAGCCCAGGACATCTTCTGATGTGGTAGCCAGGTTGATCACAGGCTCTGCCAGGTAATAAAAGGGGGAAGGGGCTCAAACAGAGCACATCCTGCTGAAGCGAGTTTATACCTGGTCCTTGAAAATACACTTCAGAAACCATTGGTTGTGAGGACATGACTGAAGGAGGCCTCAGTGTTAATGGTTGTGATATGTGCCCCAGGCTTACTTTGCGTTTGCCTTTACTCCCTTTCTTTCACCGACTTAAAGCTCCAATTTATGCTTCCACTTCCCTTTACAACATAATCCTCACTCCCTGAAATTTACACCTACATTCCAGACTCCACATGATAGCATGTTCATAATGCCACCCGTGAAAAGGCTTTTATGATCTTGAATTTTATACTTCTCCACATTTTTTACCATGACTTTCAGAATATCCATTCTTAATGTCTCAACAAAGGGGAGCAGATTAAAAAGAAAAATACCATAAAATAATTCGGTGAAGACCTAATAAAAGATGCAATCAATCAAGTGAGTGACAGTAGCAGTTTCTTTTAACATCAAATCTAATGGTTCCTTTTTCTAGTACAAAAGTGCTCCATTAACAGTGTGAGTCTTTTATTTAGGTAATTCACACGAGTGGTTGCCAGATGTAGTTTATTTTCAGGAGGGCACACTTATAGAAGCAGCACACTGAGCGGAGACAGCGTTATCACCATCTAACGTACTCTCTGATGACCTTTCAGAGTGAAAATAGCAGTGAAATGCAAAAACCAAAACCCTCAAAATCAGATCCAAGTAGCACTTCACATTTAAAATGATGGTTGGATGTCAGGGCTGGCCTATAGAGAATTGTGGAGTGATTCTTTGCCTCCCTGTCTATCCTTAATGCACATCCGTGGTTGGTTTGCTGGGGCCTCCCCCAGCACTGCCTCAGCCACTGACCCTATCAGTCAGGCTTGTTCAGGCTTCCCATCTGTTCCGACTCCCTCTTTTCAATCAAAACTCACCTGTTTGAGCCCTTTCCCCTAAATGCTTCTTCTCTGTGATAAACTCCAAACATTGAATGTTCACTAATATATTCACTTTGTACAGTGATTGATGTGTGTCCACCCTGAGTGTCCATTTGTCAAGAAACCTTCTGAAGATGCTGCCTTTGACCCAGAGAAGTGACTGCAGTGGTGTCAAGTAGGAGATGAAATAAATGGGCTTGGTTTCAGAGACACTTGTGTTGGAATCCAGGCTTGCCATGCATTACCTAGTGCCTTTGGTTACGTTAACTGTGTCGTAAAGACTTACGTCTTATTTTGATGGCAATGTGGACTCTAGTGCCCAAATTATATTCCTTCTTTAAAAAACACATGTTTAGTGTCAATTTTCAGTGATTAAATGAGAAGAGGTAGACTGAAATACTTAATGAGATGTCTAAGAGTAATTTCCCTAAAAAGTTATCCAAAAAATGTTAAGGATTTCTGGGAAGATGGTTTTGAGTTGTGTAACTTCTGTCTTCTTTCAAACCTATCATAAGTTAGCTGCTTACTCCACTGACCAAGTGGGGAAAGTAGGGCTGGCTTTGGGTGACATAGATCTAGATAGAGTGCTTCAGAAGATTTCTGCGGACAGTGAGATCTGATTATAGTGAAACACAGCAGACAATCTTACTTTAAGAAAAGTCCATCTATGGTTGACAAGATAGGCAAATGCCTTAAAGTAAAGATAACTTATCAGTAGATGAATGAATGGCTTCATTTATATTACTAAAAATGCCTTGGTTGGAGGTCAGGGGGGTGGGAATGAAGGAGATTGCTTTACCTGATGTTTATATTAGAATAAAAGGGAACATAGGATATTCTCTATTAACAGCCACAGGTTTTCTAAGATTAGTCACAAATAGCATGGAGAAACATAAGGTAAAACACACTTTTAAAATGAGAAAATGTGTGTGTATTTGCTGAAGTGTTATTTGAATGACTCACTGAAAAGGTAGGTTAATGCATTCACTGAATTTTTCAGTTGTTTAAAGAATAATCTGCTCTCTTGCCTTATGCCAGACTAAAAGGGGTTTCCAAACAGTCACATAAAAAAAAAAAAAATAAAATAGAATATACCAAACGGTGTTGTCCTTGAACCTCTCTTCATACACTTGTTTAAAATTAATATACTTGAATAGAAAAATCCACCTGTCTGTGGCACCCAGTGGCTTAGAGCTATATAGAATACATATTAATAAACTAGGAGAATGTGGTTCCTGCCACACTCATTTTGTTTTCGTTCTCCTGACGGGGCTCTTGCTGTCAGAGGCTTCTTCTCAGATAATGAAAGGCAACACAAGACATACACATTTATTCCTTCTTCCCCTCGATCCCCTGTCCTGTCATTTGTGAGCAACAGAACTCTCCATTAGTGTTCATTTCAATAAGCCAATTTCTTTGGGTTTATAAGTGACAACTTTTAAATTAGTGGGGATCCATGTCAGTTTTTCAAAGGGGATATCTACATGTTACTCTTCCACAATTAGGTTTTGGTTTAGCAAGGTCTTTACTAATTTTAAGAGAATGTGGCGAGGGCGCCTTTTCTCTGCCTCCTTATTTTGGTAATGTCTGGTTGTTAAGAGAATGATATGTTTTATCAGGGCACACCTAGATAAATGTCAACAATATGAACAAGGAAGTGGGCCAGAGCTGATCCTTCTGGCACTTATACATGGATTTCCTCTCTCATCATGGTTCTGCCCTCTATGTATGTCCTATTTCTGTGATTTACAGATGCATATCAAGAAGACTTTGTAAAGTTGTGTGTGTGTGTTTGATTCATGCTTTCATTTTTCACTCTATTTAAAGAGTTTAGAACTGTTCAGAAATTAAAAAAATAGAGCTTGGTATTAAGCTTGGGCAAAAGTTGCAGAGAAAAAGAAAAATAAAAGGGTGGGGCAAAAGTTGGGAAAAAACAGGTTTGGTTAATGAAGACAATTCATTTTTAACCAGACACTCAATAAGAAGGTAAGTCAAATGAAGGCTGTTTGCCGGGGACACTTCTGACCATCAAAGTTCTTTTTGTAGGTCTGAGGGTAGGTAGTGGGAGTGCTGAAATGTGCTTTTGTCCTCTTCAGTAACGATGACATTTTGGTTTCCCAAAATGCTTCTGGAGCATTTGACTATCAATATTGTTATACCACATCTGCTATCACTGGTGAACACTTCACATGGTTTTGTCCACAGTTCCTACATCTCGTGCAAAAGGTTTTTGAGTTAGATGTTGAGACTGGATAGTGGGGATGGTATATATCATTGTAAACCCTCTTTCTGAAAGCTCAGCTACAGTGAGTAGGGGCAAGCCGGCTGCTCTAACAAGTAGAGCAAAAGTCTAAAAGCTCAAAAGAAGTTTATTTCTCTCGTATTAACAGTCCAGGTAGGTGTTCCTAATTTTATCCTTCTTTTAGAATCATCCCATAAAACCAACTTCAGGTATGGTTGTGAAAGAAACTATATTAAAATTGTGAAAAACTATATTGAAAATAATTTCTCTAGAAATGGGCACTTAAGAATTGGAAGGGATCTCACAGATCTTCTGCTCCTGGAGCAACAATGAGTGAGAGTTACTAAAAAACAAATTGTGGTTGGCAACTGAAGAATCATTCCAAGATCAGAATAAATGTACTATTGGTTTTTTTTTTTTTAGAGATTTTATTTATTTGTCAGAGAGAGAGAGAGAGAGAAAGAGCGCACAAGCAGGCAGAGTGGCAGGCAGAGGCAGAGGGAGAAGCAGACTCCCTGCCGAGCAAGGAGCCCGATGTGGGACTAGATCCCAGGACCCTGGGATCATGACCTGAGCCGAAGGCAGCCGCTTAACCAACTGAGCCACCCAGGCATCCCTGTACTATTGGTTTTTAAGCTCACATTTTCTTGCTTGGAATATAATCCTTGTTACCGTGGTAATTTTTGAAAATGAGTGAAAAAGCATTTGTGTGTTGGTATTTAGCTAGATGAGTGATATTCCTGTATCTATGTCATGGAGATGACCAACTGTTGAAAAGATTTTGTCAATGAAGTTATTTCTTATTGAAATCCCAATCAGCTGGGCTCTTCTGTTGTTTCTCTTGTTGTGTAATTTAGAAGAAGTGGAAAGAATTATGTTTTGTCAAGAAGGAAAGCCAGCATAACATTTCAACTCAATACTAACAACTTCTACTTTGACAGTGTCATTCAGCCTTCATTGTGAACTCTAATTAACTTAAACTTCACTGAAATCTGACTTGTATTATTTGGGGCTTGCTTATGGTTAATTATTTTGCTCTTCAGACCTATACTGTTGAAATATCAAATGCATATTTGTAAATAATATTGGCAACTTTTCTTCTTTCATGACTACTAATAGTTTTTCTCATGATAAGAAGCCACCTCTTGCTATTCTTAAAGAAAGCTATAATTTCTTCCCAAGAAGGACTGAGTGTTATTATAGAACCTGACTAAAAACATTGGCAGGAAAAAGTGTGTGAAAAGCAGAAAACAAATACACTGCTTATTCCACCGTGGACTTTCACGCTGCTCCCACAGAGCTACTGACCTCCTCCTGAAACTGATCAATTTTATCTGTAAAATAGGTAAAAAAATGAATCCCAACAAGATAACTCTGAGCTGTTCCTAAGTTAAAGCAACAAGAAGATTTAAGTAAGGCTTGTATTTGAAGGGACAGAAACACATGTCATAAGATGCAGTGACAAAGCTGGACTCCAGCATGGGTTGAATGCCAATGTTTGACCTGTTGAAAAAGCACTTAATATTGTTGTCTGCATAAAGAGAGTTTATGTTTACAAGGCAGTCTGGCAAGCTGAAACTTTTCCCTCTATAATTCTATTAGCATCTCTGTGGCAGTAAATAATTCAAGTCAACAAATATTTATTGAACAACTATTATGAACAAATCACTGTGTAAGATTCCCTAAGGTTTTAGAAAATAAGCACAACATGAACCATGGTATAAAGGAATTAGACATTTAACAAGAATAATACAGGTAAGCAAATAACAGTATAACGAGGTATAATATGTCCTTTGAATCTATATAAGTATATACTGATGGAATTGAAAGGGCTTAGCAAAAAATATTTCATAGAGTTAATTAAACATCAACTCTGGAAGGGCAAAGGCTATGTTTTATGTTGTGTTTAACATTAAACACTCAATACAGATGACATATTTCATAGGTTTTTCAAATCACTGAGGTTGTAGCCATTGGATGTTCATTAGCAACTGTTATACCATGAAATCATTGGGGGAAAAAAGCTTCTTATATAAAAAGATGGATTTGCCTCAGTGGAAAAAGAATGTCTCTGGTCATTTATTTTCCACATTTAATTCTAGGGCAATTTTAGATACTTAAAATATCTTTAAGGGATTATAAGAGTCACTTCTGTTTAGGGATCTTGTTGATGTCCTTATGAGGATTATAGTGAACTGAATTCCAGGTGCAAATGTGGAGTCAAATTAGAATTCTTGGGTTCTCTGAAACAGTAATATCCCCAGAATTGGGTGTGTGTTTAAAAAGTGGCAAGAGTTGGGTATTTGCATCCTAATATTTGCCTGATTGTGATTAGAGATGCTAGTGCATGAGGATCCTAAAAATCTTTGCCAGGCTTTTGGAACCATGGATACCTGGGCCACATCTATTTTTCCAGCTACTCTAGTGTTTCCTCCCCCTCTAATTGTATTTTTCATTCTTCTGAATGAATCTCTAAACTTCTACTATACATATATATCTATATACATATAAATATATGTATATAGAAATATATGTATATAGATACATATGTCTTAGGGGACACTGGGGCTGGGCTTTATGAAATATCCAGGAGGGGTGGGTGGAAGTCTCTAGTACTGTAGATCTGAGGATTTAAGTTATTTGATTGCAAGAATTGGAGTTTATATTTTTCTAACATGGTCAACCGCATAATTCAATAAATATTCATGTTGACTCAAAATGTCAAAGGTAGAGGAATTCTGCTTTATGTATCAAGTCTAAAGAATGACAAACTTTACTCCAGTTTTTAACTTAACTTTTTATTCATTTATTTTTATTTTTACTTCTGGAACATCCAAGAGACATTATGCCTCTGAAGGAATCATTATATTGCACTAGACATACTCTGGAATATGTGTGAGTCTGTTTTCCTCACACACTATGTTCTACCAAGCTAGTGAGAAAAGGAGACAAGCAATGCTATAACATGGCACTGAGTTCAAATTATAACATGGCACTGAGTTCAAATTATAGAATTCAAACTTAAAATATTAAAATATATGTGAGGCTGAATCAGGCTGTGCCTATAGCTTGCTAATAAATCACATTTTCCACTTGCTGCTCTGATTTTAAGAACCAGCAATTGGAAACTAGAGGCATAAAAGAATAGGCTTGGAACGAATTTTAAGGAATAATCTAGTTCATTTTTCTGCTGTTGGCAGATTTTGGCTGAATTCTTCTTTGTGGGGAGAGAGTCACTCCTATTTGAAAATACCTGCTGGGAAGGAAATTCTAGCATTCGCTATAATGCCATCATGATCCATAGAAACAACTTGTTTCCTTGAAAAATAAATGGGTTTCTCATGTTTTTGTTTGTTTGTTTGTTTGTTTGTTTCTGGCAATGCCCATTTCAGGAATAATAAATTCCAGTATAAGTGTCACTTTTTAAAAAGGTTTTAGAGGAATATATTAGATGGAAAGAAAAATATGTATTCAATAGTGAAGAAAAAGTTTTTTCATGCAGATCAAGGTTAATTCTAATAAGAAAATAGAAAGTCCATTACTAATGCCTTTGCATTAAAGCTCACTTCCTCTTGAGTGAACCTGAAGGATGTTCTTGCATATCAATGTTGTACCAAAGGCTTTCATTATCTCTGTGGTTTTGTTTATTCAAATGTTTTCCCCACATGTGATTTCTTCATGTATAAACTAAATAGATGCAAATACATGTCTTTTAACAAGTCTGTAAATCTTTTTTTAATGAAGGTGCCCTTCAGTGCAACAGACCTATTTGGGGAATGTTTAAAGATGGGTTTTACTTTTATTAATGTGTTTTTATTTTACTTTTAATCAGAGATGGCAAAATGCAGATCAAACAGGAACAAAAATTTCTCCTTTTTGATATTGTTCAAGGGCTCTTTCTGTTCTAGTGTTTCAGGTAGCTGATCTCCACATAGCAGGATTTAGGCCTATGTGCAGAAAGGGTTAGAATCACCCCATACTGGTGACCTAAGAAAACTGCCTGAGTTAAGCAGAGAAAAGAATTGTTATTTGGTTAGTCAGTTGTATAATTTAAATCATTAACCACATAAGCACAGCAAAGTGCTGAGACTAAAAAGCAAATAATAACTCACCCCTGTCAAAAAAATGTAGATTTTTTTTTAAGCTGTGAAATTAACTATCAATTCATATGCAATCCCAGATAAAAAAATGGTGGTAAACCAGATGCACTGGTGCATGAGAATTGAAGTAATTGTTTGTGGTTTTCATGAGAAGATTGCCAGTTTGCAGCATTTAAATTACACACAAACTGCTTTTTACATCTCTAATTGTAGCTCTGTTGTTTTCAGGGAGGGTTGAATTGACATTGACAAACATAGACTTAGAAAGAATACAAAGACATGAAAACAGCACTAAATTTGCCCCAAAAATGATTCAGTGAATAATGCCGCAGTGTTCTATTTATTTCTTGATATACCAGAATTTCCTTTTTTCCCCTAAGGAGCAATGCTGACTTTGGTAAGTTAATGAGAAGTAGTAACTGCAGAGATGTTGAGTAAATCAAGCACAGGACTTTGGTGAATTATTGTACGCCTGTTCTTTTATTTTTTTAAGAATTACTTAAATTTAATGCAATCCTTCGCCAGCTCCTTTCCTTTAACTCTTCAAATTCTCCATTTACTTTTAGCCTTTAATTCACCTGTACCAGCTTTTCTCTATTCAAATCTTGCTGGGAAAGGTAAAAACACAGTTCTATTAATATTCTAGTCATTGCTTTTTGCTTTAATCTCTGACTTTTCTGTAAAATAAGGCCACTAACCTCTTGAGCCTCACAATGAAAAGCTAGCTTATCAGAGAAAACAAAACAATGAAACAAAGAGGTAATTTAGATTTTGAATCTGTAAAGCCAGTTGAGTGTATGGTATTAATTCTGGTGTACAAACAACTGCAGCAACAATAAAAACAATTTCTAGATCCACAATTCAGTATTGGTTTATTGTGAAAAATCCTTTTTTCTTAAAGGGTCATACTGAGTTAAAAATACAGTCATGAAGATCAACAAAAGCTTAGCGAGAGGGAATTCAAAGTACAACATGTTGGGTGAAAGGGCCATGTTAAAAGCAGGAAACAAATGAAAAAAATTCAAAAACCTTCTGCATTTGGGCAATACTACAAAGAACACTGCCCACATTTTGCTTGGCATAGCCTTTTGAAAGTTCATGGAGTGAGAAAAATTAACAGAAGCCATCTACATGTGTACTTCCAGAAGAGCTGGACCCCATGCATGCTTGCAGAGGACTGTGCTGGGCGAAGAGTCATCCTTTACCTTTAAAACCCCAAGGTAAGCAAGAAGCCCTTTGTTCCATTATGTTCATAAGCTCTGAAGGAAGTGGAGATGTGGGACCCTGACACAGCAGTGTAAAGATTCACTCAGGTTCAAGAGGAGGGAACACAGATCCCCGTCTAGTGATGGGGGAATGTCAATATCAATTATAAAGGCATATGGGATGTGATATAGATTGTTATAGGTTTCTGTGAAAAATACCTTCTGCTGTGGTCGCTTAGTGTTTCCAGAGTAGTCTAGATCAATAGAGGACATGGTAGATTTTACCAGTGCACAATTCCCAAAGAAAGACAACCAAGAGCTAAAAACTCTTAATGTTTTATAATAAACTTCTTGGCAATTTTGGATAAAGTGACATTCTCCTGAAATAAAGAGAAACTTTCATCAAAACTGACTTTCAATTTCACAGACATGTAATTAATTTGTCTTGTAATGTAATAGAGATATTACACACGGTCATGATTTATATCTACCAATTTTATCTGAAGATGCTTTGTTACATTTTTCTACTTTTCCTAGTTTTCTCATTTAAGCTAATACTTTTTGATACCCAGGATGAGAGAATACCCTCAAACTTTTAAGTAAAATTCTGAGGCTGGAAAGTGATATTCCAGTTTTAGATATTTAATTTTAGTGTCTATATGATGACTACATAAATGATTAAACTGTATTAGGCTGAATATTGAAATTATCTCAGTGGAAGAAAAGTAACTCTCTCTCTCTCTCTCTCCTTTTTTTATTAGTTAGGTTGTTTTAGGCTGCGGTCTCTCATAATGGCTTCAGCAACATGGATTGTTATTACCTTACCAATAAGAATTCAGGAAATAGGACTTCTCAAGGTGTCTTAGGTCAGGTCTCTGGCTCTACTTCTTGGAGGTGCTCTTAATGCTGCCTCCTCAGCGTGCTGACTTTATGCTCAGCCCGAGAGCAGCATTTCTATGAGGCTACAGCAGTTCTAGGCTTTATATCTACAGGCAACAATGGAAAGCACAAAGAGATGATCTCTTTTGATGTTTTCTTCTTAGGAAAGAAAAACTTTTTCTGGGAAGACCTCTCTGTTATATCTCTTTGACTAGATCTGAGTTACGTATCCACCTCAAACAACTACTGGCAAAAGAATAAGATCAGCTTGGTGTGTTTCTGTTAAAGAATATTTAACTCTGAGAGCTAGATTAGGGTCATGTTTCCTAAATCAAGAATTGGCAAATTATAGCTGTGGGTCAAATCTACACTTTCAGCTGTTTTTGTAAATAAAGTTTTATTGGGTTGTGGCCATGCACATTCATTAACCTATTGTCTATGACTGTTTTCACACTAAAACTGTCAAGTTGAATTGCAACAGATATCATGTTATCTGAAAAATATTCACTATCTGTCCTGTTGGAGAAAAAGTTTGTAACTCTTATTGTAAATCATAGAACAAAATTGGGGTTCTGTCATCAAGGGAAAAGAGAGGATAAGATATTCAATACATAATAGATTCTATGAAATTTCCTACTTAAATTTCCAAAAAGTGCCTTCTGCTAATTTTCACAAACCTCATAGACATTATTACACTTATACTGTGACAATTTATGCCGATATTTTATGTCAGTGGTCCTGTTAGTTTATTATGCTGCTGTATGTAATTTAATGGTTTCTCTATGCCCTGCATTTCAAGACATAATTTACTGTAATAGGTTAAGATTATACTCTTTCCCTTTGCTTTATAGAGTAGCCTTGAAGCCCTAATGACTTCTAATCCTATCAGTAACCAATCACAAATTCTACTCAAGACTCTTCTTGGCCCAAATATGCAGAATGAATTAACTAGACTAAAACTTCACAAAGGACCTATTCTATTTAAATATTAATATGTGTTTTTTTTCAGATCTTATATTCATTCATTCATTCATTTTAAGTAGATTCCATGTCGGGCATGGAACCCAGCATGGGGCTTGAACTCACAACCCTGAGATCAAGACCTGAGCTGAGATCAAGAGTTGGACACAACCTACTAAGCCACCCAGGTGCCCCTTTCGGATTTTATTCTTAAAGCAGTTTTAGGTTTACAATAAAATTGAGAGGAAGATAGAGATTTCCCATATATCCCTTGATCCCATGCATGCATAGCTTCCCCTATTATCAACATCACTCACCAGATAGTACATTTTAAATCAAGGATTAACTATATTGATATATCATAATCATCCAAAGTCCACTGTTTACCTAAGAGCTCATTCACTTTTGGTGTTGTACATTCAGTGGGTTTGGACAAGAATACAATAGCATAGATCCATTATTATAATATACAGAATAGCTTCACTGTCCTAAAAATCCTCCTTGTTCTGACTATTCATCTCTTCTGTTATTGATTTTAGTTTAATTCCTTCGAATTCTGAGAACAGATACATAATTTCTGTTCTTTTAAATTTGGTAAGTTGTGTTTTATAGAGCAGACTGGGTTAACATGCTTTTTATTTTTATTTATAGGTTAATTTTGATCTAAGCAAAGACCAATGCAGATGAGTTATAATGATTTCCTGAGGAGGCCTGGGTGCCTGGGTGCACCTGTTGTCCACTGTTGGGGTGTGTGGGTTGTGGGGACATTGATTAAGGGATATGTTCTAATTTGAACTTTTTAGAATAAAGAATGTGAAACCTACCTTCTCTCCAAGAATGAACTGGTTATAAGCGATCTAGAAAAGTTACTAGGTCATATTGCCTTGAACACATTAATCTAAAAGTTTAATTATGAGAAACAATATTGGTTGCTGGAAGATAATGCAGTCTAGTATATATTTCCCAGGAATCAAAATATTTAAAATTGCATTCTTCACTCAAGTCTAGAATATGTGAGAACTATGTGCATGGGCCATATTATTTTGACTTTTCTTAGAGTTGTTGTTACCAAAGAATTTTTGGCATTATGCCTTCCTTTGGTACCAAAAAATGTTGAAAGACATAGCCTTGTGTAAATCTCTATAGCGAAATTGTAGGGATGTTGTTGAAAATAATGTCAACTCTATCACTCTTATAAGCTGTCTGAATTTCAGCATGAAATTCAGCATGAAAATTATATATCTCCTGAAGTGTTTTTAAACGTATGGTCGATGAGAATTTTTTTTGGTGTCCTATTTTCATATATAATTATATCTAGACTTCAAGTAAAACATGTCAGACCAACAGAGGACCTCTGTTCTAAACAGAGGTAACAGCTGAATCACCCACTCCACTTGTCTTTGCAGCACTCAGATCACTTTCTGGGAGATCTCAGGTTCTGATGAGCTAGACTGGAATCAACCCACAGACCTACTGCATTTTTACTTGGCTTCACATACCAAGAAGCCTAGAGTTAACTTTGTAGTCCAGTTTTAAGTTGTCTAACTTACACTGCTTGACCTGATGATTCTAACCTCACTATACATTTACTCTGAATTCTATACCCTTACCAACAAGAGCAATAATAGTTTATTGTGTAAGAAAAACATTTATTTCTAGAAAATGCTTCCAGTGATTTTTAGAAATGGTAAGGTGTAATTTGATAATTATAAGTATTTCTAGGTCTGTGACCAAGAATTTTACCAACAATCTATAATAAGCTCATTATATACTTGTTTTATGCAGCATAATAAGCCTGTCACTTTCTTCCTGTAATATTCTAAACTACAAGTAAATACACAGATTAACTCCTATATTTTAAAGATGTTTGCTGGCCTCCCTGTCACCTGAAGGCACAGCTGATAAAAGGTGAGAATTGTAGGTGGAGGCTACACCTTGTAAAACTCGTTCCTGTTTCTTACATGGAGTTTTATCTTTTCACCTTTGAGATTCCCTTCATTCTCCTGAAGCTAGCTGAAATCCTAGCTGGCAACATGCTCCACCATTTCCTCTATTAGGTTTTATCACAACAGAGTAGCAGAACTTTCCAGGGACTTTCTCACAACCTCTCGGGGAATTGGGATTTTGCTTCGGTTCTTAGAGACTCTCAACTTTTGTGAAAGCATTCAGAACCTGTAACATGCAAACCATGAGACACAGTCTGACACTCTTCTATGTGGCATTTTTATAATGCTTATATCTGTAAAAACCCAGGTTTCTTTGGAATCAATTGAAAATATGAAATATTTTTAAGCCTTTTTTTTTTTTAAGAAAAACAGTATGTAGGTATCTTAGCAAATCTGTCTTAGGTATAGACATAGGGCAAAGTTCAGATAAAGTGTCTGCGTAATAGGTGGAATGGGAAATAAAACGTGTCTGTGGGTGGTTGATACATCACTGGTATCCTTTACTTCTGTGAGATACCCTTTTTTACCTTTATTTTTTTTTAATTTTATTTATTTATTTGACAGAGAGAGAGAGAGCGAGAGAGCAAGCGAGCGAGAAAGAGCATGCACAAGCGGGGGGAGCAGCAGAGGGAGAGGGAGAAGCAGGCTCCCCACTGAGCAGGAAGCCCAATGCAGGACTCAATCCCAGGACCCTGGGATCATGACCTGAGCCAAAGGCAGATGCTTAACCTGCTGAGTCACCCAGGCACCCCTCTTTTACCTTTATAACTAGGCATTCCAGTGTAGGTTCAGGGAAGGTTCCCATGTGTTGGTAGCATTACCTCCCCATCTGCTTCTACTTCAGGTGGCTTAAACATTTTTGGGTGGGTAAATGAAATAATGAAAATAAGTTCTTCATTCTTAGATTTGATAGTCTCTTTAATAGAATGACTGTATTCACAGAGTGACAGTTAATAGATTGAACCTGGACAGATAGATAATATGAAGGATAATAGAATCCAGATCACTTTCATTTCAACATACTCTCAGAATAGCTACACTATCTGAATAGAAAATAGTGTTGGGATTAGCTGCTTTAATAGGGACAGTGATAAACCAGAAAATATCTAAAGAACAGAGTTTAGGATGAGGAAAATATTATGGAAAAATATTATATGAGAAAGAGGAGAAAGAAGTAAGCCTTTTTACCCAGAGAACAGATAAAGATATGTATATGGGCTGTGTGTATGTGTGTGTGTGTGTGTGTGTTTTCTTTAGCAATTAGTTGGTAGCAAATCACTACTTGGAAAGACATGATTTTCTGTCATTGGATTTCAGTCACTGGCAATTTTCCAATAATTGTTAGATCCTTTTTAGAGGTGACATGTGAGGCATCCTGCATACAGGTTGGCTTAGAGAGCTCAAGCTAAAAGTCCCTCTAACTCTAAGCCAACATAGTTCTCTAAATTTAGTGTAGACTGACATACTTTTTCCTGATTTCGCCTAGCCAGAGTTGGGCAGGTTCTAAAATAGGCATGACAGTGATGCTCTGCCTAGTATGTTCTTAGAGATTGTTATAAATTGTGACTTTTCTTTGACTTCTTGGTGATCAGAAGGGTTTCAGACAGTTGAAAACTTCTTTCTTTATTAGAGAAGAGCTAAATATTCCTACCTGTGGCACCTCTTCAAGATGGCAGGTCATGGTGTTCTTTCTATGCCTAATTCTTGCAGTAGCCAACTTTTTCTCATCGTGGACTTCACTGAAGCTTCCTTGCTTCTGTAGAGAATTGACTATATCCCCATTCATCTAAGTTACTTTCACTGAAATTGTTAAGGAGGTAGAGAAGACAAGATCTGATATATTCTAAAGGTGAATATTTTTATCAGTTGCTTGGAAAGGTTAGAAATCTCCTTCTTTCTCTTTCAGTTTATCACACCACGCCTTGCTGCCACATTGCCTGTTTCCTAAGGAATATATGCCTAAAGGCACACTCCAGGAAAGTACAAGGGATAACACACTACTTGCGGATTCATATGGTGGACCTAGGCATGAAGTGGGGAGGGAGGAAGCAGTTATTAAAACCTGGAAGGAAGAACTCATGTAGAGGTAGCTGTCTTGAGAGCAGTTTTGAGCTTAGGTTGAAGCTAAAATCTAGTCTGAGGCAACCCAACAGGGAAACAGGAGAACAAATACCTCACTCAGTGATCTGATCTCTGCAGGCACTTCTCTTTCTTCTTTTTCTGTAGGCACTCCAGTACCTACCCCCCACCACACCCATTTTATATATTTTAGTCTTTAAATCTACAAGTAGAGTTTGAATTTAATGAAAACTCTTCTGCTTCTTCTTTATGATATCCCTCAACATTCTTCCTTTGATGTAGTTTTTTTATTTATAGGTTCCTGGAGCCTGGTGGAGCATGAATCCAAAGGGGAAAATGGCAGGTTTCTAGCACCCAACATTTCCTTGCTCTGGCAGCATGGGTGAAACTTTGGGAAGACCTTAATTAAACAACTTTGATTCTTCTCCTTGAATGCCTAGAACATACTGTTTTGGACCCTTTCCGCCTTGGGCCTTTTGTTTTATGTGCTTTCTGAGATAGTATTCCATGAATAATGTGAAGGGAAAGAACTGGGAGAAAGAAGATAACTTTGTTTTTTACCCTTCTTTCACCAAAAGGACAATTGTCCAGCATGGTGGCCCTGAGTGGTACCTTTTATTTCCTTGCTGACCTCTGTCAGCAACAGGTTCACTTTCCCTGGGGGTAAAGTAGAAGGCTATTTTTAGTTTTTTCTTAGACTTTGGATTGAAGACTGTCAGGGAGCAGAACCCACAGCCATCCAGAAATTCTCAGGGAAACCTACTATTCTGAGACTGTGCTAAGAAAATAGACCTGAAAACAGTACTAGAACATGAACTTCCATCTACTTCTACTGACTTTAATGTCATATTGTCTCTTGTGGGATGTGAGTCCATTTCCTTTTTGTATTCTTTTTAGGTAATAGTCATTTTGAAGAGGTATTGGTTAAGAATACTATCTCTGTTTGATATTACAGCCTGTGTTTTAAATTTGCTTCTTTCTTACAGGTTGTTGAATGAGAAATCAGAATATTCAACCCAGCAAACCCAGGGTGAGATTTTGGTCTATAATGTCCCCTATACTGCCATGTTGAAAGTCATACTACAATTTTAAAAGTGGAAGTCTTTAGCATATACTTTTTTGTATATCTAAGAGAAACCACAACCTGTTTTGAGGACTTGATGGGAATTAGTTGTTTAATAAACAAAATAAAGGTAGTAGACCGGAAAAGGTTTTGATAAAAGTACACTACAGGTGGCATAAGAGCTCATAAGCACCCACTCTTTTCTCTTTTTCTGTTAGTCCTCAGTATAAACAGAAAAGATAATGTTCGAAGGATGGCATTAATATTCTCTTTGTCTTGGTACAGTTAGATGAAGTAATAGAAATTTGCCTACATTAATGTGTATATTATTAACACAAAAATACAAGTTGAAAGATATTGTACCCTGCAACATAATACAGAAAAAATAGGGACACCTGGATGGCTCAGCTGGTTGAGCATTTGCCTTCGGCTCAGGTCATGATCTCAGGGTCCTGGGATAGGCCCGCATCCGGCTCCCTGCTCGGTGGGGGGCCTGCTTCCTCCTCTCTCTGCCTGCCTCTCTGCCTGCTTGTGATCTTTCTCTCTGTCAAGTAAATAAATAAAATCTTAAAAAAAATACAGAAAAAATAATCATACTTGATTTTGTATTTTAAAAAAGATTTAAATAGGTTTTTGGCAAGCTCTTTTTCCACTTTTTAACTAAGATCTGAGTCTGGCAAACTTTTATGTAAAGGGCTGGATAGTAAATATTTTAGACTTTGCAGGCCAGATGGCCTTTGTCATAACTACTCAATTCTGTTATTGTAGCTCAAAGGCCACCATATACAGTACATAAATAAGTGGGCATGGCTGTGTCCCACTTACACTTTATTTACAAAAATAAAGGCATAGCTGGATTTGGACTGAAAATTGCAATTTGTGGAACTCTTGAACTAGATCTAAACATTTTGTTTTGGTCTACCATTTCTAAAATTTTATATACTAATGGCCTTGGTAAAATTGGAAAATTATTAGCCATTTTATTAAATTTGAAGAATTTCAAGAATTCAGGATGTTTAGAGATCATCACATCCCTAGCAGTCACCATGTTGAGAGAATGACACTCTGGTAGGTACTACTGCATTTTAAAGATACCCTAGAACAGATATCTGATCATTTCATGGTTTCAAAACAAAACCTTAAGTGTTCTTATCACACACACACACACACACACACACTAATAATAATAATAATAATGAGGAGTGAGTGAGGAAACTCTTGGTAGTGACAGAAGTGTTTATGACATAGATTATGGTGATGGCGATGTTTTTACAGGCATATATTTATCTCCAAACTCACCACACTGTATGCATTAAATATGTACAGCTTCTTGTATGTCAATAATGCCTTAATAAACTGGTTGGAAAAAAAGGACCTGAGGACTTAGTCCAGACAAGAAAAAAAACCAACTAAAACCCCTAAATATGCTCTTAGCAAAAAATATATCAATGTGACCCAGCCATTGAGTACATGAAGACATAGCTTTCATCTTATTTTTGAAATGGATCCATCAAAGAACCAAGAAGTTATACTGAATATCAGTAGGGGAATTCTTTTTCTCTAATTTGAGAAGAATGGAGTTAAGTCAATCATGAGTGGAAGAGCAAGCTATGATTCTTCTTCAGTTACTGAATTCATTTTTTTTGCTTTTGTCAATGCTCTTCAGCCAAAGACCACCAGGAACACATCTATGATTGAAAATTTACCAAGTGAAGCTAGAGACAACAGACATCATAGGAATTGACTAATACAACTAACATTTTCCTCAGCTTGACTAAAGTGTAGACAGGCTTCTTCCAGATTATAGGCCCCTGACTTCCCTTTCCTTAAAACATTGAGTTTAGAAAACTTACTATCATAAATTTTATAAATTGTTTCTCTGCTTTTTGTATGTAAATCTGCTCCTAGCCTCTTGCCAGTTTTACAACAGAAATGTGTTTCTCCACAACTTGGAAGCTCTCCCTCTGAAAAGGAATCATCAAGGAAGATTGTGTCCCTGTCTCCCACTGTCTTTGGGAGTGTAAAAGCCTAACTTCAGTAAGTACCAGTTAGTAAACACAGATGGTCTAATCACATTGATCATCCTCTTACTTAATATCTTCTAGTACTTTTTCACTAGCTTGACCTGGGCTGTGAACTTACCCACTTTTTGTTTTAGTGGAGCTGACTCTTTTCCCTATTGATAAAAGTCTCTCTTCCCTATTGTAACAGTCTTGAATAAAATTTCCCTTGAGAATTAAACTCCATTGGTAAAATTTTTCTTTTTCATTTTCTTTTTTTTTACAGTAATAATAGAACTGACTGAAGTCAGTCTGCTTTTTATTTAAGTTTTTATTTTAATTTCCCAGTACTCATCATGACAAGTCCACTCCTTAATCCTCATTACCTATTTGATCCATCCCCACCCAACTCTCCTCTGGTAACCATCAATTTGTTCTTTATAGTTAAGAGTCCGTTTCTTGGTTTTTCTTTTTTTGTTCCTTTGCTTGTTTGTTTTATATCTTAAATTCCACGTATGATTGAAATAATTTGGTATTTGACTTTTTCTGACTGACTTATTTCACTTAATATTATACTCTCTAGCTCCATCCATGCCATTGCAGATGGCAAGATGTAATTATTTTTTATGGCTGAGTAATATTCCACTGTGTGTGTGTGTGTGTGTGTGTGTGTGTGTGTGTGTGTGTATGTACATGTGTGTGTATATATATCAGTGCACACTTGGGGTGCTTTCATAATTTGACTATTGTGAATAATGCTGCAATAAATATAGGGGTGCCTGTATCCCTTTAGGTTAGTATTTTTAGTTCTATTTTTAATAATTTGAGGAAACTCTGTACTGTTTCCAGAGTGTCTGCACAAGTTTGCACTCCCACAACCAGTGCAAGAGGGTTCCTTCTCCTTCACATCTTCGCCAACATCTTTTGTTTCTTGTGTTGTTGATTTTAGCCATTCTGACAAATATGAAGTGATTTTTTGTTATAGGTTTGAGTTACATTTCCCAGATGATAAGTAATGATGAGCTTCTTTTCCTGTGTCTCTTGGCCATATGTATGTCTTCTTTGGAGAAATGTCTTTTAGTCCTCTGCCCATTTTAAATTGGATTATTTGTTTTCGGGGTGTTGAGTTTTGTAAGTTCTTAATAGATCTTCAATACCAGGCCTTTATCTGATATCTTCTTTGCAAATATCTTTTCCCATTCTGTACTTGCCCTTTAGTTTTGTTAATTGTTTTCTTAGCTGTGGAGAAGCTTTTTATTTTGATGTGTCTCAATAGTTCTTTTTAAATTTTTTATTAACATATAATGTATTATTTGCCCCAGGGTACATGTCTGTGAATCATCAGGCTTACATATTTCACAGCATTTGCCATAGCACATACCCTCCCCAATGTCCATAACCCTACCCCACCCCTACTTCCCAGGCACCCTTAGTTTGTTTCGTGAGTTTAGGAGTCTCTTATGGTTTGCCTCCTTCCCCATCCCATCTTGTTTCATTTCTCTTCCCCACCCCCCACGACCACCTGCCCTGCCTCTGAAATTCTTCATATCAGAGCAATCATGTGATAATTGTCTTTCTCTGACTGACTTATTTCGCTTAGCATAATACCCTCTAGTTCCATCCACGTCGTTGCAAATGGCAAGATTTTGTTTCTCTTGATGGCTGCATAGTATTCCATTGTATATATATACCACTTCTTCTTAATGAATTCATCTGTTGATGGACATCTAAGTTCTTTTCATAGTTTGGCTATGGAGAACATTGCTGCTATAAACATTCAGGTGCATGTGACCCTTCGGATCACTACATTTGTATCTTTTGGGTAAATACCCAGTAGTGTGATTGCTGGGTCATGGGGTAGCTCTATTTTCAACATTTTGAGGAACCTCCATACAGTTTTCCAGAGTGATTGTACCAGCTTGCATTCCCACCAACAATGTAGGAGGTTTGCCCTTTCTCCGCATCCTTGCCAACATCTGTCGTTTCCTGACTGGTTAATTTTAGTCCTTCTGACTAGCGTGAGGTGGTATCTCACTGTGGTTTTGATATGTATTTCTCTGATGCTGAGTGATGTTGACCATTTTTCATGTGTCTGTTGGCCATTTGGATGTATTCTTTACTGAAATGTCTGTTCATATATTCTGCCCATGTCTTGATTGGATTGTTTGTTCTTTGAGTGTTGAGTTTGAGGAGTTCTTTATAGATTTTGGATCCTAACCCTTTATCTGATATGTCATTTGCGAATATCTTCTCCCATTCTGTCAGTTGTCTTTTGGTTTTGTTGACTGTTTCCTTTGCTGTGCAAAAGCTTTTGATCTTGATGAAGTCCCAGTGGTTCACTTGTGCCCTTGCTTCCCTTGCCTTTGGAGATGTTTGTAGGAAGAAGTTGCTGCAGCTGAGGTCAAAGAGGTTGCTGCCTGTGTTCTCCTCCAGGATTTAGATGGATCCTGTCTCACATTGAGGTCTTAGATCCATTTGAGTCTATTTTTGTGTGCGGTGTAAGGAAATGGTCCAGTTTCATTCTTTTGCACGTGGCTGTCCAGTTTTCCCAACACCATTTGTTGAAGAGACTGTCTTTTTTCCATTGAATATGGAAACAGCATATCTTTTTTATTTTAATATTTGGCTTTTGCCTTTTTTTTAAATTTTTTTATTAACATATAATGTATTATTTACCCCAGGGTACAGGTCTGTGAATCATCAGGCTTACACATTTCACAGCATTTGCCACAGCACATACCCTCCCCAATGTCCATATCCCTATCCACCCCCCCACCTCCCAGCAACCCTTAGTTTGTTTCGTGAGTTTAGGAGTCTCTTATGGTTTGTCTCCTTCCCCATCCCATCTTGTTTCATTTCTCATCCCAACCCCCCCATAACCCCCTGCCCTGCCTCTCAAATTCTTCATATCAGAGCGATGATGTGATAATTGTCTTTCTCTGACTGACTTATTTCGCTTAGCATAATACCCTCTAGTTCCATCCACGTCGTTGCAAATG
>CM052800.1:97520667-97586149 GCA_028533885.1 Nasua narica
ATTTGGTTCTCAGATGTCTTTGCCTGAGGCGGAATTGTCCCACCCTTGCCCAGGGAGGGGCCAAGCAATTCACTCAGGTTCGCTCTTGGGAGTCTTTGTTCCCTTAGCGCTTTCCGTACCGCCCTGGAGGCCGGGAATGCAAATGGCGGCTCCCAGTCTCCGCTGGAGGAGCTGAGTGCTGGAGTCCCTGCTCCTTAGTGCCCTCAGAGGAAAGCAGTCAATCACTCCCGTCTCCCGGGTCCGCACAAGCTCTGAGCTCAGCCACCAGTGGCAGCGCGCCACTATCTCTGGCGCATGCCCCGTCTGGAGTCTCCAAACCCAGCAGGTTCCTGCTGCGCGCTGCCGCGCCGCTCCTCCCCAAGGAGGAAGGAGGAGGTCTCTCCGGAATGCCTTATGTGGTCCCCGCTCGAAGGGCCGTGGCCACGGTGTAGGGTAAGTCCCAGTTGAAAATGCACTGCGTGGCTCTTCCTCTGCTGCCGGCTTCTCTGCCCCAGTATCTGGGAGCTCTGTAGCACTCAGACACCTCCGGTCTCTTTATGACCTTGCGGGTCCTGAAACCACACTGTTCCCTCGAGCGCTAAACCTCTGGCTTAGCCTCTGGAGCAATGTCCGTCAGTGGAGCAGACTCTAAAAGTTCCGATTTTGTGCTCCATGGCTCTGTGGCTGCAGGGAGCCGGCTCTTCTCCCCGTGGTCTCTCTTCCTGTCGCTTTGGATTCACTTTTCCAAACGTCCTATCTTTCGGAAAGTGGTCGATTTTCTGCTCCTAGAATTGATTTTCTTCCTCTCTTCTCTCTCCTGTTGAGTATGCTGGCTTTTAGAATGATTTGATAACTATCTAGATGAACTTCTGGGATCTGACTCTGTCTCAACCTCCTACTTCTGTGCCATCTTTCCCCTCCTCCAAAGTGTCTCAGTAGTTTATCTTTCCTTTTATTTTTGTTGTTTTTACTTTTATTTCCTTTGCCTCAGGGGACCTGTCTAGAAAAAAGTTGCTATGACCAATTTCAGAGAAATTACTGCCTGTGCTCTTTTCTAGGATTTTTATGGTTTCAGGTCTCACACTTAAGTCTTTAATCCATATTGAATTCATTTTTGTGTATGGTGTAAGAAAGTGGTCCAGTTTAATTCTTTTGCATGTTGCTGTCCAGTATGTTATTCCTAATTCCATTTGTTGAAAAGACTGCCTTTCCAGTTGGATATTCTTTCCTTTGTCAAAGATTAATTGACCATATAATTGTGGGCTTATTTCTGAATTTTCTATACTGTTCTGTTGATCTATGTGTCTATTTTTGTACCAGTGCCATATTGGTTTTTTTTTTTTTTTTTTTTTTAGATTTTATTTATTTATTTGACACAGAGAGATCACAAGTAGGCAGAGAGGCAGGAAGAGAGAGAGGGGGAAGCAGGCTCCCCGCTGAGCAGAGAGCCTGATGCGGGGCTCAATTCCATGACCCTGAGATCATGACCTGAGCCAAAGGCAGAAGTTTAACCCTCTGAGCCACCCAGGTGCCTCAAGTACCATACTGTTTTGATTAATACAGCTTTTAATATAACTTGAAGTCCAGAATTGTGTTGCCTCCAGCTTTGCTTTCCATTTTCAAGGTTGCTTGGGTTATTTGAGGTCTTTCGTGGTTCTGTACAAATTTTAGGATTGTTTATTTTAGCTTTGAGAAAAATGCCGTTGGTATTTTTATAGGGATTACATAAAATGTGTAGCTTTCTTTGGTTAATATAGACATTTTACCAATATTTGTTCTTCTAATCCATGAGCATAAAATGACTCTCCATTTCTTTGTGTCATCTTCAATTTTTTTCATCAGTGTTTCATAGTTTTCAGAGTACAGGTCTTTGGTTAGTTTTATTCTTAGGTATCTTATTATTTTTGGTGGTATTATATTCTTAATTTCTCTTTCTTATGCTTTATTATTGATGTATAGAAATTCAACAGAATTCTATACATTGATTTTATATCCAGTGTAATTTTTCTTTGATGAGATGTGTGTATATCTCAACAAGGGGGAGTAGGACTTAATAGGTTTTGGTTGCATAATTTTGGTGAGGCTCTAAGAAAGTAAAAGCTCACTCTGTCAGAAAGCAGGGAAATTTATAATGAGTATCTCAGTGAATCTGATTTATAGGGTGGGCAGACCAGCTTGAGGGCACAGCTGTAGTTGGTAAAGAAGTAGCAGTCAATCATATAAGGAGAAGGGATATTTTGTGTTTTGTGTTTTGCACAGTGACGTTGCTTTTGACTCAGTTTATCATGGTCTCAGAGTGACCTTATCTGATGTTGATGTTTTGTGAGGCTGTTTAAATCTAACAGTAGAACAAAATGACCTAATTGTGAGTATCAGAGAAGCTTGTAATAATATTGAAGGCTGAATTTCTAAACAGCTCCCAGATGTGAAGAGCCATTTTTTTCTTTTTCATTTTGTTACAAAGAAAAGCAATATTTCTGGTATAAATGTAAATATTTTAAAGGCTTAGGACAAAATAATAGTTTTGGGATTCATATTTTCAGAAAACCAGAAGGGTCTACTCAGGCATATATACACAAACATACACATTCTCTCAATCTCTCTCGCTTTCTCTTTTATTTTCATAATAACAATATTATCTGATTCCTATGGTCTTGATGAACTAGGAAGAAGCTTTACCTTAAGTGGTGGTATGAGTAAAATGCTCTTAAGTAGTTACAAGATCCAGGGCTATTTTACTTATGCTTACCATATACTCTGGATCATTGTGCTTGGAGCTTGATAACTAGCAAATTTAGGATTGGTTTTATGTTGAATGAAGGTCCTTTAATAAATAAATATCCCATGATTTTATCTATTTTTTGTTGAGTTATACAATCATTCTAATGAACAAGGTCTTTGTTGGAGGCAAGATGAAGCTTTCTTGGATGAATAATATGCCAGAGACTAGGCTGTGAGCTGATCATATTGAACCTTCAAGGCCCACTTTTGTTTCGTGAGAATTCATTTGGTCAACTGACTTCAGCAGGCTCATTTTGATCTTAGTGGAAATTTGTCCCTAGTCTATTGGGTCTTCCTTTCATTGTGTAAAAGACATCTGGTATCTAAGTGAATTAGATTTAAAATAATAATATTTACTTGTTCATCCAAAAGTATTTACTGAACATCTCCCATATATAATAGACACTGTCTTAAATACTGTAAACTGGTAAGCCAAAACAGACTCTCATAGATCTTAGCATTTGTGGAGATAGACAATGAACAAACAAATCAATAAATAATATGGCAAGTACTGTGAATTAAAAAAAAAGACTTGGGAATAATATATTGGAGGGAGGAGGATAGAATCAGTTCTTCTGAAGAGCTGAGTTTAAGCTGAGATCTTAAAGTTGAGAAAAATTATGCAAGGTGGAGGTGAAGTACTAGTTTTTTACTCTCCTTCATAGTTGTTCCACCAACATAGATTTAACTAATAGCCTGATGTCATTGTTTCATTTTATTTATACAATATTTGCTTGTTTGGCTGGGTCTGTAACCCTCATTAAAATTTATTCTTTTATGTTTATACTTATAGTTTTTATTAATATAGTTGCTGTTACAGTGTGATGGGTAATGTTTCACACAGATACTGCCGTTAAGTTGTAGAGTCAGGGTATTTAACCTGTCTTACTTTTGGAATTCAGTTAGTTTTCTATGGTGTTAAGGACAGTTCTCTTTTCATCGAAGTTTCTGACAGTGAGAAGTACCATCTTGTATTTGTAGGTTTGATATATAGATGAAGTTCCAACAGCTTATCACATTTTTATATAGATCAATACAGCTAGGGAAAACATGAAACCATGGTTCCTGGTCAGTTTAAATCTTTTTGTCATTTCCAATGTCCTGTTGACAAGTTTAGGAGATATCTATTGAAAGGGGGGAGGAGGAGAATAAAGAGAGAGGGAGAGGAGGGAGGGAGAAAAAGAGGGAGAGGGAAGGAGAGAGAAGAAACCTTTTCTGAGTCTTTTTCTTTTCTCTCTTCCAGTCTTTGTAAGTTCCATGAACATATTTTACTTCCTCTGATTCTAAATCTTGATATCAGGATTCTCCCTCTCCCTCACTTTGCACATCCAAATAGTCACTAAATTTGTTCACTCAATCTGTTTTTGCTCTCTCTTTTTTTTTTCTATCTTGATGTGTCTATCTAGAGTAGATGATACTGTAGTCTGTGCTATCCAGTAGGATAGTAATTAGTTATAGGTGGTGATTTAAATTTCAATTCAGTAAAAAAATTAAAATATTCAGTGCCTCAGTTGCACTGGCTACATTTTAAGTACTTAAACACAACATGTAGCTTGTGGCTACCATATTGGTAGAGCATTTCCTTCTTTGCAGAAAATTCTATTGGAGAGTGCTGCACCACGCTTACAATAGCCTCTGCTTATAAATTGTGTGGGTTCTCAAGGAAAGTCAATATATTATCCCATTCTTTCCTCCCAAAATGTTTCTTTTTAAGCTACATAGCTTAAAAAAGCTATAGCTTATATATCTAGGGCTCATCTAGTTATTTGGCCACCTTGATTAAAAATTTTTAATGGGTTTCTCATTAACTTCGGAATAAAATTCAAACTCCTGATCCTTATATTCATAATGCCCTAAGATCTAATCTTGGTCTCCACTCATACAACTAGCAAATATTTTTAAAATGATGATATTTAGTTTGGGCAAAGGGGATAGTGAAACTGATATTCTTACATGCTGCTCATAAATTGGCATCTTTCTAGAAATAAATATGACAAATGTTACAAGATGCATAATAGGAGTATTCCATTTATTTTGCTGATTTCATTTCTGGTAATCACATCCTTAAGAATTAGCTAGAGATGTAGTCAAAGATATGTACAGAAAGGTATTCATCATACCCTACTTAATACATTGGAAAAGTTGGAAATACTATATATTCTTAACCATTAGGGAAATGGTTAAATCAATCATGCTGAATCTATACCATTGAGCCTCAACTTTCCAGTCTTGATAGCAAAAATGTATTTATAGCTTCCTTTCTTGTCACCCCACTCATTTGTCTCCACTTCTTTATTTCGGGTACATCAAACACTTTTTTTTACTAAACCTTTTGTGAGTGTGTGTGTGTGTGTGTGTGTGTGTGTGTGTAAGCTGCTCTATTTGGAATGTTTTTTTCAGTCCAGATCACCAAATGTCTACCGATGCTTTAAAATCAGTTCAGATTTCACCTCCTTCATGAATTCTTCTTGGACTTTCCCAGATATGCTGGTTCTTTTCTGCATACTCCCATGGCACTTTTATTATATTTATAATATTGTATTTGCCATCCATAACTTATCCTTTCATCTCTCCCACTCTCTCACAAAACAGAAACCATAAAGGCTGGGCTAGTGTTTTTTAAAAATTTATCATTGTCTTTTTAGTATGTGATACAGTACCTATTTTTGGTCCTAAATAATGTTCCAAAATAAATGAATGCAGGGAAAATAAATGTAACTGTAATCATTAATGCCCAGAGGAGTTTGCTGAACACTGTAAGGGACCTCTTCCTCCTCCTCTGTTTTATGATCAAGTTGGGGAAATTAATGTGGGAAAAGAAGAGACAACCATAGAAATGAACTGGAGGAATGTCAAAGGTTTAATTTTGTATTATTGTTAATGTTAATCCTCTTCAGGCTGTGTAAACTTTGTTCAGTTAAACAAATATGCCAGAAGACAAAGATTTTATATTTGCTGGGAAATTCACAGTTGCAAATGCCTGTGTGTTTTCACTGTTCTTAGGAACCTTAGCAAATAACTAACAGATTTGCATTTTCCTTCTACCTAGAATGAAAGGTCTCTAGGTCCCTTACTGAACAATGACATTAAATAAATACTTAGAATATAGGCACAGAGTTGATAGAGGGATTTGAGTTGATCTTTGGTTTTGAAATAGATTACTCACAGTTATTGTAGTCCGGTATAGAGAATAAAATGAAAATTACATTTATAATTATATTTGTACTCACTCCATATGCATTGTTAACATAAGGTTTTATAAATCATGACTTCTATATATTAGGCAGGTCATGCAATTTTGTAACGAATATTCAACTCAGAGTGAAGCAAACTCAGGTAATGGAAAAAAAAAGAGAGAAAGAATCCTGATATGTAACCAGTGGTAGCTTAAAAAATTATGTTGAAAAATTCATGCATAGTATTTTACCACCAAATCACCCAATTTTATAGCATATGTTTAGGGAACAGGAACATTAAATTCATCAAACTTATCTAATTTTGGATGCTTCATAAATAAATAATGAAAGAAAGTCAAGAAATCCAAATCCCCTTTCCACATATTTATTTATATAAATGTATACTTTCAAGAATTTACATAATAATTTATGTGGGGAAAGGCTCTGTAGGGATTTTTGTCATCAATCTTTGTCAAAGCACTTTGACTTTAGCCAAATTTATGAATTTTGTTTTACATATGGTTAAAAAGGAGAGAGAAAGATGATTATTTCCTAAAAGTGACAAATCAAGATACTGGAAACTTGAGTGGAAAAAGTTCTTGATTTCCACTTGAAAAGAGGATGTTTGAATACCAGCATTATTAGAAGCTAGGAGCGTTAGCAATAAGAATGGTACAAAGAGAAAGATGGTAAGGTGATATGTAGATGTGAGCAGAGTTTAATGAAAGGGTGGTCTGACTATTGTTTATAATCTTTGCTCCATGGAACAAATATTTATTTGTCGAGTTCTAATTTTTTATTAGTGTTTAATTATTTAATTGTTTTAAGTTATGTTTGTAATAAAATGTAAGGATACAATTTCTGATTTATTTTATTCCTTAAAATAAATTACCCAATCTTGTAGTATCAAAGCTATTTCATTTGTGTTCCCAAATAAGAGGCATCTGTTCACACATGGTGACAGCAATACTTGAAAGATGAAGAAACAAAACTCTTGACTGTATTCCTAAAAGTCCAGTTATGGAAGTAGATCCAGGCTCAAATGCAGGGGAGTGGGAATGTCACCATAGGTGGCCATAGAAGCACTTCTGTGATTAAGGCAGGAATTTGAAGTGCAGGAAGTCTTTGAGATTCCATTCAGATAGGAGCATGCAGGTCCAGTGGATTTTTCTGCTGGAGAATGCATCCATGTGGCTGGAAAAAACTGCCATAGAATTTGTCTTGAGTAAGTTGAGTCATTGTACTGACTGCAACAGGATTCTTCTATAGGCATAGTGATTCTCTGAAGGAGACCACTGAGCAACTTGAAAGTTCTTAGAGCATTTCAGAATTTTCTAGTAGAATTTGTGTTGTATAGTCTTGGCCCTCTTTAGAAAATAATACAATATATTTTTGCTTCTAAATACATTTGATTTTCATTACATTTTCTCAGCCTCGATCCTGGAACTAGGTGACAATTTACCTCAGCAAGAGTCCTCTATTTCCTTTTATGCATTGCTTTTTTGAAAAGAGGCAAAATCACTTTGCTGACAAAGTAATTTCTAAAACTTATCTAAACTGCATTTGCTGATGCAACCAGGTCATTCTTTTTACTAAATATTTCCACAAATTTTGTTTTGGGTATTAAACTATTTCTTTTTTATAATCTTCATCAAGTCTGCATGGCTTATGTTATATGTACTATTTCTTGATGATCTGTTTGTTTTCTTTCATCAAGAAATGAGCTTCTTTTTGGTCCCCTTGTCTGGTCCTTTACATTTACACTAAATGTCTTCTTTGCTATCTTATATATGTATATATAATAAGCGATTTTTCACTCTCTGTAGATACAAACCATCTTCCAAGAAGTCTAGCTTCATTAGTTAAAGCAAACAATGAGCACTCATTCATTCAAGTATGGCTCACTCCCCCAGTCAATTTCTCAATTTGACTCTACAGTAGCTTCAGGAAACATTTTCGCTGAAGTTTCTTAGGCTTTTTGTTTGTTGGTTTTATCTGGGAAAGAAAAAAGCTAAAAGTTTTCAGTTTTGAGTATAACTTTAATACATGTACAGGGTGGAACATCATTCCACGTCTTGGGTTAATTGGTCAAACACACACAGGGAATTCAGACATGATCATTTAGCCCAATGTTAACTAAGATGGGGAAAGTCGGAGTCTTAGGTGGGAGTTCAGAATGCCCCTTCCATTCTTTAGAATTACCCTTAATTCCATAGAGTGTAAGGGTACTGCAGTCTCAGGGCTGAGGTCTTTCCATGTGGCTTTTCAAGGAAGTGGGGAGGAGGTGTGGAAACCCATTTTGTTCTTTAAAATAGTTCTCTCTTCTTCCAGTCTTCTGTGGTACTGGTTGTTTATGACTTAAATTTATCTGCCTTCTCTGTGAATAAGCCTTGGGCTGTGGGGGATGAGTTTGGATCACAGTGATTGAATATTTAGAAGACAATCAGAACATTCATACTGCAAGATTGCTTCCTTTCCTCACGTATGAATTAAACATCTCTTTCTTATTACAATTTGACCAGTTCTGCCACCTTAACTTTGATTTTGATACATGCCCAGCTTTAAAAAGGAAGATGGGGAGAAAAAGGAATCCTATTTATAACACTTTCCTTCTGCAGAAATACCTTTTGAATCTTTGAAAGTAAGACTGTCCATTTTCATGTTAATGGGTAGAGAAGCCTGCTGAGTTGACTTATCATGGATAAATTTAAGGACTATATGATATCACTTCCTTGCTTAAAATCCTCTACTGGCTTCCTGTCACACAGTGAAATCCAGTCTTCATGACAATCTGTGTAACCAAACAGGATCATTTCCCCAACTTCCTCTCCAATCTGATTTCTTATCACAGTTTCTTGAACATTCTTCTCTGGCTCTGTTAACTCAGTTGCCATTCCTTGAGTATATCTAATGTGATCCTGTCTCAGAGTTTCTGTACTTGCTAGTCCCCTTGCTCAGAACAATTTTCTTCCAAATGTTTACCTCATATCTCTAGTGAACGGCTACCTCCTAGACGGGGCATTCCTGACTAAGATAGCATGCTCAAACAACTTTTATTTCCTTATAGTCCTTATCATCAGCTGAGTTTATGTTACATAAACCATCAGTATAGGGGCTTTATTGTATATACATTGTCCTATTCCCCAGTCCCTAGGGCAATGTCTGGCTCAAAGGAATTAGTCAGCAAATATTAACTAATTTTGATTTTATTAATGGGTCACTGTATTGACTACTATTGTACCTCATAAATGGGCTATGGTTATCATTGGCACTGCCTTAGCAAAGCTTTAGTCCTGAGAGTGATGATAGAATGATGGTTTAGATAACTAGGGAGTATATAAAGAGTACATTTTATTAGAGCATGGTTCTTATGGTCCAAAATAGCAGAGACTATTAAGGCAAAATATGACACATAGACTTAATTCACTCAGGAAAAACATCAGTGTGACACATCTTTAGTAAGTTATAACCTGTGATCCCTTGAAATTAGTTTGCATTGATCTTTTGTCTTCAGTAACTATTATCTGAAACATGGATGACATACCATGATGATAGCTTTCTTTACCTCCTCCAGTCAGAAAAATGAATATTTTTCCATCCTAGAATGACGTTATAGGGGAAAAAAGAGGTTTCATCCATTTTGACCACCAGACAACTTAAAGAGTTAGTTACCATGGAATGTGTTCCAATTATTGAGGATCAAATAGTTTAAGACTACTGCATATCATACTCAAATGGATCCACAAGTAGGGAAACTTAGTAACATTTATTTAAAAATTGACAGAAACTTCTATGATAGCAAGCTTATAAAGCTGATACATGGGTTTTCCCCTCCAAGCATATACAATGATTTTCCTTCATACTGTTGCAAGTTCATGGGCCCATTAACGTCTACTTTGGGGTGAGGGAAAAGAAGGCAGGCAGGGGTAGCTGCTGTAAATATAATATTCCCAAACAGAAAAGAATGTTTTCATATCCAACTAAAGTGTTAGGGATTGCAGACTGGAGACTGCTTTTCAAGACTGACCTCCTTTTGGCATATTTCCTCTGCATTATTATGCTTGCAGAGTCTCTTTTTCTTTGGTTTGAGTTGCAGTACCACATAACCTTTCTGGCACCATAGCTATGTTCTTTCAGTGGTAGCTGATAGAAAAGGAAAACTGTCTTACACCACCCAATTTCCCATGGGTTTATTTATTTTGTTGTTTTTTTAAAGATTTTTATTATACATTTGACAGAGAGAGAGAGAGAGAGATAAGAGAGCACAAGCAGGGAGAACTGCAGGCCGAGGGAAAAGTAGGCTCCTGTCTGAGCAGGGAGCAGATGCAAAGCTTGATCCCAGGACCCTGGAATAGGCAGACACTTAACCAACTGAGCCACCCCGGGCACCCCTTCCAAGGAGTTAAACACAGCAAAATTTGTTTGGGATTCTGATGTAAAGTTAATTTAGTTAAATGGAAGTTACAAATGCTATAATTGACTTGAAAAGAAATATTGTAACTTATATTTCTTTCCATTGCAATTTTTTTTTGATCGTGAACTTCATCTCAATAACATCATTAAACTGCCACCTACAGGTTTCAATTAGATCCCAATTTTGACTAATAAGTATGGTTTTTTATATATTTGAGCAAAAAAACCCCACCTTATTTCAGTAAATTACCATCTGCACTGCATCTCCACAGGTCCAACATTGTTTTGGTCTTACTCTTTTAGTTGCAACTGTAACCCATATTCTTAAAGTTAGGAACACAAAGCCTGCAATCAGCTCATTAGTGGATTTGGTCATTATGCTCAAATTATACATTAATTTTACCTGAATTACTTGGAGCTAAGTAACAAAAAAACTGCCTCTATTTGTGCTGCTAAGTTTTTTTGTATTGTATTGTATTTTGAATTCAATTGTATTGAGATAATAGTTTTAAATTAACATTTATATTGAACTTTACAGATATGCAGTTCTTAAATTATTGAAACAGGTTATTCAAATCATAGAAATGACATCCCAAGTAGATCTTTTTGCCTTCAGGCTTTCTTTCTCTCTCTCATTCATTAGCTCGTCACCAAAATTGTTTCTCTAAGTCACAGACTGGCTTATGTGGCTTCCTGTTCAGAAATTTGGGATGATAACTTCCAACTTACAGAAGTGAGTTCAAACCCTTTTGATTAGTTGTCAAGGCTATTTATAATGTCAAATTAACTTATCTTTTTAATCTCATCTCTAGCATGCACTTGTGCACTTGGCTTCTCCCATACTTACCTTTCACAATAAGCCATAATTTTCTGGTCATGTACAGACTACCATCTCTCTAGAATTGTGCTCATGCTTTCTTCTCTGACACGAGCTTCCTCTTCTTCATTTGGTTAAACCCAACTTAATCAATGTCACCTCTTCTATGCAGCCTGTCCTTCACTCGTTTTCTTACCTCAGAGAGAAGTTATGATTGTCTTCTATAACATTCAGCATAGAGATGGATGTTCCTTAAAAGAAAGTAATAATAAAGTAAATTTCTTACCCTGTATCAAGTAAGCTACTGGGCCTGTAGTTTTGTTTTTTTGTGTTTTGTTTTGTTAGGACATTCCATTTATTTTAAACTGAAAAACCTTCACTAAATGACTTGTATGCAAAAATCTTTGCTCTGTTATTTATGTTTACAGAACATGTCCAAGAGGATTTGTTCAAGTTGGCTGTCACCTGTTAGCTCTGTGAATCACATAAACTACAATACCTACCAGTTCATAGAGAGGTCATTCACACAATACTCAGGACCCATTGCTAGGCTGAGTGCGGTTGCCTGGATTTTCCCGGAAAAGGACCCTAGCTGTTGCTCTGGTCTGACAGACACATTCTCATCTGCCCATCTGCCAATGTGGAGGAAATTAAGTGTGATATGTGCTATGATAGAGGAAGCAACAAGATACAGCGGGATGGTTTTAGAGGGTTAGGGAAGGCTTCCAGAAGGAAGGATCATTAACTTGAGCCTTGAAGTAGGAGTCAGTTTAGCAGTCAGTAAAAAACTTAAGCAACAGGAAGGAGCGACGCCCAGAAAGATGAAGGAAACCTGGACATAAAAGACAGCAGAGATGAAAAAGTGATTCAGTACAGCTGGAGCTGTCTGTGTCTGCGCCTGCGTAGCTGCAGATACACGTGCGCATGTGTGATGGTGGCTTCCCCTGGAGAGGGAACACACGGGAGGCTAGAGGTTCTAAGGCCCCTGAGTTCCATAGTCAAATCCTTTTTATAAAAGTAGCTTTTAAACCTTAATATTTTCCTTAACTAGTCATCGTTAGTGTTCTTTCAAACAATTAACACAAATGAGGACCTACTATGTGCAAGACAGTGTTCTAAGTGTTGGGGGGAACAAAAAGAATTTTGTGACCTTATGATAATACAAGAGAGATAAAACCTGCATACAAATAATTATAATACAAGGTAGAAAGTGATAAGTGCCATATGAGAGATAAAAATAAAATGCTAAAGGAGTTCAGAAGAGGCAGAATTCACACATTTATGTGTGGCTGACCTATTTTTACTAACACTACGATAATCTTAGCTATGCAACTCATCTCAACTATGGTGGTGTTAATTTTGAAACTACTTTGACCTTCTGTAGGGGACAGTCTTTATAAAAACATCCTATTTATAATACAATCTTGGTCCAAGTACTGTCTGTAGCCTGACAGACTAACGGCATCAAAACTGGAGAGTTCCAGTGGGTTTAAGTTCAAGATGAGTAAAAGCAACAGAAATGGAGGCTTAACATAAACCAAATTTAGGGTCTGTACCTGTTAAGTGTGAGCCAGTGTGGAGTTTTAATTGCTGGTAATGGGCAAAGGGAAAATTTAATTGTTAAAATTATTATTAATGTACAAACAGTGGGATTTTCCTTGGTACAGTTGCTAATGCTCTGCCTATGGAGGAAACAATATGTGAAGAGACATCCTTCCCTTTACTATAAGACACTTTCTATACACTCACTCTGAGCAAACACCACCAAACTAGAGGGTCTATACCCCATCAATAGACTGGTGCACATAGTTGGTGGTAGTCAGCTTCCACTTTCCTCACAATGCCAATCGGTGAGCCCAAATTTGCCAGCTCTAGTAAATGGATGCTCCAGTGTATCAGATAAAGAGATTAGAATTAGTCCTGCTCTGAGTCTGGCTTTGTGCTTATTGAATTGTTATCATTTCTTCTAAATTCTGCTGAACTTGCCTGGCCTCTGAGACTGGATTTCACACTCTTCCATCTTTAAGCAGTGGTGCTATCCTGTAAGCAGGAAAAAAAATATTGCTTTTAATCTTCTAGAAATAATAGTGGTCAAAGCCAACATCTAGTACTTAAATCTGAGTCCTCAATAAACATTTATAAAAAGCAAATGTAACAAACGCAACATAGTGGAAAAGCTTCAGACTTAAAGCTGGAATCCCAATTCAGTTGCTTCGTAATTATGTCACTAGGGCAGATTGGTGAATCTCTTTGAGTATCTGCTTAATCATCTGAAAAATGCATTGTTCTGGGATTAAATGTAAAATATAAACAAACATAGGCTTAAAATGCTGTGTAAGGTAAGGCATAATTTATTGAAGATCAGTGGCTCTTTGGTATGGAGAAAAGCTTTTGCTTTCCCCCAATTTTACACACATGGACTTTTATTATAGCCATTCGATCTGTAGATCAAAATGAAGACGCCATTCTTCTGGACTTGTAGTTGGAGGCACTTCTATAGAGTGGGGGTGGATGTGATTTTATCTACTTTGTCAAGGGTATATACTTGGAAGCTCATTAAAGAAGTAGTCCTCTTGTTTAATCCAGTCAGCTGAAAAGGAGCCATGTATTCCTTTTCTAAATGGTATATTATTTCATCAAATTTATTTTCATACATTTCACGTAGAACATGAACATTTAAGTGAAAGAACATTTCAGGAAAAAAAAAAAAAGAAAAAGGGACAGGATAGTAATTACAACCAAACTTTCCTTGTGCTGACAGCAACCAACTCATTTATTAAGTCAATGTAGTCAAGTAACACAGCAACATCACACTTGATTGAAATCTTGGCCAAGTCTGACAGATGTTCTCTACTCATTGTCAATCTCAAGTATGTTTTAATGAGTTTCAAGTGGCTGGTGCTCCCCTCTGCAGATGCCACTGTTGCAGAGATTGTGAACAGATTCTTCAGGGCAATGGTTTTTTTATTTAATAAGCAGTGCATGGTAGGTGACGAGTAGAAATCATCACTAAAAATGCAATTGCAATTCTGGAAACAGCCACTCTCTGTCTGTAGTCGAGCCTCCTTCAAAATCAGTTAAATTCAGAATAGTGCCCAAAGCTAGTCTATGTGTACATAGCATCTCTGATCTTAAAAGTTGATAAGAGTATTTCAAAACCTCGGTCTCTTTAGAGATCTAAGATGCCCACTGTAGGAGACTCAAACTAAAGCCATAACATTTTAAAATTTGCTTTGATATATATATATTTATCATTTTTCCTTGATGAAATTGCCGTGTCTAAAAGTGAGAAAGGGAGAGAGAGAGAGAAAGCAAGCGAGAGAGAGAAAGCTTACAAACTAATTCCTATCTATTTGTTTGTATTTCAGATAGGTTCAGTATAAGGTTTTAGATGCTTTTTTAAAAAACAGTTTTCAGAGAAATAGTTTGATATTTCTACTGGTTTATGGATCTGTTCTTTTTACTTTAAAAATTATTACTTGTGTAGAGAAAAACCATGAGGATAATATTTTCTTTGGTCAATCTCTATCTCAAAGAAAATGGTTTATATATTCTGTATACCATGCCATAAAAATAAATATTGCTTAGTTGCTATGGTATATTAGTTTTTTTTTTCCCACACCTGGATAAATCTACTTCCTGTTGCTGGTCTAACTCTCCAGTTTAAATGTAAGTTTCTTTCTTTCTTTCCTTTTTCTTTTTTATACATCAGATATAAACCTTTTAATGAACCAAAGTGTTTTTACATAATGATCTGAGTTGAACAACAGTTCCCAAGAAATTTCTTTGGCCTTATGATGCAGAAGTTAAGAAAAAAGAAACTCTTGAGAAAGGTGTAAACATCGATATATGTCAGAGATGTGTTGAAGTCCTAATTTCATTTATCCAACACATTGTCTAAAATAAAGGAAACTTGCAAATATTAGAGGAGAACTTTGTCAGACTTTTGATATTTACAACTTTTTGCGCTTCATGCTTGATTTAAAACCCAAAGCCTGTCAGAAAGCCAGATGGCAAGTGAGGGCATCTCTGATACATTACCGTTTAGCTACCACAAGGCAGACAAGGATTTCCTTGCTTCTGAGGAAGTGTGGTGTGGAGTAGAGCTCTGCTGTCTTTAAAAATACTTATTTATTATCTTTTAGGTTTCTATAGCTCTGCGACCTCCACGTTTCCAGTCTGACTGTGGCATACAGCAGTTTGTGCGAGAGAAAATGAGTAGTGAGAGCAATCTCTGGGCTGAAATGCGGTGTGTGACAGACACAGTGGCATCTGAAAGAGCTGCTTGTTGGTTAGAAATTAATCATTGCCTGGCCCCAGTGTGGGTGAGTAGTAACTAGATTTTTCATTCTCATCTTTCTTTGGGCAGCCTTGCCCTTCTCTCAGGCATGGCAGGCCCTCTGGGGAGTTGTCAATGATATTACCAAAAGTATACAACATTTAAATGGAACACCAAGTAAGAAAAGGATTCTTTGCAGCTTGGAAAGGCAGTCAATACGATGGGTATGGAGTCTGGGAAGGGATCTTTCTGCTCTCCCAAGAAGTGTGGGAAGGGGTGAGATCTGATCCTACCTGATCCCTTTGCACACAGTTGATTACTGTGTGCAAAGACAATGGGTTGATTGAAGATGTGCAAAGGAGACCACAGAATCTGTTAATATAAGAAGGCATATTTGAATATGCTCATCTGAATGTAAAGCTGAAAGGTGGCTTAGATCAACTGTGATATTTAAAGTTCTTGTTTACCAAAACAGCATTCCAGTGTCCCTGGGATTCTTATACATTATGGGAAAAATACATGGACTGAAAAATTCAACCTCTGAAAAAGTGCAGCTTTGAAGCTGTAAAAAGCCACTAACTGCTTTAGCTGATTACATAGCAGGCTCTTTAGACAGCCAATCTCTCGGCAGGCATCCCTGCCACACGTTTTCCTATTTATTTTTGCTGAAACTCTACCACGGATTTTAAGCTAAAAGGAAAAATAAACATGCAAGCATTTGTTTAAGAAGAATCTGGAACCTCTCTGATAGGCTGTGTGAGCTGAAGAACACCGGTGTGGTGGTTTATTGTATGCAACCAGCTGTAACCACTTCAGCTGGAGAGCACTTTATATTCTTCTTCTTTAAGGCAGTAATTGGTAAGTGTATTTTTTGCCTGTGATCAATAGCTTTTAAATTCAATGTAATATTTCTAAACAAAGAGAAATATTACATTGAATTTAAAAGCTATTGATTACAAGGAGCAAGTGTCTTTTTTGCATACCACTCTCCATGTCCAAATAATACCAAAATTCTATAACACTGCCAGTATGACAAATTATGCCAATTAATGATGGCCCTTTAATCTTTAAGAACCAAGGAAGAAAAGAAATTTTTTTGCTGAATCTCTAATGAAACCATGACTTATGTACAAAAATAATGTCATGGATGTGATGTAAACCAGAAAGTATGATTTGACAAATTTTTCTAGAAGTAGTGATGAGTTTTCATGTGTGTTTTTTTATTCATGTATATATTTGTTATATGTGCGTGCGTGTGTGTGTGTGTGTGTGTGTGTGTATTGGTATGAATGCATGCATATTGATTCCGCTTGAACCGCATGTCCCTGGTCATCTCCATGACTGATATGAATTGAACTTCCCCATTGTATCTATATCTATACCTGTATACCATCTCACTCTTTTATATGCACACTCACACATATGTATACACATACATGTACACACATACATATATTTATATTGATTTCTAGTTTCTTAGCACTTTGTTTTCATGTGACTAAGAGTAAAGATTTCCAAAGTAGTTCATTCTTATCAGCAATATGGCCTGTGAGCTGAGCTATTTTAAACCTATGTGAAGATGTTCCTACTACCTAAACCATGGCAGAGATGTGTTTTCATAAAAGAGGCAGTCTTTTTCTGATTTGCATAGCAATGTTCTATTGGTTAGCAGTGAGCTTGCTTGTCATATGACCTGTGAATTTAGCTGATGAATTAGACACTGATGAATTAGTATTTTTCATATAGATTCATAAAATTTATTATTCATAAAAGCTGGTAGCTTGTGGGTGATCAAGCCAGAAAAAGTGGATTTTCAAATGAGAAAATACTGTTAAGATGTGAAACTTTGTCAAATGTGGCTAAGCCAGTAAGGGGTGGAATTCAGACATCACCAAGGAGAGATGGAGTATCTAAGAATCTTTGAGTTAGAAATTTACAATATAATGTAGCCTATCTTACATTATAGATTCCATCAGGATATTGGCCACTATATAAATAAATGAGGAATCATTATAGAAAATTTTTCTTTGGATTTGATATTTTAGAAAGATATTCTGAAATAAAAATATGTAGAAGTGAGGTAGATTAGAATGGGGATCACCTCCCCCCCCATATGAATAGATAGATCAAAATGAGATTAATAGTGCATTCTTTTAAGTAGACTTATGCCAACACTATGTCATCTCTGGCCTTTAGTCTTATTATACCAAATAATGTAAAACTTAAACAGATAGCCTCAATTTTGATTTACATATGGTGTTCAGAAATAAATGAAGTTCCTCGTAAACTGCTAATCGCTTACTGGTGATGAGCTGGCCATCTTGAAAATTTCCCCATGAGCCGGATCTTTATTTCTGGATTCACAGTCTCAAAGGTAGGTTCAGTGGAATCACTAGTGCCTGAACAAGAAGAGACATCAAATAACCTCCACCACTGAAAGCAGGTCCCTTTAGAAGGGGCTACAGAGGAGAAAAGACAGCTCTCTGAATTTACTTGGCATATGAATAGAAGAATTTGGATTCCAAAAGAGACCACCTGCTACCCTTTATAGGTGCTAAGAAATACCAAAATTAAAAGTACAAGAAATATGATACTCTAAATAGGGAAGGGAAAAGAATGGTAATGAACTTTCAGAATAGACAAGTAGACTGCACTGGTTGCTATTAAAAATACATATCCACAGGCAGAGGAACATTCGCCCAAATTGTACAAGGATGCTCTAGGCTAATGCTTTTAACTTATAATGAGGCATTGTTAAAAATATTCCTTTTTTTGTGCATATGTCTATAGGTCTGTGGGTTCACTCATCAGAACATGCACTGCTTTTGTGTGTGTGTGTGTGTGTGTGTGTGTGTGTGTTAGAAGGAAGTTAATTTCTTTCATAATGTTTCATTCCCTAGAGAAAGCCATAGAAGGAGAGTTGTTTGTTGTATGAAAGAGTATTTTATACAGTGTTAAATCCAGGAGTTTATTGTTTTTGGGGGCAGACTCACATTTCACGGTAAGACCAGTGTGCACCTTAGTCTATTCTTTTAGAATAGACTAAGTCTGTCCTTTTCCTTGCAGAAACATCCTGTAGAGATCTCCAAATAGCAATACCCTTAAGTCATAGTATCAGGAAGTATCTTATTCTCAGCAGAGAGGCATTTTTCCCCCAAAACATGCTCTGAGCTATAAGATTTAACTGTAAATCTTGACTCTCTTAGTGCTCAGGGATGGTACTAAGGGAGTTTGTTGGTTTTGCGTAGAAGCACTAAGTAGAAAGTTGTACATTAAAATTGTTTTAAAATGTTATGCTTTAAAAAGGGTTTTTGTTTTGCATGGTTTAGGACACACACTTATTCATGAATCCAGGTACTAACACTGAATAATAAACCATAAATTCCCCTATTTCAATTCCCCTATTTCAAATTCCCCTATTCCTACAAACATTATTTGGACCAGCAGAATAGAAAGAAAATCAACCTGCAAATTAACTAATGAACTGGTTGAATCCATGAAAATTCACAACTCCTTGTGTAGACATAATCTGGCATGGATATACAGGTCACAGGAAACTTTATAATTACAACCCTCAGTATAAATACTATGACAATGCCTTACATTTCTGGAATTTTCAGGTTTTATGCTTCTTAATCTAATCCAAAAGACAATCGTTAATTGATTAGACTCTGCAAAAAACAAAGCTTTTGCAAGCACTTAATTTAATCCACACAGCTAATGTTAGGGAAAAGAATGCTTTAGAAAGAAATGGCAGTTTCTATTTGTATAAACATATTCCTTCTGATACTTGAACATGAAAGCTTTCTTAGTTGTGATATAACTATTTGTGATTCCTTGGATGGTCACCCGTGAAGATAAAATATACTTAATATATTAGAGGTACCTCAAATGAAGACTCCATTCTTCCTTTTCTGCTGTGTAGAAAAAGGAGTTCTAAGTTTTCAGGCTAAATGAGTCCGTATGCTATGAGCTCGCTCCTAATGTTTCCCACTCCATGACTCTTCTCTAAAGCTAGCGACCTGCTTTGCATCTGAATATATGTAGCCAATTTACATATACTGATGTTAGAAATGAGAATTAATGGTTTTTATAAGCACAGTTGAGAGAACGTTCCATCTAAAATGCTGAAAACTCTGATATAATATATGAAAATAAAGCAGCCAAAGAAAGATATTTTTTATATGTTCTAGGCTTTATGCTGCAGCCTTTCATAAGAAAGGTGAGATGACAGACAGCAGATGGATTTATCTTTTTACTTAGCTGCAAAACTACAAATCAGTTTCATATAAACAGATCTCTCAGCCATATATAGCTTGACAGTAATTCTATAAGATTCATCAAGTCAAGGAAAGTGATTATGTTTGATGACATGAAATAACGTAAAAGTTTTTTTTAGGATATATCACATGATTTCAATATATTAGGCTTCCTAATCCATTAAAAATAATCTTTTTAATGAAAATGCTTTTCTGTGTACCAATGACTTTAGTACTCACTTACTATTTGGAACGATAAATAATTCTTATACCTTTCAAATATTTTACCCAGAATAACCTGAAAATTATTTTAGTAATGCTTTCAGGTTACAATATTTTTAAATTTTTAGAAACATCAGAGGTCAAGGTAAGGTTTTAAAAATATTTTTATTTTACTTATTAGACTAACATTTGTACACTGAAACTGCATTACAGGATTTAGGTAATTACATTTCTTATAAGAGAAGAAATAAGACATGATGTGCATAAAACACTTAATCAATTGTAGTTTAAAGCCTCTTTTACTTCTCTGTAATATTTGGAGGCAGACCCAAACCAATTCCAGAGCAGGGATGGTGAGAGATTCTGTACATTAGAGCAAGGCTCTCAGGCTGCACTTAATTCTGGTATAATGACATCTGGCCAACATTCCAAGATGAAATTTTCAATAAATGCTGGCAACTAACACAATTCATTATGGTGTCTCCTGATAAAGGATGTGGACAAAAATTGCTTTGGCTCTAAAAAAGCTTTCACTTCATTATGAGACCGGATCAATCATCAGCAGAAGACACTCGTTGGGCTACTTCTTTTGCAGCTGTTATGCACTTCGTTATCACGGCCTGTTGAAGGCACTAAGAAATTGTTTCTATTAGGCAGGCATTATTGCTGGAGTCCTCTAAGCTAAATTTGCTTTTAAGTGTATTTCTTTAGTAAAGAGATGGAACAATCAGTCTGAACTGAAATCAGTGTGAGATCACCTGCTTATCCCTATAAAAGCAATGCCATTTACATGGCATTTTATTTGTATTTCAGCACAAAAAGAAATGAAAATATATTTTTCCACTAAACTGAGAAAGGGAAGTCAAGTTACTCAATGATCACTATGCATTTGAGACAAGCAGAGAGGTTAAATTTCCTATCTAACACTTCCTCTCTTTTTAACCCCCCTCCTCATAAGGAAAATTTAAATGGTCTTATAGGTTGAAGTTGTAGTATAAACTAGAGCTTGAAACCATATCTACCTGCTTCATCATTTCATATCTTTTTTTTAAATATCAATTTTGTGTCTATGTTACTGGGACCACATAACAGAAGAATTAGATAAAATTCAAAATAAAGTTTTTTAGATATTCAAATGGGTTTTTAATAACCATCTCACCAAAGACAATCTGATGTGTAAGCATTATTTTGCATTTTACACTTGTAGTAAACACTATATATTGTAGCAGCTTCCTTTGGACAAGCCATATTTAAATTTTTACTGCTTTCCTCTCTCCTGAGTCCTCTAGGAAAAAAATTGCAGAATGTTATGTTACCCAGAGTATCAAATTAATCCCTTCAGTCAGGTTCCGTTTATTAGCAAAGACAAATTCAAAAGGTCGCCTACCATTTCATAGATAGTTTATTTTGAATGTGCCTCACGAAAAGCCTACAAATTAGTATATACAACTATGTGCAAGGGTTCTCACATGTTAAAGAAGTGTGAATTATTGCAAATGAAAGAGATATCTGAGAATAAGCATGCTGCAGTGATTGAAAGTGGAAACTAAAAAATTCCAAAATAGAACTTCTGAACCATCTCAAATATCCAGCATAACATTTTGCTCTGCTCTATCTCCAGCGACAAAAGAAGAGTGGCGATTTACCACCACTTTTCAAGTTGCTTAGTGTTTCATAACTGCTAAGGTTCCAAAGCATTATTGGATAGGGCTTATCATTATTTAACCTTCTTTAAACTGCTTGGATCAATAGTAAATAATTGGCTAGAAAATATAGCTGGAAAAATTTTGAAAGTGGATAATTCTCAACTGTCCTATAATACCATATTAGTGTTATATAGGAGTCTTGTCAGAAAGTATATTTTGATAAATTGGTAGCATTTATAAGTTTCTCTATGGGCCCTAAATGAAATAGCATTTTAATGTTTGTTATAGGTAAATGTCAATTTCACTGTCAACTCTATCAGTTCTTGAGAAACAATTGATGTGGTTAATGAAACGTTCTAAAAAGATTTGGTAATTGGTTAAAGAGGAAAAAAGAGTAGGTTCAGAGTTCACATGTTTGTACTAGTGAAGGTAACACTACCTGCTGTAACAAATGAATCCTAAGATGTTTTAATGATTCAAAAAATTATAGGTAGTTCTAGTTTGCTGAAGCGCATTTCTTTACACAGTTATTCCAAGATTCAGGCTAAGAGACTGCCATCTTCAGCTTGAAGCTTTAAGGTTGTCCTGGTTATTAACACCCAGCAGTTAGGAGGGAAAAGAATATGGATGGCTTAAGTGAGCTGTAAGAGTGAAGTTTACTCACACTCATAATTTGTTAGTTAGCACTCAGTCACGTGGTCACAGCATCGTAAGAGAGTCTGGAACTGTAGTCTAGATGTGCGTCCAGGAAGAAGAGGCGAACCAGTCAGGAGTGGCCACCAGCCTACTCTTCTCATTTGCTATCTTTCCCCTCCATTTTGCTTATCTTTAGAGAATTACACATTATATCACAAACTCTAAGTGCCACCTAGTCTGATTCAGCTAATGTTTAGATATTTTCAGCTATAGTACTGAAATCTTCATTATCTTTATTTATACTTATATATTAATATAAGGACTCTTATTAAAATCGAAATATCATGCAGCATCTCATTTTGGAAGCCATGCAAAATCAGACCTGTTTTGGTTGAAGTAGGGGTAGGGACCCAGAGTTTCTCCCATTCAGCTTGCCCTAACCTCGTTTCCTACCCCATGCCAGACCTTAAAGAATCTCTAAGAGGCAGGGCTGGATCAGCTGTTCCACTTTAATATCACCAGAAGTCATATTTTAACAGTTAGTTTTTGTGTGTTTAATCCAGAATTTATCTGCCACTATGTTTCCAAGTTTTCCAGCCTATTTGGGTCATTCTATCGTGTAACGTTTATATGAAAATGATTCAATCCCTTATCCATCTCAACTTCATCTATAGAATACTAATCAATATTTCCAAAGAGTCTTAGATGAAATCCACTTCTTCTAATCACTTCTTATTCCAATTTGTTGAATCTGATGAATTCAGCATTGATCTTCTTCATTTATAATCTTTTTTCATTTCCATCTATCTGTTCTGAGTTGATCCAGGTGGACAATAAAGCTCCTATTCCACAATTTTCATCTTGAAATTTACAAAAGACAATGTATGAATGGACTTTTGCTGAAGATGAGGGGTCATTTTGGAAGAAGGCTGCATGTTTCATTAAAGCACTATTAATAGAGAGACAATTTATTCCAATCTTTAACTTCCACCTGTTTAAATACAGGCACACCACCACCAAGAACTTCCCAGTGGCTCTTTTTCCTTCTCATGTCCGTCTCTTGCCATTTTGCCGGGCCTTCTTCCCTACTTCTCATTCCCTCTGTTTTTCCAGGTTCCTAGGACCACTGTTGCCCTTTCTTTATAGGTCGGCTAGTGGAAACTCAATTTTTCCCTTTCTTTATTTTGCAGGGTTTTCTTTGTTTCATTTGAAGTCTATTCTGGTCACGCCAAGGAAATTATATGCTTATATATAAAATAGCCTTTTAAGGCTATTATTCCCTAAGCAACACATTTCTTGCTTTTTTCAACCAGCTTTTAAAATAATGCTCCCCGCCCCCATCCTGCCCCATGAAACTGGGGGTCTACAAAAGGAAGCTTATATGTGTAGGCTCTTCTTTTAGAATCACGGCTAAAGAAAGATATCTTGGAATGAAGACACAAGTGGGACCTGTATACAGAGACAGAGGAATTAAGATCATAAAGTCCATGTCTGGATCTCAATAGAGACAATAAATAATAAATAGAGACTATATATATATATATATATATATATATATATATATATATATATATAATCTTCCACACTGTAATACTTCCTTTCTTTAAAATACTTCCTTTCTTTAATTTCTTTGTGTATATGATATCTTGAGTTTAAAACTTTCTTTAGATTATTGTACCCTTTGAATGAATGATGCATCGTGGTAAATAGAGGGGTGGGTTGCTCCTCAAATATGTTAAGCAAAATTCTTGACCAGGCTCTTTAAGAAGAAAAACTCTGATATATAACACTTATGATTTTTATGATCTCACTATGCTCACATTTCTTACTCTATTATCGCTCTCTGGGCTCTCCATCTGATTTCCATAATGTATGTTCATAGTGCATATGTTTATTACAACAGATTGCTAAGTTATCATGGCTTTTCTGCACTTATATTTTCTACCAATTTAAAATTTTAAGAGACACCAAGGCAAATTTGACAGTTGCCTAATAAAGCTGAAATTCTGTCTACAATTGGAGTACCGTGGGACCCTGACTGCCTTTGGCTCGATAAATGCATGCTGTATGCTAGTGGTGCATTGATCAGAATGAGTCTGCCTGCAGTGAGCCCTGGGCATGCTCTGGGCCGTGAAACTTAAGGGGAGTGAGGGACGGTGTAATCATTGTGAGAGTAGCTTAGGTGCAATCGATCGATGCTCATGACACCAACAATGAACCTCTCTCTAGAGGGGCATATTGCAGTTGTGAAGTCAAGCAAGTATAAGTGTGATGGGGTGGAACTTCAATTTTTCTCCAAGTAAAGAAACTAGTCCAGAGGTCACAGCTGATGAATGATTAACTGCTCCATTCTTTGAGGTGTCTGCAAAGACAGGCTAGTATTTATGAAAACCTATTGATAATTCCATAAAAGGTTAATTCCTACATACACCTTAATTCTAAACAGACACCTTTTCTTTGGCTATTAGAGAAAGGAAATGAATTTAAAAGAAAACTGGCAAGGTACAATCAAACATTGGGAACAACTGCACTCAAAAATCTCTCTTGAAAGAAAATGCTGATGGTCCATTGGGTTTGGAATAGATGGGACCCTTAGAAGTTCCACAGTGTTGCTTCTTCCATAGTGCTTGAATGAAGTCATTTCAACCCATAGGTGGAACACCTCAGTGATGAGGAGCTTACTTTCTTGCATTACAATTTTATTTACTTGGAAATTGTACTGGGCTAAAATTTGTCTCTCTTTAACCTAGAGTTTTGGTCCTAGTTCTGACATTTAGAGCTACCATGCAGTTCATTCTAATCTTTCTTCTGAAATCTTTCAAATATTTGAATGTAGCTTTTAAGTTCCTGTTATGTCTTTACATGTCCAGTATTTGTTAATTCTAAAAATCCTCAAATGACATAATTTGTAGACACTTCATTATTTTTGTTGATATCCTTTGGATAATTCCAGCCTGCCATATCTTTTAAAAATGTAGAGCCTGGGACAAAATGCAGTATTCTGAGTTTGGAGGGAAAAATTCATAGTACATGGTAGTATACTTCTCCCCTTTTGTGTTTTTACTTCTCCCTCTTTTGATATCGATATTTATCTACAACTCAAGGTGTTATGTTTTGGTAGCCGTATCTCATTATCATTTTATGACAGGCATTTTATAAAACAAGAACTGCTCTTTTGTTAGGTCTCTCTCATTAGGAAATTATAAAGTTGAATTTTTGAGCCATTTGTTGGTCTTTATATTTATTTCCATCAAGTTGCATATTGTTAGATACAATCTATTTTCTAACTCAACAAGATTTTTTTAAATTGTTGTCAGTTATTGTCAATAAATGAATCTATCCCTTAAGTTAGAATCACCTATACAGTTAATAAAAATGCCTATCCATTTAGTAAAAATGCCTTGTGTGACTTAATCAGATAACTGATAAGAATTGGAAAGGGTAGGGTGAAGTATATGTCTCAGTTGGCACTTTACCTTGAGACTGATATCAATATATTAATTTACTGTTTGTGTATAGTTCATGTAACTGTGAATCTCCTGGATTCTACTATAATTCAGCCTCCAATTCTCCTAGAGAATCATAGAAAAATCGATCATATTTCTTTCTGGAATTCATCTATTTTATGTAGATTATTTTTTACAAATAAAAGAAATCTATTGCAAAGGAGATGAAATTGGCATGATTTGTTCTCAGTGAAGCCAATGTAGCTGCTAATAATTAGTTTAATTTGAAAAATGCCCACAAAATACCCATTTAAAAGTTTGTTTTTAAAATTTTGAAGAGATGAATAAAAGGAAGCGTGGAGGGTGGTAGGGACCAGGACACTTAGCAAAAAGAGTCATTGTGTTAGAACTACTTAAAGGACTCAATTCTAATTCTCACTTGTAGGAAAGATGAACATCCATTTTGTGTCTTAGCTTGAGCTACTATAAGAAATTATCATGGGCTGGGTGGCTTAAACAACAAACATTTATTCCTCACTAGAGGCTGGGAAGTGCAAGTTTAAGGGGCCAATAGATCTGGTGACTGGTGAGGGTCTGCTTTTTAGTTTGCAGATGGCAGTTTTCTTGTATCCTTACATGGTGGAGAGCAGAGAGAGAACAAGCTCTTCTGTCTCTTCTTATAAGGGCACTAATCCCATTCATGAGGGCTCTACTCTCATAACCTAATTATTTCTCAAAGGCTTCATCTTCTAATACATTCACACTGGGTGCTAAGATTTCCGCATATGAATTTTGGGGCACACAAACATTCAGTTCATAACATCTTGTCTCAACAAGATTGGTTCTGGGAGGAAGCCTGACCCTGAGGGATTCATTGCTGCGTTCTCCCTTGAGGAGCAGAGTAAACAAAATGCCAGAGCGGGAAGCAGGGAGATGGTGGCAAAGACTGATACAGCATAGCATGCTATAATTTCCAAAGTCTGCTTTCTCTCAGTTTTGAAAATTGGAGAGATTTTTGACTATGTTCAGTTTTTCTGAGTCCTATATTATTGTCTAGATATTTGCCAATAGCCATTCCGCAATTGCACATGGGTGTTCTTTCACTGCCTTTGCATATGTTTCATTTGTGCTTGAGATTTAAAGGTAATTTAAAGCAACTTGGGTTTCTCTTACCATTTCCTTGTCTACTTTATTTTAAGATTTTATTTATTTGAGAGAGAAAGAGAGAGAGAGAGCATGAGCAGGGGGAGGGGCAGAGGGAGATGGGGAAGCAGACGCTACCCGCCTCCCCTGCAGAGCAGGGTGCCCAACACAGGGCTCAATCCCAGGACCCTGGGATCATGACCTAAGCTGAAGGTAGGCATTTAAATGACTAAGCCACCTAGGCACCCCTCCTTGTCTACTTTAAACTCTGTCCCCTGGTAACCAAGTCTCTTCCATCATTTTCAGTTTGAGATCATTCTTTTTATTATAGAAGTGGAAATAAAATGGAAATTGAATAGCTTTGCTTTTTCTTTGCCTGTGGTTATCATTGTATCATGTATCTCCTACTCTGAGGCTATACCATCTCTTTTTCCAAGCACTTAAAGAAAGCAGATGTTCATTATATGCTAACTATGTAGTGGATATGGGGCTAGGTGTTTTATTTATTTTATTTTATTCAGTCCTTAAAAAACAATGTAGAGGTATTATTATTCTCATTTTACAAATGCAGAAACTAGGAGTGCCCTTCTAGCTCAATTGGTTAAACACCTGACTCTTGCTTTTGGATCAGGTCATTATCTCAGGGTCCCGGGATCAAGCTGCGCATTGGACTCCACATTCAGCAAGAAGTCTGCTTGAGGATTCTCTCTCTCTTTCTCTCTTCCCCTTCTCTCACTCTCTCAAGTACATAAATAAATCATAAAAATAAAACAAAACAAATGTAGAAGCCATAAACAGGAAATATTAGGTAAATTTTCCCGGGCCACACAGCTAAAGAAGCAACAAAGCCAGGATTAAAATCAGGTCTGTCTTAAAATCATTTACTCACAAGCAATTTATTCTGTAAAGTCATTTTAGAATTTTTAGCATTTTATTTTAAAGTCTCAGTGTAGGACTTTTGCCATCTTAATTATATTCTTCTTAATCTTTTCCTCCCAGGTCTGTGATAATGTGATTTGTCTGTTTCTGGCTCTAAGAGTTTCCTTCCATTTTTTTATACATCTTTTAAAAATATAAACTCACTGTTTTGATCTATCTATAGCTACACTGATTTCTTTTGATAATTCCCTGTGTTCCTTTATTTAGATTGTATTTTCAGGATGATTCTTTTTTTTTAAAGATTTTATTTATTTATTTGACAGAGAAGAGAGAGATCACGAGTAGGCAGAGAGGCAGGCAGAGAGAGAGGGTGGAAGCAGGCTCCCTGCTGAGCAGAGAGCCCGATGCGGGGCTCGATCTCAGGACCCTGAGATCATGACCTGAGCCGAAGGCAGAGGCTTAACCCCCTGAGCCACCCAGGCGCCCCAAGGATGATTCTTAAAAAACAGCTCATTCAGGGAACCTGGGTGGCTCAGTCATTAAGCAGCTACCTTTGGCTTAGGTCCTCATCTCAGGGTCCTGGGATTGAGCCCTGCATGGGGCTCCCTACTCAGTGGGGAGTCTGCTTCTCCCTCTCCTGTTCCCCCTGCTGTATTCCCTCTCTCGATATCTTTCTCTCTGTCAAATAAATAAAATAAAATCTTAAAAAACCAAAACAAAACAGCTCATTCCTCTTGAGCTACATATCTAAACTTTCAGAACTGATATCTTTGTAAATGAGTTTAGGTCATCAAGGCAAACCTATACTCATCTGGAGCCAATCCCCATGGATCTACTCTAGTTTTTTTCATAAACAGGATGCTGCATGGAAGTGGAAGCCATCCTAAAGGCTTCAAGTAAATAATAAATAGCCTGTGACCAGCCATCACAAAGATTGCAGATTGAATTTATTATAGTCACATAAAGTGTAGCACACATCTATACACAGTTTTCACTCAAAATCACCCATGTAAATTGATGACAGTTTATTGGTTAAACTGTCAACTGCAAGGGTGACACTTGTGTTGTGAAATGATAATTATCTGGCTAATTCTGATCCTTGATAGTGTTAGTGAAGAAAGAATAGATTAGAGGGGGTGACACATTGTACTTTACTTTTTAGATTAGAAGTTTGAACCGGTTGTTGCCAGATTATTATTTAGGCCTATTTTCAGACTTTCCTAGCCATGTTACCTAGGCAAAATTTAGGTTTTTTGAAAAAATCTAACCATTTGAAAAATGAATTTACCATTTTTTAGAACATAGCATGACTCTCAGAATTATTATTTTTTCATTTGTATTAAGGTTTTCTAATGAGAAAAAGAGCAGTTTTGCAAATACAATCAATAGGTACACTCACTTCCTACACTAATGTCTTTGTTTATATTTAAAGGTAGAGTTTTTGACTTCCCTGTCTTTTAAATAGATTCAACAGTTAATAAGTAGATGTAAATGTATAATTTTATAATTTTTCCTCAGTTGTCCTCATGGAAACTCTTTGGGAACTCCACATATCTAGAGGTAGCTCTTGGAAACACTGAAACATGTGTAGTACTTTAATTTCTTCATATCTATGTGTTCACTCTATGTATAAGATGTGAATTGAGACATAGAAACAGGACTAAGTGAAGCTCCTGCTTAGGATGGGCACTTGGCTCTGACCTGTGAAGTAGGAATAGTGATACTACTTACTTCACATAGTTTGGTGAGGAGTGGATGAGAACTCCTTATAGATAATAAAACTGTAAAGACATTAGTTCTCTAAAATTTGGCCAAACCTGATTTGAGCACACCTGATTGCCACTTTAGTCCCATGGAAATTGTACAGTATCCCTCTCAGGGCCCACATCCAGTTTCTGCAAATCCCTTGCTCTGATGTAATTCAGAGAGAACATCATCCCAAGTCAGGTATAGAAAAACATCCACAAAGGAGCTTCTCATTGAAAGATTGTGCCTCCAATGTAAATCAGTGCATTTTGTTCATTAACACAACTCAGGATAATCAGACCACAGAGCCAAGAATGTGTTGGAAGAGGTCCAGAATGCTCCAAATCCAGATAGATGGAAGCAAATTGGAATATGTCTGGAAACTAGAGTCTGTCTACTAAATACTACTTGTTTTCCCTGCAGTCACTGATTAGGAAAAAAATAGATTTTGTCCCCCACCCCACTTCAAAGAACTCTCACGTGAAGTCAAACAGAATCATCTTCCCTTGCTTTATATAGATCATAGGAAAACTCTCAAATAACCAATGCTGCATGCAATTATTTTCTCTTACCCTCTGTTCTTCCAAATGACACCACTTGGCAGGAGGTTTTGCCACTTTCAGAAGGTTCAGGGCCTGAGTGGGTAGCAGACTGCCTCAGTGGAAATTTATCATGTAGAATAATTCATTGAGCCATATGTTCCAATGAATATATACAGAATGTTGTAAATACTTCCACTGAATTTCTCATTTTCTACCAGAGGGAATCCATCTTTCACATTTTCCAGCAGAGCACTTGACTGCAGATGTTAGAAAATATTTTGCTTTAAGTTTTGTTCTGACTGTTCCCTCTGGTATGATTTACCTGGTTTTTATTTTCTGCTAAAGTCTAAGCTCTGTGTGAATATTTCATTTAGAAATGCCATAAACTCTCTTGGGTATTCTCTGGCTGATTATTTCCACCAGAATAATCTCTCCTGGCATTTGCCTATGGTAATGGAGTGACAATGTCTCATATACCACCTGTTTAGGCACTAGTTCCCATGCAGTGCAGGAAAGTATTTGATTTTAACCCTGATTTCAGGCAGCATAAAAAGATGTTCTTCTGTCAGAGGTCTTTGATACAGATTTGGTCTTGGTCAGAAAGTCTAGTCCAGGTGCCCCTTCTACCTCCATTTTCCCGATCGAGCCCGTGGCCTTCTCCCTGAAAGACATTAACATCAGTTGTGTTAGCTCAATCTCAACTCGGTCAGCTGAGATTAACTGTCTAAATTTTGCTTAGTGACCAGGAGGAGAGGGAGTTAATATTGGGGTATGGGTCCTTTTAGAGGAGTTTGTCTTAGACTGGGAATTTTGGAGGCAAGCATAAAAAAACATAGTCTGGAACTGGAAAGAGAATTAAGAAGGAGGTAGGAAAAAACAAGGAATAATTGTGTCTGCCTCTATTTTGTAGGGGAACGTGAGGATAGTTTGTGAGCCACTGAAGATTGTTTCCTTTTGCTTTTTCCATGCGTGTTTATAGTTAGTTTCCAAAGTATGAATTTGGATGTCAAGACTATTTCAAGACCTTAAAAATAGAGAATTGTCCTTATTACTTGGTTGTCTCCCTAGTAAACATTATTCTAACCTCCTCCTTTCCAACCTGCTTCATCCATCAAATGTAGCTCCGTGTTCCATTCAGGATAGAAGAGGAAAAATAGAAAAAGATAAAAGGGAATCAAAAATAGGAGGGTAAACTGGTAATGAATGCCACAGAGAAAGTAAGTCAGTTATCTTATTTATCATTTTTATTATAGATCTTAAAGATCTCTTAAAACCTATTAACCTTCTTCGAATTCTAAGAGCTGCCAATGCTTTGGAGAAGATGGGTTCATATGCTAAATGAAGAGAAAGGAGACAGAGGAGGTAGAGTGTAAATTGGTTGTGGTTGGAAAGATAGCAACTTACATGTGAAACATAATTTAGGTGTTTGATTATTCATACTTCATTTCTCTCTGTGAGCATGTGGTAAAACCTAAACAAGAGAATTGGGAACTAAATCACTCTCAAGTATGTATCCGTTATAATTTTCTAATACAGTTAATAAAACATACCTTTTAATTTTTCACTCTCCCTGCTTTCTTCAGTTGTCTAATAAAGGAGCATTCCCTCCCATTCTTTTGTCCCCTGCAGTGATCTGTTAATAACCCAGGGAAAAAAAAACACTTGCCATTGGTTTACTACAATTGTGTGAAAGAAGCTAGTGACAGCAGACACAGCTGCTACCAAAAAAAGACAGTTTGTTGGCAGCCTGACAGCTGTTGACTGTTTGAGTGTTTAAGTACCAAGGCCCTGAATGCCCTGCAGTAATCCTATAGAAATACTGGAAACTCTCCAAGTTTAAGGCACCAAGGATGTGACTGTCATGCCTGCTTCTGCCTTCTTTTATCAAATGTCATTTTATCTTATCAAGTTAATGTCATTTCTGAGGCAGAAAACAAGGGCAGAAAAGAAGGTGCCTTCTAGAAAACAAATTCAAAATGGCACCTGGCTCTCTGGTACCATGACTGTCCACAAAGTTGTAATTAATGATATAAGATCAGGAACCTGGAATTCATTTTTAAAATCCTGTTGCTACTATTATTTAAACCAGTGGTAAATGTGCTTTCTTCTCCTTGAAATTGCCCAGTGTTCTGCATAGTAAAAACCAAATAAAACCATTGTAAAACTCGTTTTATTTTAGAATTTCACAAATCTTCAGCATAGAAATGTTAGATTATCAAATAAGAAATTTTATAGTTGGCCACATCATGAGGAAAACAAGAAAAGATGAGATTCTGCTTTAGAGTTTGAGACCTAAAATTGAGGAATCTGTAAATATGTCCACAGCTTTTGTTGCACATTAATATAGAATAATTGGAAATAATACACATTTCTATAATGTGCATTTTTATAAGGTAAGTCTGGTTTACCAATTAGGTAATGAGTAACTCATTAGGTTATGAGTAAAATCTTTTAGCCAGGAGTTGCTCGAATAATATATTTGTCCTGATTCTGCATCATCCTTTAGTTTCTTGCTGCATCTCAAGCTGAATCAGGCTTTTTCATGTTGTGCTGGTCTCTTTCTTGTAGAGCAAAGTGCTATACTAATTGAAAAGAATTTTTAGTTTATTTGCATGCAATTGGTTAATGTTCGGTCTCCAGGACACATCAACTTCTCCTGCACTAGCTATTTCTGTGTCTATTTGTTATCACACATAATTGCACGATGCTGGAGAGACAGTTCTTTATGTGCTCTTCAAAATGCATGTAAATGTCTCCAGAAAAAAAATGTTTACTGCAGCTGCAATGGGAGGAATTTTTTTTCCAGCCTCCCTGATGTTAGAAGAAAATAAGAATAACTTCTGATTAGATTTCTACCTGGGAGACTTGACTTCATTACTCAAAAGATTTGCCTCTCTGATTGTTTCTCACAATCAAACATCAAACCACCTCTCCATGTAGGACCTGGAGTTAAGAGATATTTTCTTGTTGCAATTTAGGATTTGCCGCATAATTCAATCCCTGTTGCATGTGAGTTACATGGAGTACTATATTAAGCATTGCTGGGTAGTCCAAGAGCTGATTCTTAAAGCATTATTAGGATTTGAAGAAGTTGGAGTATTAAAAGAAGAATTATAAGCTCATGAGATCTTTCCAGTAAAATCTCATAGGAGATGAGTACGGTAGATAATTGTTAAATGGTGAGCAATCTGTGTTGGCTGGAGTAGAGGTACTTGACAGTATTGGAAAGAGAAAGGAATAGGTTGCCGAATGTCCCTGTGTCATGGAGGACTTAATTTTGGACTTCTTTCAATAAATCAAGGATCCATTCAGTGCCATGTTAAGAAGATTCACTTTGTAGCACCACCAATAAAGGACTTGAATGGGAGAGAAACACCAGCCTATCTCTGCTTCAGAGAAGTAGCTGTCTGTTAGAGGTGTCTGTAAATTGTGTGAGAGATACACACAATTTAGTAGCCTAAGGTAAGATGATGACATTAGGAATAAAAAGTAGGGGCTAAGTCAAGCAGAGAAAGTTAATTACCGTATGGTTTCGCTTACTTGTGGAGAATAAGGAAATTGGAGGAGGAAATCTGAGGGGGAGATGAACCATGAGAGACTGTGGACTCTGAGAAACAAACTGAGGGTTTTGGAAGGGAGGGGAATAGGGGATAGGGTGAGCCTGGTGGTGGGTAGTAAGGAGGGCATGTATTGCCTGGAGCACTGGGTGTGGTGCATAAACAATGAATCTTGGAACACTGAAAAAATAAAATTAAATTTTAAAAAAGTAGGGGATAAATATAAAATAAATAAGGAGGTTTCATTTAAAAAGTTTGACCGTTTACCTGTATCCACACAGTCTCCAACAACAGTGATGGAGAATTTAAATATAAACCTGAAGTTTTCCACTTGTGCAATTGTGGTAGTTATTTCTAAAAACAAGCCAGAGAACAGCACTAAGATCTAAGGATCGAGAGAGATAAGTTTGCTTTTAAAATATATTGTATTTGAAGTTCCAAGGAAAACATCTAGATGAAAATGTCAAGCAGGCAGCTGGAAATGTTTGCCTAGGGCTTGGGAGAGAGAACAGAGTTGGCGATATAGATTTGGAAGTGGACAGTGTCGGGGTGAATGAGATTTCCAGGGAAGGAAACAGTATTCCTATACATATGAGCTATTCATTGGCTTTGATGGTTATTTAAAGGATATGTTTTATAGGATTAAGTGACTTTGGTTGGTCAATGCCTCACTAAGTGACATACCAAGAAGCACATGAAGAGTGTGGGAAAGAGGAAGGGAACATATGGACATCTTTTACTGATGGAAGCAAATATGTATAAAGTTCCAAATATGGAACCAATCATATAAAGAGCTCACCAAATTATTAGAGAATATTATCCAGTTTCCTTGGCATTTTTTGTTTGTTTTGCTGCTTACTTGTTTTTGTATTGTATTTTTCTTTCTCACCATAGCACATACCCTCCCCAATGTCCATCACCCAGCTACCCTATCCCTCCCACCACCCTCCTGTCTAGCTTGTATTTGGTTTTAAGATGAAGAGGATTTTGCTTGAACTGTTATTTAAACAAAAATTTTTTTTGGTCCTTCATGAAGGATGTGGCTCTATACAAACTACTCAAAATACTTGTTTTTAATTATTACATAGATCTGGATTATATTTAACTGCTGTACTTTTATGAATTAAAACATTTTAGTAGTATAAACTGAATTGCAACACAGTTCATATTTTGGAATTACTGTTTAATTTTTTCCATATGAGTATAGGTGACTTTTGCAAGTTTAAAAGATAAATAGATGATGGAGTATTTGATAACTACTTAATTTCACTCCATTTAATAATTTAAATCCCTAAATTGTTGAAAAGCATGGGATATGTTATAAAAGAAACTTTCAGTTATTCAGAAATTAATGTTTTCTTTAAAAATGCTTTGTTATTTTTCTTCAGTTTTATTGAAGTTTAACTGACAAATAAAAGTGTATACTTAAAGTAAACAACATGATAATTTGATATACATATATGTTATAAAATGGTTGCCACAATCAGGTTAATTAACATATCCATCACTTCACATAGTTACCACTTCTTATTTTTTGTGGTGCAAATGCTTAAGATCTACATTCTTGTCAAATTTCCAGTGTACAGTACAGTATTATTAGCTATAGTCACCATACTGTTCATTAAATCCCCAAAATGTGTTCTTATAACTGAAGACTTGTAACCTTTGACCATTATCTCCCCATTTCCTCCATCCCTCAGTCTTTGCTAATCACAATTCTGTTTTCTATTTCTATGAGTTTGACTTTTTGTTTTGTTTTGTTTCAGTTGCCACATACAGAGATCATAGAGTATTTGTCTTTCTCTGTCTTCCTTCCCTTAGTCCTCTAGTTCATCTGTGATTTTGCAAATGGCAGGATTTCCTTCTTTGCTGAATAAGATTCCCTGTGTGCATGTATGTATACCACATCTTTATCCATTCATCTGTTAACAGACACTTTGGTTATTTCCATATCGATTGTTGTGAATAATGTAGCAGTGAACAAGGCAGTGCAGATATTTCTTCAAGATATTGATTTCATTTTCTTTGAATATATACTCAGAAGTGGGATTGCTGGATCATATGGTAGCTATATTTTTAATTTTTGGAGAAACTGCCATATTGTTTTCTATAGAGGCTGCACCAGTTTACATTTCCACCAACTGTGTACAGGATTCTCTTTTCTCCACATCCTTGTCAGCACTTGTTGTTTCTTGTCTTTTTGATAAAAGCCATTTTAATAGGTGTTAGGTGATAATGACTTGTTATTTTTAATTTAAGACCTTGTTGAGGCTTGATTTAAGGAAATAAATCTAATAATCCATATTTTATTTCAAGAGAGGCTGACCTGTGCAAGACACACTTTTTAAAATAACTGACTTTGCAGAGCTACTCAGTGTAAAAGTAAAATTCTCTCTAAACTTTTCCAGTTAAATAGCAGGCATTAAATACAGCCAGATTGGCATTTCTGTATTTAGCCACTAATCTAAATTGGGATATGTGAGGCTTCATAAAATGGTAGAAACCAAACAAAACAAAATAAACAAACAGAAAAACTTTCTTACCCCTAAACTTAATCATTTAAAAAATCCCCGAGCTTTTGGAAATTAATGCTTTTGCTCATTTTTTCCCTCTAAGCAAGTGCATTTGGGATGAGTATTTGTGTTCCGTGCTGAATAAAAACCAAACACAAAGTTGTTGTATAGCACTCTTAAATAAGAGTGCAGAGTTATGCTTCTGTAGGCCCACTGCTGGGTGTCTGTCTTGTCTGTTGGCATATGTTTAGCCACCCACTTATATTTAGGAGGTAGTTGTATGTAATATCCTCAAGGAAAGTTTGATTGCTACTAAGAGGAGGGAGTGGTAATTGTGTAAGTGACAATCTCTTTAAAGAGTCAGAATTGAGTTACATACTGTAAGGTATTAGGGATTGTGACATATTGATGCTAACCACTTATGTTATTAATATTATGCCTGCTGGCTTGGCGGATTTACACTACCTCCTTATTAGTTTCTTCTCAGCTTTACATTCTAAACTATGGTACAAATGGGAAGTTGCTTTTGAAGAGACTTACAGCACAATACCATGCTTTCCACCCATGATTCAATCTGTGAATATATACAAAGGTTATCAAAGAACTTCAAAAATAGGTTCTTACAAAAAAAGCCCTATTTTAAGGAGGTTTACTGTCAGGAAAACTCACTAAATACTGGTAGTCTTTGCACTTTTATTTTTCTGCTGTAATATCTGTAATTAAAAATTTTCAGGGGCTCCTGGGTCGCTCAGTGGGTTAAAGCATCTGCCTTCAGTGCAGGTCATGATCTCAGGGTCCTGGGATCGAGCCCCCCATTGGGCTCTCTGTTCGGCAGGAAGACTGCTTCCCTCTCTCTCTGCCTGACTTTCTACCTACTTGTGATCTCTCTCTCTGTCAAATAAATAAATAAAATCTTTAAAAATTTTTTTTTCAAACATTATAAATAATAATTATTCAGAGATATTAATAATAGCATTATTTTTTTAAAAGATTTTATTTATTTATTTGACAGAGAGAGAGAGAGAGATGAGAGGCAGGCAGAGGGAGAAGGGGAAGCAGGCTCCCCGCTGAGCAGAGAGCCGGATGCGGGGCTCGATCCCAGGACCCTGAGATCATGACCTGAGCCGAAGGCAGAGGCTTTAAACCACTGAGCCACCCAGGCGCCCCTAATAATAGCATTATTAATCAAAATACTTTTTAATGTGATAATTTTAGTTTTATTGTTTCATTTTTAATCTAGACTATTTTGTCATTTGCCTTAATGCATAGATGAAAATAGGCTCAACAGCTATATAAATTTACCAAATGTCTATATTTTTATTCTTTATTATCCTTTGCGAAGGAGGGAAAATAGGTATTTGCATCTTCAGAAATCACTCAGGATTCAATATAATGAGTACAGACTTTTGCATTATTTAATGGAAGTCCTTTCCATTTTCTGTACTATATTTGAAAGGGACTAAGTAGAAAATACAATATTACACATTAGGAACTTTGCTAATAATATATTTACTCATGCTGCATTGTTGACTTGCCAATATTTCAAATAATACTATGCTCTACCACTTTTGAATTACTGATGTCCGTAGTAAAGTATAAAATGCAAGAATTTACCACCTTATAATGCAGTATTATTAATTTTTCAAATTCTCTCTGTTATTAATAACATCAGCATTAATCCTGAAATAAATTAAATAGTAACTTTCCAGTTATTTGAATTACCAACATAAGCTATTGGGTTTGTGGCAAAAAGTTTATACTTCATATCTCTCACTTGCTGTTTAAATTTAAAACCCCTTTGGCTATTGCCCTAGTGTGGCTTCCCAGAAAGCAGAGCATAAGACATGAAGCAGAGCCCAGGATGTAGGTAGTTTATTCAAGGAATTACTTCAGGGAGGAAGAGGGAGGGGCAGGAAGAGTGAAACAGGAAAGGAAGGACAGCACAGGGATGATTATGGGCTTGGCCACAGTGAGGGATGACATTGCTTTTTTCCCATGGGACTTACTGAGGAGCCTATGACATGATACTCAGAACTCTCTGTTCAAGTAATCAAAGAGGAAAACATTGATCTATTGGTTTCCATTCCCCATTGGTCAAGGGTGAGGTCGTGGACAGAAGTTAATTCCTTTGCATTTCTGGATAAGACATGAGTGCTAGTGGGTTCTGTTGGGTCTTTCTGAATATTGGGATTATAAGGGCTCTGGAGCAGAAACAAGAGAGGTATGGTACATCATGTGGGTGCTGTCAGGTTGCACTGGTAGGGATCAGGTAGAAGCCTACTTAGAACTGATGTCTAAGGCAGGCACTGGAGTAAGAGGTAAAGCCAATAGGATTTAAGTGGGCAGGGGTTGGGTGGGAATGGGGGTTAGAGGCGTCTGACATGGCTGTTTAGATGTTATAACTGATATTGTGACTTCATAACCTGCTGAATTGTATACATAAAAATCTAATAAGATGTACATGTGAATAATTTCATTGTATTTTCATGTTCACTCTGTTGTCTCTTCCCTAAAGATGGGCAATTTCTATCCTGACTCTCCTCTTCTTGTTTATGGCACTGGCCTAGCCATTAATCTGGGCATCAGCATGGTCTTTCTCTTTCAGTCCCCATATCTAACTATTCACCAAGTCTTGAAGGTCTAAAGTACAAAATATTACTCAAATTTATCCTTTCCTTGTGATCTCTATTAGTATGGTTCTCATTAGTGGCTGATTACTTGGGGCATCTTTCTTTTTTGTTTATGATGGTCTTAGGCAATTAACCATATAAAATAATTTATACTCTCTTAGCAAGCCTTGACAATTCACCATGATTAGTGGGGAAAGTAACATTGCTTATAGAGATTTCATTGAAAAGATGATTATTAGACTATGAAATAATCTATTGGGTTATGGGAGACCAGAAACGTTGGAAAAGTGGAATGAAACAAAGGGCATAGAAGGTGATTCTTATCACAATGTTTCATGAGATTTGCAAAGGTATACACTTCATATTTATCTCCTGCAATGAAGCCAGGGTCCATATATTTTCTATGTGTGAAGTTTGAATTTTGATGTATTGATTATAAAACATTCAGAAAAAAGGCAAGTAACTTTTGGAGACTAAGATATTCAGAGCATATGAAGAGATCAATGTGAAAATTATAGTATTTGTCAACTGTATTTTGAATAAATCAGATGGAAATGTGTGCAACATTCTTAAGAAAGATTCTGCAAATATCATTGGGGGTAAGAGTAGTGCCCATTTTGTAGGGTTATTCTGAGGATTAAATGAGTTAATACATGCAAAGTACTCCACACAGGTTTTGATACATAGTACATGTTCAGTAAGTTATTATTATTATACCACTGTTCCTATTGTAGCTGAATATTTAAGATTTTCCAAGTTCAAATTAAGTGGTCAAGAACATAAATACGTGTGATTCTTCAAAAGATTTTTCTCTTTTTCCTTCAAATATGTAATTTGTCTAAAGTAATCCCTTGCTCTGTGTGTGTATATTCATGTATGCATGTGTGTGGCAAGGGGGTGTTTACAGAATTATCTACTATTTAACTTAACAAACTATAGAGGAATTATTTCTACTTTTTGTGTGTCGGAACCTCAAATTGTTAGCTACAGCAAGTGGTCATCCTAATGACCAAATCATGAAATAAGATTCTTGATTGAGGGGCACAGAAATTCCTTTTTTCTTCTATATCTTTTTTTAATTGTTATATTGTATGCCTAAGTTATGAGGAATTCCCTTCATATTTTCTAATTTATTGATATAATTATTTTACTTTTTTAAAAAACATTTTCTATATTTATCTGACAGAGAGATAGAGAGCACAAGTAGGCAGAGTGGCAAGCGGAGGGAGAGGGAGAACCAGGCTCTCCGCTGAGCAGAGAGCCCAATGCAGAGCTCAGTCCCAGGACGGGATCATGACCTGAGCCAAAAACAGACACTTAACCGACTGAGCCACCCAGGCACTCCAATATAATTATTTTCTGATTAAATGTAAGACTGGTTGAAACAGTAATCAGTGAACTCCAAAAACAGCCTCATTAACACTTTTTTGAAAAAAATTTTGTGGTAGTTGTGGTAGGAAGAAAGCAACTGTTAAACTCATTGTCCAGTTGTTTTCCTGAAGAAGACCAAGAACACACTTGCCTATCTGGACCTGACTTACATCAGCAATTCTATTTAAGGTGAGTTGCTTTCAGTTTCTTCTGGCTAGAAGACTTAGAGTGAGAAGGGTCATAATTACTCTGTTACTAAGTACCACTTCTAAAGTCTTTTCATTGGCACACCAACCTAATATAATCAAGATGTCAATCAATGCATTTCTTAGTCCAAAAGACTTCCCTTGAAAATCAGATAACAACAAACACTTCAGTCTAGCCAGCTTTCCTACTTACCAGCAGACTACAAAGGGTGATCATGGGGGGTTTTGTAAATGAAAAGTCTCACACCCTTAATGCATCCAGGCAGGAGATAATTCTGAGGTGGAATTTTGCAGAAACCATGTGAAATATTAACAAAAGATTCTAAGATACTACCCAGGTAGCTCCAGGAAGCACAAGTGTCGCTCACCATTGACTGTTATCACCTCCTGCCTATCCAATCAATACATGAGTCTAAACAAATAAATTCTTGGTTCTCTAAAAGAAAAAGTTTTCTTTTTCTTCTCCAATGTATAAAGTATTAGTAAAAAATGAGTAGTAACTAAGAGAAAAATATAAAGTAAAATTATCATTAGTACATTTCTGATAATGACATTAACTATAAAACTTTCAATAATAATTTGGAGCACTTCCAGGCAATGTGGCCTCACAGTGGTGACTGGTGAGTCCTCACACAGGTCTCATTACTGTTAACAGGAATCGTGAGTGTTATTCCATTCAAAGTATTTTGATAATTTATTCCACAGAGTCTTGCACATTGTAGAAACAGGAGGTCATTGGTAACACAGAATTCGAAATGAAAGTTAGCATGAAAAAAAAATCCATATTTTGATAGGGAAGCAACTTGGGAGCAAAATAATATCCTTGGCTGCAGAAATGTGGATAACCAAATGGATCCTTGATCCCTTAAATTTCTCCGGCTTGAGCATTATCAGATAGTATTTGATACTGCTGACCAGAGTGTGGTTTATGCCCTATATAGAAAAAACAAGCAAACAAAGAGTAGCATTAACATGCTATTTTTGAGATGAAGGATGAAGTAAAAATTCATTAAAACCCCAAAAACTAAAAAAAGATAGCAAAAAGAAAAACACTCCAAATTTCAATTTTAGATTGTTTTAGATTTCTCATAAAACACTTAAGCTTTAACCAAGACAAAAAGAAATCTTTAACTATATTATTTACTTTATCAATATTTAATTTGAAGCATTTTTATTCAAATTTTGGGCACTTTCTCCTTGTAAATTATCAAATGTTCTCTATGCGATCCTTATATTTCTATATAAGGGCCCTTATATCTCCTGATTTAATGGATTATTATTTTTAAAAGATTTTTTATTTATTTATTTGGGCCCTTATATCTCCTGATTTAATGGATTATTATTTTTAAAAGATTATTTATTTATTTATTTGACAGAGAAAGAGATCACAAGTAGGCAGAGAGGCAGGCAGAGAGAGGGGGAAGCAGGCTCCCTGCTGAGCAGAGGGCCCTACGCGGGGCTGGATCTCAGGACTCTGAGATCATGACCTGAGCCGAAGGCAGAGGCTTTAACCCACTGAGCCACCCAGGTGCCCCTTAATGGATTATTTTTGATAAAAATAATATGTATTGGGTTGAATACTTCTCTCTCTTCCAGTGCTCCTGTCAAGTTCCCCAGAAACCTGTGAATGTGTATTGGGAAGTAGAGTCTTTGAAGTTGTCATCTTGTTAAGATGAGGTCATATTGGATTAAGATGGGTCCTAAATCCAATATGACTGCTGTCCTTATAAGAAGGGGAAAATTAACACACAGAAATACAGACACAGAGAGGAGAATGCCATATGAAGACTGAGGGAGATTGGAGTGATGCCTATATAAGACAAGGAACACCAAGGGTAACATCTTTAGTTTTAGGTTTATGAACACAAATTATAATGATAAAAACATTTTTTTCCATTTTACATAATTTATATCCTCCAGTTACTTTTGTATACACATATGCCTTCAGTATTTGCCCACTTATGAACTTTAAGATGAAAAGATAATGTCACCTGTTCTTTTAGCAAAATAGGATAGTTCAGGCTCTCGTCTCAAAATATTGGGATGATGAGGTCCTTTCTGGTGCGTGATTAAGCAGATAAGAACAGTATATTCCTCTTTTGTTTTTCAAAAATATTGTTCACTCATTGATCTTGAATTTGAGAAAATTCACATAGAATATCATCATCAGAAGGTCCTACTCTGAGATCTTACTTACACCATCGGTTTCATCATATTCTAATCTAGAGCTGCTTTGTCATTTACATTCCTCTTCTGATTCATCTAATAATTATGAATCATCATCTTATGTCAATTTTCTTCTCTTGTCAGTGTGAATAGAAAATAAAATTCTGCATTCTCAATTGAGTTCAATGAAAACTAAAAACATACCACAAGTCTGTGTCTCCAGTCTTCTTTTACCTTTTCTTAAAAGATAATGATGTAATACTTTGGTCAATTCAATATGAAAATTAAAGGATGCTGTGATACTGAGGCTTTGTTTTACTGTTGCATCAAATTTCTAGATGATCCTATCATTGTTTTCTTATTTTAATATTCCTTAGCATTGCTGAAAATAATAATAATCAATGATGTAATTCTTAGAATAAAGAATAGCAAATTGTTTCAAGATAAGAAGTATCTTAGATTTATAAAAAGGTTAAATGGACCCATATTGTAATTGTGAGATAGAATGGATTTTTTTAAAGTAAATTTTCTCTTTGCAAGAGCTTTAATAAAGAACAAAAGAAGTATATCATGGAATACCAATCCATACAAATAGTTTGAACTTCTCATCAGAGAAATTAAAAAACCAAAATTGGAGCTAATGGACACTAATGATATACCAAGGGATAAAGGAATGAAGATAAGGGGTCATCAGATAACATATTTCAATAGATATCAAAATAAGGGTTAAAAGTCTTTTCCTCAAGAATGTTGCCTTGGATATCCCAGACCAAAGGGGAAAAAAAAAGGATCCTCCATGATATGTTCTTATAGCATCATGTACTTCTCCTTAGCAGCAATAATCACAATTCAAGTCAATAATCTGGCTAAAGCCTATATCTTCCACCAGTCTGTAAGGTAGGAAATTTATTATGGATTCATGCTAGTATTTACCCAGCACAGAACCTGGCTCATATTATTGCCCATAAAGAATTAGTGAATGAAAGTTAATGAATGTTAGTGAATGAGAGGCCATTTTGTTCACCCACCTGAACAAGAGGTCATATGAGCAAGAATATGTTTCTTACCTTCAGTAAAGGGAAACATATTCTCTTTCAAGATAATCTCTTGCATTTCAGAGAGCTCAGACTGTTATATTAGTATCAAAAAGACAAGAAATAAGCTTTGGCAAGGATGTAGATAAAAGGGAACATTTGTACACTGTTGGTGAGAATGTAAATTGGTACAGCCACTAGGGAAGAACAGTATGGAGGTTCCTCAAAAAAATTAAAAACAGAACTACCATATATTCTAGCAATTCTACTTCTGGGTATTTGAAGAAAACAAAATTCTATAAGATATGTATACCTCTATGTTCATTGCAGCATTATTTACAATAACCAAGATATGGAAGCAACCCAACTGTCCACAGATAGATGCATAGGTAAGAAGATGTGTATTGTGTGCATGTGTACACACAATGCAATATAGATATATGCATAATGGGATATTACTTAGCCGTAATAAACAATAAAATCTTGCCATTTGTGACAATATGGATGGATCTAAAGGGTATTGTTCTAAATGAAGTAAGTCAGACAGGGAAAGAAAAATACCATAAAATTTCATTTATATATGGATTCCAAAAAACAAAACAAATGAACAAACAAAACAGACACAGACTCATGAATATAGGGAAAAAACTATTGGTTGCCAGTGTGGGGGGGAAATGGATGAAATAGGTGAAGGGGATTAAGAGGCACAAACTTTTAGTTATAAATAAGTCACAGAGATGCAACATACAACATAGAGAATATAGTTAATAATATTTTAACAACCTTGTATGGTGACAGATGACAATAGGCTTGTGGTAATCATTTCAAAATGCATATAAATGTTAAAACACTTGTAATATACCTGAAACTAATATAACATTGCATGTCAAAAATACTTCAATTAAAAGAAAACTTAGGCTACGTAGTTTTGGAGCAGGCTTCTGGGTTTAAATTCTGCCTAAGCCCCTGACTAGTGTGACTTTAGACAAACTATGCAACCTTTATGTTTCAGGCTCCTCAACTTTAAATTCGACATAGTATTAGTACCATCTTATAAGATTGTTGTAAGGATTAAATGACTCATTGTATTGTACTTACAATAATTTCTGGCCCTTGGTAGGCGATATAAACATTTGCTGTTATCATCATCTTCATCATCATCATCAAGTTTATTATTATTATATTGACTTGAGATCTGACCACCTAGTACTTCTACCAATTATTCTCATTCTATTTTTAGAGACTCAAAACCAATGTTTCCTACATAACAGTCAGCCAACTACATGAAGTTGGCTTTTTTCCTCCTCCTTAAACTGAATATCCTCATTGCTTCAGTTTTCCTTAAAATATTGTTTTCTCTTTCCTCATTAGTGTAGTCACCTGAGTCTGAATGCTTGACCATAATTTGACTTCTTCTCCAAATTCAATGTCAAGTACTGAATGCTATGCCCTATGACTTGTCTAACCAGCCTAGAATAGTCCAACTCCCTCCTTTGAGTCAAACGTTTTTGGTCCATCACTAAATTTTGGGATTTATGTTATCTAATTTGTCAGACAGAGTTCATTGTTGAGTTTACAGAAGGTGCAGTTAAATAACATTTTTGCATTTTTTTTCCTTCTTGCATGAGTTCCAAGATGTATATATTCTACATTCTAAGCTCCCAGAGTTTTAATTTTGGTTGGGTAGTTTACATCAAATAATAAAAATTGCATTAAAATTTAAATTTTTTTCACTTAGATTATTTTTTTTAAATATCAAAACAAACTTGTATGGTAGAGACTTTTGAGGGAACTGGGATAAAGAAAGGTCAGGTAATGTTCCCAGGATAATATAACCAAGAGATGACAGAACTGTCATTATTAACAAAAATAATCTTATTCTTTACCATATGACATATCACCTTTCTATAAATAGTTATTATTATGATTCATATGATTAGATATGGCCTTTGGCTAGATTTACTATCCCTTCTGGCTTTATGTCATCAACTTGCCATCAGTGTCCTCATTTTGCATATTATTAAAGTTGAACTAATTAGGACAGGGTCAATGAGGATTGTCTCGTGGACATTCTTTTAAACATCTCCTTCCAAAGGGCCATGTTCCCATTAATTCTTAGCCTTGTGATGACCGTTGAAGTTGTCTACCTAAAGGTTCTATTCTTTAGCCCCATTGCTTCATCTTGCCTGCAGGAATATTTTGAGAAATTTTGTAAAATATCTATTGACATCCAGAAACACTATGTCTTAAAAATTTCTGACCTTTGAGAATGGCAACCCTGTCAAAAAATAAAATAAAGCAAAATAAATCAGTAAGTCTATTTAATAGACTGAATATTCTGAATCTATCCAGCTTCTTATAATTAAATTTTACAATTTTTAGCCCTTAAAAATATTTTTAATGGTTATTTCAAGAATCATTTCTATGATTAATCTTAAACTTGTTAGTTTATAATGTATAAGTCACCTTCACTTTCTTTTTTTATGATCTAAACTCATTTTGTCCTTTTCTAGCCATCTAGTTCCTTTCTCATACTCTGTTCAGATCTTTTAAGATTAACCCCCAAACATCCTGCCAGGCAATCAGCCAGGCCAGAAACTATAGGCTCATTTAGATATTTGACTTAAAGTTTGACAGTGGTTTTTGAAAATGATTTCCACTCTGAGGTTATTTTGTCTGCTAGAGGGGTCAGGAGTAAAATATAACATGAACATTTCATTAACAAAAAAGTGTCTAATTTGTGTTCAGGGTTGTCCTTATTAGACAAATAAGACTTATTTCTGGATCTCTATGAGTTCCCAATCTGTGGAATCATCAGCTAATATTTGTACTTTGCATGGTACCAAACATGTTAGCATACATTTCCTCAATTAGTTCTGCTTCCTGTGCCATTTCTCCTCTTCTTTCTCCTTTTCTTCCTTCTCCTCTTCTGTCTTTCTTTTTTTAATTTTGGCATTACTCCTCTTTTTTTTTTTTTTTTATACTCAGATACACCTGAAATTTTCTTTTCTTTTCTTTTTTAGCATTTTCTTAAATCTAAGTTGATTTTATTATAGTCTATATTAGTTTTTTATTGCTTCTGTAACAATTTATCACAGACTTTTTGGCTTAAAATAACACAGGTTTATCATCTTATGGTTCTGTAGTTTAGAAGCTCAACACTGACCCCACTGACTTAGATCAAGGTGTAGACAGAGCTACATCTCTTTTTGGAAGTACTAGTGAAGAATCTTTCTTTTCCAGCTTCTTGAAGCCACCCATATTCTTTGGCTCCTTTACTCCATCTTCACCATCGACAATGGCAGATTTGTTACTATTCACCTCACATCTCTTTGATCTTTCTTTTGTAGCTGCATAACATTGTGATCATAGCAGGGAAAAGTTCTCTGTGTCTTCATGTCATCAGATTGGGTTTACCTTGATAATCCAGGATAACATCTCCATCTCAATTTAATGACATCTGCAAAATTTCTTTTGCCATAAAAGGTTAAGCTAATATAGGGTCCAGGGATTAAAATGTAGATATCTTTGGAGATCATTGATTAATTTTGCCTACTACACAGTCTAACTAGCAGGTCTGCATTCTTGCCTTGGTAATACCTTACTTCCTTTTATATATTTTAAAAATATCTGATCATATTGAAGAAGATCAGTTGGGAGAATTTAGTGGGTTATTAAGGCACCTTCAACTTTTCTTCACAATTGAGCTAACGTGTTCTGACTTAATTGAAATCTTGGTTTTGCATCTCTTCAACTTTTTTGAAATATCTTTTCATTTAGAATCTCAGGCCATTGTCCTAATATTTTTGAATTATTTGTTGTCTCAGTTGCAGAATTCTCAGAAATTTGTAGCAATAGTAGTTTCCCTCTTTCCTATACCTAAATTTGATCAACCTTGAAAAACAAATTCCCATAGATTCACTCAAATTGTACTTAAACTAATTGGAGGTGCACCATTGCATTTATACATGCTTTTCTGAACAGGTATGTGGAATGGTAATATTTGCAGTGGTAAGAAATATGTGTAGTATGGAGATACTGTTTCAATCTTTGTCTTTGCTTGTGGTGAAGTTTTGTGAATAGACACTAGGCCATGTGGACAGGTTTCTAACAGTATCAACCTCCACTGGTTGTCTGTTGTCTGTTTCTGTGGACCCAAAATACTATGTTCAGTCTTTTTGTGTACATGTTGTCAAATTCAGTGTCCCCAAATACAATGTGTACATTATTATTTTTTAAATATACATCATGAACCTCATATTTCAAATAAATTTTTCTCTGGAGTCCATTTCTATTTTACCCATCCCTCTATTCTCATTTTCTATACTATCTTGTCATATACCTTAAATTAGCTAGTATCTTTTTACATATTCATATCACATTTTTGCAAGGTAGATAAAAGAAATTGCTCTCAAGTGATGCGGTTTTTACTTGCTGTGTTTCAGCTTAAAACATACTTTTCCCCCACAAAAACTAGTTTTATAAACATTTGCAAAGCTGGCTGCATAAAGGAAATTGCTGACACAACTTAACTGCATCTATAATCGTGCAAATGATATGACTGCATGGGGAGAACGAAGAAGATAGAAGCAAAAATTGGACTATATTTTCAAGTTAAGTCTCAGTATGAAAAAGAGGACTAATGCCGTTTAGTTATAATTTGAAATATTTGGAATATCTCTACTTTGTAGACACTTGGCCAGAGTGCTCCAAATAAAGATAGGTGTCTTATGTACCAAATGGAGCTGTGTGTTATATGCCAGTTGATTAAAAGCCTCTAATGATTTGGGAAAAGACAGAAGATGCTGTGGTCTGGAAAAATTCACCTCACCTTCAGTTTCTTTCTTTCTTTCTTTCTTTCTTTCTTTCTTTCTTTCTTTCTTTCTTTCTTTCTTTCTTTCTTTTTCTTTTCTTTTCTTTTCTTTTCTTCTTCTTCTTCTTCTTCTTCTTCTTCTTCTTCTTCTTCTTCTTCTTCTTCTTCTTCTTCTTCTTTAAATACAGAAGGAATATTATAGTCCCTTTCTCTATGGTGCCAAAAGAGCTCACTAAAATGTCTGCAAATTATATATATTTTTAGACTATTGTATCAAACTGGTATATCTGCTTTTGTCAGACCTCTTTTCCTCTGTCTTTAGCATAATATCTGTGAGCATGAGCAATTTCTGCAGCTCCAGATATTTATATCTATTTTTGCAATTTCCTTAAGTTAGGATCATAGTTCATTTGAGTAGCTGTTTAAATCGGATATTTTTGTTTACTAAATAAATGCTCCAGTGTATCATATTCCTTTTTCTCCCCCACCAGTATATATGGAAGGCTTTTGTGTCTTGTTGGATCTGTAGATCTGATCAGACTGAACACTGATTTAAGTTGTCTTCCCTGTTTCCACTTACCACTTACCACCACTGTGCCTATGAACAAGTCATTTACTGCTTTTAAGCCTCAGTTTTTATGTCTCCAAAGTGATGAGGTGAAATGCAAATACCTCTTACCCAACCTAAATTCCAATATCAATACACTGAATTTCTGAGATTCTGATAATACTAGTGTAACTAATACTTAACTGAATTTTATTGTGTGCCAGGCATTCTTCTAAGTACTTTACTTGATAAAACCTTTAGTCTTTGTAAAAACTATGTAGTGGACATTGTAAATTTCCATTTCATAGGTGAGGAAAGTGAGGCACAAGAAAGTTAAGGAACTATTTGTAGGTCACACAACTTGGAAGTGGCAGAGCTGGGATTTGAATATAAGAACCCAACTCTTTTTTTTTTTTTTTTAAAGATTTTATTTATTTATTTATTAGGAAAGAGAGAGTGATAGAGAGCATGAGAAGGGAGAAGGTCAGAGTGAGACGCGGACTCCCCACGGAGCCGGGAGCCCGACGTGGGACTCGATCCCGGGACTCCGGGATCATGACCTGAGCCGAAGGCAGCTGCCCAACCAACTGCGCCACCCAGGCGCCCAAGAACCCAACTCTTGAACTCACTTGCTTAATGTCTGTATTGGGTTCCTTTTTTTGGTAGATAGGTCATACTTCCTGTTGGAGCCAGCCTTGGACAAATCATGAAGTACCATCTTACTTCTACTCTAAGGGACATTTACGTTCCTGCTACTCTAGGTTTCTCAAGTGCCTCATGCTCTTTTCTCCTATCCAGAGCTTACCACTCTGGAACTTTTCCATGTATGGAGGATGTATCCACTTCTTCTGTTCCCAGCCTCCAGTACTGTGTTCCTTTGGGATTCTGCTTTATGTTGAAGAACTGACAAGCAGATTCAAGCAAGGGCAAAGCAACATGTTTAAAGGAGAGATATTTTGGAAGGAAGCATTTTTTTTTCTTTAAATCTAAAATTTGAATAGATGAGTGGCAACCTATGTGATTAAGTCCATGACTGACTCACTTGAGTACATTTGACACATGTCAGTAAGTTAAAAAAAAATTTCATGTCTTTTTTTGATGTCCAGTAAAATCAGAAATGGATACCAAATGTCTACCTCTTTTAAAACACCCTGATATGTCCTGGACTGTTTTAAATTTCATCTGAATCTTTGGTGCTGCATTAATATGTCTCTTGAAAACAGAACAGTATTACTTAAAAACCCCATTTCTTAGAGTCATAATTAGAAATAAAGCTAAAAAATTATGACATTTCAATTTGAATTGACAATGTCTTTGTAAAAAGCCAAGAAGAAAATTTTTATTAAATTGATTTTACTGAACTAAGACTTAAGAGGGGTTATGATTTCTTTTTTAAGTGTTGATGTACTTTTAGTCTTTGAGCCTTGCAAGCTCATTAAAATACAGTATTGATTTTTAAAATCTTGCAAAAGTGTTTGATTTACACCATTCTTGTTTTGCCACATTTATGGCTTGATCATCCTTTAGAGACAATTTTGAACTATTTGAATAAGCCTAGTTTGAGATCATGTATAAACAATTTATTTTTGTGTGATTATACCATCCAAACTATTTTCTGTTACTTTGCTCTTTATTTTTCTAGAGGATTACAGTAGACGCTTTAGACTTTGTGAAAAAGGTCAGGTTGTTCTCTTCTCTCTATTGCCACTACAAAGAATACCAATGGAAAGCTGCTTGTTATACAGTAGTTCCCCACTTATCCACAGGGGATATGTTCCAAGAACCTCAGTGGCTGCCTGTCACTTTCGATAGTACTAAACCCTATACTATATACTATGTTTTTCCCTATAAATACATACCTGTAATAAAGTTTTATTTATAAAAATTAGGCACAGTAAGAGGTTAACAAGATTAATCTTGGGTTTATTATTATAAATAAAGGTTTATTTTTATAATTTATTTATTATTTATTTATAAAGGTTTATTATTATAAATAAAAACAATTATAAAAATATACTGTAATAAAAGTTATGTGAATGTGCTTCATCTTTTTCAAAATATCTTACTTTACTGCTCTTACCCTACTTCTTTTTTTTTTTTAAGATTTTATTTATTTATTTGGCAGAGAGAGACACAACGAGAGAGGAAACATAAGCAGGGGGAGTGGGAGAGGGAGAAGCAGGCTTCCCACCGAGCAGGGAGCCCAATGCGAAGCTTGATCCCAGGACCCGGGGATCGTGACCTGAGCCAAAGGCAGACACTTAACAACTGAGCCACCCAGGCACCCTGTAACCCTACTTCTTATGAGATGATAAACATCTACATGATGAGATGAAGTGAGGTGAATGATGTAGGCATTGTGATGTAGTGTTGGGCTACACTTGACTTTCTGACAAGAGATCAGAGGAATATCTGTTTCCTCATTGCAGTTGACTATGGGTAACTGAAACAGTAGAAAATGAACTTGTGGATAAGGGAGGGGGGACTACTACACCATATTTAGACAGCTACATTCATACATGCAAAAATCTGGCTTACTTTGAGATAGTTATGGATGAAGTAATAATGGTATTACTTAAGCTGTGAAGAGTCAAATCTCTTGACGCACAGTAGAAATAAAAAAATTAAAGTGCTTTTTTAGTATCTTAAGCTTAACTTTAATCTTGGCACTATTGCACTATTCACATTGTCCATCTCCTTGTCTATTCTCCTCTTACACTGGAAGCTCCTGAAGGCAGGCATGTGTTCACATATGAGAGTATCTACTGTTCTAAGCACCTAAGAACCTGGGACAACACTAGGTACTCATTCAATGTTTTTGGAATGAATGAATGAGTGGATGGATGAATGAAAGCAGTTTTGGCCATTCCAATTAGTAAGTCACATTTTTGTAGCAAACCACAATTACTACATCATAGGTGGGAAGGTGGAAAGGGCAAGATATATTCACAGTTTGTGTGCATGTATGTGTGTAGAAGTAAAGCATGACATTGAGGAGGAGGATGGTATTATAAATGTAATATAATAATATTAAAAAAGCATATTGTAGAGTTGGGTGGAGAGAGCCTCTACTGAGGTTGTAATTTTCTAAGAAATCAGAAAATGACATGATTTTTCTATATATACTAGTGAAGGCTTAGTTCAATTTTTTTAAATGACTTTTGAGTATTTTTAGCAATTAAAGAAAAGTCAGTCTTTGAGGACCTATTGTGTCCTTGGGTAGTATAGGTAAGAAATCAATGCCAATTAACTCTAAAGATGTGGTTCCAGTGGTTCTTTAGTAAAGATGCTTAGGAAGAGAGGTATCCTGAGCTAGTTGAGGGACTGATACCTCACTAATATCTACATCTTGGAACTTCTTTGTTTCTGACTTAGCCTAATTTAGACTAATTGGAGTAAGCCTAACTTAGTCATCTTGGACGAACTTTATACTTCCTACCAGTAAGTCATTTGTTACAAAGAGAAGGAACAGTTTGGGTAGTTTCTGATGTGCTTAATTTATTTTTCTGGCAGAGAAAAAGCATGAAAGATTCATGCCATAAATTTATTTACAAACATATCTAGTATGCTGAGTTCAAGAGTTTGATTTATTCTTCAGAAAGATTGCACTTTTTAAAATGCTTCTCTTCATATCTATATTGTGGATGAACGAAAAGGTCCTTATCACTTAAGCAGTGAGTGTCTTACTATGAAGAAAGGGGCAGTAAATCCAGATCCCAAGTACACAGTCATTATAATTGGTAATGCCACATGTTTTCCACAGAAAGTGGCAAATTTTTCCCTGGGTCCTCCTCATGGTGGCTGCTGCAGACTCGAGTTGTGAATGTCTGTGTGCTCTGTCCCAATACAAGCATTGCTGGGAGCTCTGCAAAAGACACAGAGACAGGGTGGAAGAAATGGCAGTGCCACACCAGGTCCTCTTTTCTTCATGATCTCGTTCCCTTGTGTGCAGAGGACATTCAGCCTATTTTTCAAATTTTTATTTAGTTTTTTTTTTTTTTAAAGAATAGTCCTTGGTAGTATTAAAAATTCAACTGGACTGACTGCTCTTGTGGAACAAGGACTGGCATTATGATTAATAGGAAACATAATAAATCTCGACAATTCTCTAACAATTTCATGGCATCTTCAGTAGCATGTGGCATCCTTACAATTTAGTTTGTAATTGTATTTAGTTTTGATATGTGTCTTTCTCCATCACTAAACAATGACTTCTTTGAAGTTGGGGCCATTTTATCTCTGTATCATGAGTACTTAGCACGATGCCCAAAACAATGCTCGATTGATTGTAAGGAGACCTGAGCTAAGATAGGACAAGGCTATAGTTCCAATCGGCAAACGGCTGAAAATTGAACTTAATTTTTTCTAACACAGTTATCTTTGATTATCTCATTATTGGTGCTAATTGGTATGGAGGGCTGGCAATGATGGATGTTGCACTTTCTGATACTGTTTAGACCCCTTCAGGTCATTTTAAAGTGAGGTCTACAAAAATTAAGTTCTTAGCCTGGGCTAGTTCAGGCAAACCATTGATTATTGGCCAATGATACTTAGTTACTTCCATGGATATGTAATTCAGTTTGAGGGGTTTTGCCAAGTGACCTGGCATGTGCTACTCTTCTTTCATCTTGTGTGTTTTTTTTAAGATTTTATTTATTTGAGAGACAGAGAAAGTGAGAGAGAGCATGAGAGGAGAGAAGGTTAGAGGAAAAAGCAGACTCCCCATGGGAGCTGGGAGCCCGATGTGGGAATCGATCCCAGAACTCAAGGATCATGACTTGAGCCGAAGGCAGTTGCTCAACCAACTGAGCCACACAGGCACCCCTCTTCTTTCATCTTAATCAATATTTGAATCTCTCTTATAGTAAATTCTAGCCCATAGATCATAGCTTCAAGTTTACTTGTTTTCATGCAAGTGAATTCTGTAAGTACCGTGTTTAGCCCAGTGCTTATAAAATAGCCACTGACTACCAGTGATTACGACACAGATTTCTCAGCTATTTATCACTTGATTTTTTTTTAGTAGATACTGAACTCTTACTTAATTTTTGGTAAAGGACAACTTGGATCCCATGCATTTCTTTCTGAGAAAAAAATATTCATGAAAAGGTGGGTCTAAGAGGATTGCTGTCATTAAAACTTTTGGTAGAAATAACTAAAAATCAGGACATTGCAATATAATACTCTATGAGCTGATTATTTATCTGTGGTTTCTCAACATCACTCCCGCTCAACTGTTCTATTTGTACTAGCATGGCTCAGATTTTGAATCTACATTTTCTATGTTCCCTTGTCAGCTGACTTGTTGCTATGGTTTATCAAAAAGAAATACTGTTTGAAAATCAGAAGGCTAGAAATTGGAGGACTTCCTGCTTTGGACTTCAGTGACATTGCAATTATTGGCAGTCCCTGGAAATTTCTGGGAGTTTCTGTAGCAGCAGAAGAGGTGAGGTGATTATGAATAGAAAAAACACCTTTTCAGCAGTTCCTATTCAGGTCCAGATGGCATATTTGACAGATGTGGAACTGACTGCAGCAGTACCTCTGAAGTGGAGTAGCTGGTTCAAGCTGGAAGCATTAGTGGGTCTTGATTTTCCCTGTCCTCCTTTTTGTCTTCCAGCCTTTCCGACTTAACCAGTTCCCTCTATTTACTTCCTTCCGTTTGAGATACCTAGGGTGAATTATGTTTTCTTGAGCAAATGCTGTCTTTTAGATTTTCATTCCTTGAACAAAAAATTATCAAGTATCAGTGTGTATAAATGTATGCAAAGATGTATCTATAAGCATGGCCAAATTTGTGTTTGCTTTTGAGAATAAATACCCAAACATACTTTGAGTCATACATATTGTAAAAGTAAAGCTCAAATGCAATTGTAGTATTTCTTGATTCTTCCAATATATAATAATACCTAACTTTTGTCATTGGATTGTGAGCTTTGGGGGATTGGGAAGAGTACTTTGCTTATTTTTGTGTTCCCAGAAATTAACTTAGTGCCACAGTGGAATTCTTTCCCTTTTAATGCATTCTCAGACTACAGCCGTTATAAAGAGTAAATATTCTCTTTACTAAAAATTATTTTAGTATTTCCTCATTGCCCTTAGGATAAAATCTAAGTTCTTCAATGTGGCTCACATGTGGAACTTTAAATTTTGATCATTGTTTACTTTCCAACTTCATCTCTTGCCTCTTAATTAGATCCTCCAATCTTTTTGTTTCTCCTAGACTTAATGATTTGCAGTTCTGCCCAAGTCCCACACTGTATCTCACCTCTGGGTGTTGGCATGTAGATGACCTCTTATTTCTGATCACTGTTCTACTGTTTCATCCCTATTTTCTTTTCTTTTTTTCTTTCTTTAAGATTATTTATTTGTTTATTTGACAGAGAGAGATCACAAGTAGGCAGAGAGGCAGGCAGAGAGAGAAAGGGGAAGCAGGCTCCCTGCTGAGCAGAGAGCCCGATGAGGACCTCAATCCCAGGACCCTGAGATCATGACCTGAGCTGAAGGCAGAGGTTTTAACCCACTGAGCCACCCTGGTGTCCCACGTCCCTATTTTCTGATATCTTTTCCACATGTATGTTTCTGTTCTCAGCTTAATTGTTGTTTTTTCTTCGTATTTTCCAAGTTCTCTAGGCTGAGTTAGAAACCTTTCTAAATACTTCCCAAACATCCTCCCCTACCTTTATCATAGTATTTAACATTGTATGTTACCATTGCCTGCTTAATTGCATCATTGTATGTTCAATAGGACTTCATTATGCAGGGATATCAGCTAAATTTCTAAACTTGAAAACCATAGTCATACTTGCTTTGTTAAGGTACCAGAAATCTGTTCTCGCATTTATCATGCTTTATAAACTTTCCTATAATCTTCATTCTCACTCCCGACTCACCCTTCACCAAACAAAATCAAAAAGAGTCTAGAAATTCCAGAAGTATTGGTTGGAACAGAAAAGCCCATGGGAGATTGTGTGACATAGACTTGGAGGAAGCGCTTTGAATTTTTACCTCTTATTTGGGAGAGAAGTAAAAGAGCACTCTTGCTCTCTTTAAGTAAATTAAGAGGGTGTAATTATTGATTTCATGTGTCAGTTTGGCCAGCTACAATGCCAGATATGTATTCAAACATTATTCTGGGTATATTTGTGAGGTTTTCCTTCCTTCCTTCCTTCCTTCCTTCCTTCCTTCCTTCCTTCCTTCCTTTGATTAGATTAACATTTAAACCAGTGGATTTTGAATAAAGCAGATTATCCCCTATAATGTGGTGGGCCTCACTTAATCAGTTGAGGCCTGAATAGAAAAAAAGCTGACTTCTCTGAAGCAAGAGGAAATTCTGTCATCAGACAGCCCTTAGACTTGAACTACAACATCAGCTTTTCTGAGTGTTTAGCCTGTAGGCCTTTTGGAATGGAACTGCGGCATCAGCATTTCTGGCTCTCTAGTCTACTGGTCTATCCCGCAGATTTTTAGATTTACCAACCTCCATAATCACCTGAGGCAATTAATTATCTGTCTGTTGATCAATCTATCAATCAATTAATTAATCTCCTTTTGTTTCTGGAGATCCCTGACTAATACAGAGGGCTATCAAGAATTTGAGTGTATTTGCGAGTATGAAAGATTGACATTTCATTTGCTGTCTAAATATTTACTGAGTTTTACATATAAACTCACCCTAAAAGCAATAGAGTGGAGCACAGTGAGAGAGGGCTTAGGTGACAATGTCATATAGTTCTTAGAGATTTGGGCCATTGATAAACAAAAGACCAATGCCTACTGCTCGCCTGGAGCATTCTGAAGGCAGGATGTTGATTGGAGTAACCCACTATGGCAAGAGAAGGAGACAGGGCAACAGTGTTGTAGTGTGAAGTCCTTCCATTTGGTGTGGCAAGGATGTATAAGGTTACTATGGTCCTGTACGCATTGTGAAGAGCCAGGCTTGAGAGCTGTCTTGAAGGTACCCTTCCCAAACGAAAGAACTGTTGGGATAAGGGAATCTAAACAGAGATGATGGGACCTACTGTCAGGGCACAGATCTTCTTGTGGTCCCTCATTCTACACTTGTACAACTTAGAGTGTTTAACACACAATCTACACTTGTACAACTTAGAGTGTTTAACATTGTATGCCTGCCATACAGAAGTAAATCACAACAGCGTCACATAAAACATTTGCTTCTTTTCCCCTTTTTACTCTCACAAACTGAGCCAGAAGCACAATGAAGAGGGGGGAGAGGAAAATACCTTCCACCCTCATGGTAGGTCTCTATGCCAAAGTCAGGTTTGTCCCAACTGTAAGATAGGAGGATAGTTGTTTTATATTGGATGCCATGACATTACCCAACTGTGAAGTTAAGGGACGCAATCTACACAAAACAACCCTCACTTTTGGTACCAATTGCAAATTTGAGGGTTTCCCCAAGCCATCCTCAGGTTCAATAATTTGTTAGAGGGACTCACAGAAATATCTGAAACTGAAAGATGTTATAGTCACAGTTATAGTTTTTCCTAGCTAAAGAATACAGATTAGAATCATCCAAGAGAAGAGGGCTTTTATTGCCCTCTCCCTATGGAGTCATGGATGGTGTTAGTTACATGGCATCAGTATGTGACACAAACTGTGGAGTGTCCCTGAGCCTTATTCAGAATGTTAATTGGGGTCCCATGGTTTACTCCCCACATGGGGGACCTTTAGTCTCCATTCCTTCTGGAAGTAGAATGGTTATTCTGTGGCCCAGAGCTGCCATCATAAATCACATTGTTAAATGGTCTGGTGGTCAAGGCCCCCAAAGTTACTCTACCCAGAGATCACCTCTCAAATGAGGCAAAGATCAGGTCTCCCTTTGGTAAGGTTATATTCTTGGCCTCACAGGTGTAATTTTTGATTAAGAATTTCTGGTCATTGGGGCACCTGAGTGGCTCAGTGGGTTAAAGCCTCTGCCTTCAGCTCATGTCATGATCTCAGGGTCCTGGGATAGATCCCCACATCAGGCTCTCTGCTCAGTGGGGAGCCTGCTTCCCCCCCTCTCTCTGCCTACCTCTGCCTACTTATGATCTCTCTCCCTCTGTCAAATAAATAAATAAATAATCTTAAAAAAAAAGAATTTCTGGTCACTGAATGGCACATGTAGATAGAATATATTTGAACAAAGGCATTCTTTGAAAGCAATTTTTACATCTCTTGAATTCACACCTAATAATCTAGTTATGCATGTACGTGTTCTCAAGTATAAGTAAGTTCTGTGAAAATGGAGATATCTTTTTTGTCTCCACAGCCCAGCACAGAGATCATTAGCACAGGCTCTAAAGAAATATTTGTTGAATGAATGAATGAAGATTTATCATAAAACAGTAGGCCACCACTACAGAACTATAGTGGTATGATATATATATACTCCTGATGATCATCATAGAGTTAGAAATGGTCAGGGCTTCAGTGATAAAGTCATCAACTTCAGTCTAGAATTAACAAAGAATTTAGTATTTTATTCATTATCTCATTGACCTTATGGAAGTAGCAAAAATATAGGAGTTACTGTAGAGAGAGAACAATTTCTTGTAAGTTTCAAATGCAGACTTGGTTTCTCCCTTTTGTTTAAAATAATTTGTGACCGTAGCCAAGCCAAGCAGTTAATAACATGGGGTTTGTTTCCTGAAATCTTCAAAGGGTGGATAATAATGCTATGGAAAGAGTCTTTCAGAATGGTTGTAAGCCAGTATATGTGTAGGTGTGGCATGACAAATACATTCCAAAAGTGTATAAAGAGTTCATCATTGGTTTTAATACTGGCATATAGGACAACTATTTGTAGAATTTGAACAAATGAGAGATTTTATGACTAAGATTCATGAGTAATGCTTTTTCCTTTGAGCAAATTTTTGATTTTAAAATAGTTCCAAATTTATAGACAAGTTGTGAAGATTGTCCAAAGAGTTCCTATATACCACACATACAATTTCCCTATACTATTAAGATCTTAGACCAGTATGGTGCATTGTCACAATTAGTGAAGCAATATTGATATATTAGTAATAAATAAAGTCCATACTTCATTCAAATTTCCTTACTTTTTACCTAATGTCCTTTTTGGGGGCCCCAGGGTACCATATTACGTTTAACCATCATGTCTCTGTAGGCTCTTGTTTCTTCCCCGTTGACAGGTCTGAAGAGTGTTGTTCATTTATTTTATAAAATGTCCCTTGATTGAGATTTGTCTGATGTTTCCTAGGGATTAAACTGGGATATGCACTTTTGGGAGGAATACCACAGAGCTAAAGTTCATTTTTATCATGTCATATAAAGGGTACATGGTATCAACATAACTCATCATGGTTGACCTTGAATGCCTGGCTAAGTTAGTGCTTTTTAGTTTCTCCAGTGTAAAGATACTCTTCTTCCCACCTACGATTCTTCCTTCCTTCCTTTCTTTCTTTCTTTCTTTCTAATTTTTTTTAAAGATTTTATTTATTTATTTGACACAGAGAGAGAGAGATCACAAGTAGGCAGAGAGGCAGGCAGAGAAAGAGGAGGAAGCAGGCTCCTCGCTGAGCAGAGAGCCCGATGCGGGCTTGATCCCAGGACCCTGAGATCATGACCCGACACGAAGGCAGAGGCTTTAATTCACTGAGCCACCAGGCGCCGCCAATTTTTTATTAACATATAATGTATTATTGCCTCAGGGTACATGTCAGTGAATCATCAGGCTTACACAATTCACAGCACTTACCATAGCACATACCCTCCCTAATGTCCATTACCCAGCCACCCTATCCCTACCCCTACTACCTTCCAGCCACCCTCAGTTTGTTTCATGAGTTTAGGAGTATCTTATGGTTTGTCTCCTTCCCAATACCATCTTGTTTCATTTCCCTCCCCCACACCCCCATGACCCCCTGCCTTGCATCTCAAATTCTTCATATCAGAGAGATAATGTGATAATTGTCTTTCTCTGATTGACATTTTGCTTAGCATAATACCCTCTAGTTCCATCCATGTTGTTGCAAATGGCAAGATTTCATTTCTCTTGATCGCTGCATAGTATTCCATTGTATATATATACCACTTCTTCTTTATCCATTCATCTATTGGCTATTGTAGACACTGCTGCTCTAAACATTCAGGTGCATGTGCCCCTTCGGATCACTGTAATTGTATCTTTAGGGTAAATACCCAATAATGCAATTGCTGGGTCGTAGAGTAGCTCTCTTTTCAAATTTTTTTTTTTTTCAACTTTTTGAGGAACCTCCATACTGTTTTCCAGAATGGCTGTACCAGCTTGCATTCCCACCAACAGTATAGAAGGGTTGCCCTTTCCCCGGATTCTCATCAACATCTGTTGTTTCCTGACTTGCTAATTTTCGCCATTCTGACTGGAGTGAGGTGGTATCTCACTGTGGTTTTGATTTGTATTTCTCTGCTGCCCACTGATGTTGAGCATTTTCATGTGTATGTTGACCATTTGGATGTCCTCTTTACTGAAATGTCTGTTCCTATCTTCTGCCCGTTTCTTGATTGGATTATTTGTTCTTTGGGTGTTGAGTTTGAGAAGTTCTTTATAGATTTTGGATCCTAACCCTTTATCTGATATGTCATTTGTGAATATCTTCTCCCATTCTGTCAGTTGTCTTTTGATTTTGTTGACTGTTTTCTTTGCTGAGCAAAAGTTTTGGATCTTGATGAGGTCCCAATAGTTCATTTTTGCCCTTGCTTCCCTTGCCTTTGGAGGTGTTTCCTAGGAAGAAGTTGCTGCAGCTGAGGTCGAAGAGGTTGTTTCCTGGGTTCTCCACCAGGATTTTGATGGAGTCCTGTCTCGCATTGAGGTCACATTTGATCCATTTCGAGTCTATTTTTGTGTGCGGTACAAGGAAATGGTCCATTTTCATTCTTCTGCATGTGGCTGTCCAGTTTTTTCAACACCATTTGTTGAAAAGACTGTCTTTTTTCCATTGGATATTCTTTCCTGCCTTGTCAAAGATTAGTTGACCATAGAGTTGGGGGCCATTTCTGGGCTCTCTATTCTGTTCCATTGATCTATGTGTCTGTTTTTGTGCCAGTACCACACTGTCTTGATGATTACAACTTTGTAATAGAGCTTGAAGTCTGGAATTGTGATGCCACCAACTTTGGTTTTTTTTTTCAACATTCCTCTGGCTATTCGTGTTCTTTTCTGGTTCCATATAAATTTTAGGATTATTTGTTCCATTTCTTTGAAATAAATTGATGGTATTTTGATAGGGATTGCATTAAATGTGTAGATTGCTTTAGGTAGCATAGACATTTTCACAATATTTGTTCTTCCAATCCATGAGCATGGAACGTTTTTCCATTTCTTTGTGTCTTCTGCAATTTCTTTCATGAGCACTTTGTAGTTTTCTGAGTACAGATTCTTTGCCTCTTTGGTTAGGTTTACTCCTAGGTATCTTATGGTGCAATTGTAAATGGGATATACTCCTTAATTTCTCTTTCTTCTGTCTTGTTGTTGGTGTATAGAAAAGCAACTAAAAAAAAAAAAAAAAAAAGAAATGCAACTGATTTCTGTGCATTGATTTTATATCCTGACGCTTTACTGAATTCCTATATGAGTTCTAGCACTTTTGGAGTGGAGTCTTTTGGGTTTTCCACATAATGTATCACATCATCTGCATAGTGTGAGAGTTTGACTTCTTCTTTGCCAATTTGGATGCCTTTTGTTTCTTTTTATTGTCTGATTGCTGAGGCTAGGACTTCTAGTACTATGTTGAATAGCAGTGGGATAGTGGGCATCCCTGCCGCGTCCCTGATCTCAGGGGAAAGCTCTTGGCTTTTCCCCATTGAGAATGATATTCACTGTGGGTTGTAACAGATGGCTTTGATGATGTTGAGGAATGTGCCCTCTATGCCTACACTGTGAAGAGTTTTGATCAAAAAAGGATGTTGTACTTTGTCAAATGCTTTTTCAGCATCAATTGAGAGTATCATATGGTTCTTGTTTTTTTTTTAATTAACTATCATATCAAATTGATTGATTTGTGGATTTTGAATCAACATTGCAGCCCAGGAATAAATCCCACTTGGTCATGGTGAATAATCTTTTTAATGTACTGTTAGATCCTATTGGCTAGTATTTTGGTGAGAATTTTTAAATCTGTGTTCATCAGGGATATTGGTCTTTAATTATCCTTTTGATGGGGTCTTTGGTTTTGGGGGATCAAGATAATGTTGGCCTCATAAAATGAGTTTGGAAGTTTCCCTTCCATTTCTATTTTTTGGAACAATTTCAGGAGAATAGGTATTAATTCTTCTTTAAATGTTTGATAGAATTCCCCTGAGAAGCCATGTGGACCTGGGCTCTTGTTTCTTTGGAGATTTTTGATGACTGCTTCAATCTCCTTACTGGTTATGGGTCTATTCAGGTTTTCTATTTCTTCCTGGTTCAGTTTTGGTAGTTTGTGTGTCTCCAGGAATGCATCCATTTCTTCCAGATTGTATAATTTCCTGGTGTATAGTGGCTCATGATATGTTCTTATAATTGTTTGTATTTCTTTGGTGTTGGTTGTGATTTCTCTTCTTTCATTCATGTTTTTATTAATTTGGGTACTTTCTCTTTTCTTTTGATTAGTCTGGCCAAGGTTTTATCAATTTTATTCTTTCAAAGAACCAGCTCCTAGTTTTGTTGATTTGCTCTACTGTTCTTTTGGTTTCTATTTCGTTGATTTCTGCTCTGACCTTATTATTTCTCTTCTCCTGATGAGTTTAGGTTTTCTTTGCTGTTTTTTCTCCAGCTCCTTTAGGTGTAGGGTTAGGTTGTGTTTTTGAGATCTTTCTTGTTTCTTGAGGAAGGCTTGTATTGCTATATACTTTCTTCTCAGGACTGCCTTTGCTGTGTCCCAAAGATTTTGAACAGTTGTGTTTTCATTTTCATTTGTTTTCACGAATCTTTTTAATTCTTCTTTAATTTCCTGGTTAACCCATCCATTCTTTAGTACGATGCTCCTTAGCCTCCATGTATTTGAGTTCTTTCCAACTTTCCCCTTGTGATTGAGTTCTAGTTTCATGGCATTGTGGTCTGAAAATATGCAGGGAATGATCCCAATCTTTTGGTACCGATTGAGACCTCATTTATGACCCAGGATGTGATCTATTCTGGAAAATGTTCCATGTGCACTAAAGAAGAATGTGTGTTCTGTTGCTTTGGGATGGAATGTTCTGAATATATATGTGATGTCCATCTGGTCCAGGGTGTCCTTTAGAACCTTTATTTCCTTGTTGATCTTTTGCTTAGATGATCTGTCATCTAAGCACCTGTCGCCCTCTAAGCACCATCCAAGCATCTGTCACCCTCTTCAGTGAGGGGGGTATTAAAGTCCCCTACTACTATTGTATTATTGTTGATGTGTTTCTTTGAGTTTATTAATTGATTTATATAATTGGCTGCTCCCATGTTAGGGGCATAGATATTCACAATTGTTAGATCTTCTTGTTGGACAGTCCCTTTAAGTATGATATAGAGTCCTTCCTCATCTCTTATTATATTCTTTGGCTTAAAATCTAATTTATCTGATATAAGGATTGCCACCCCAGCTTTCTTTTGATGTCCACTAGCATGGTAAATTGTTTTCCACCCCCTCACTATAAAGCTTGCGGTGTCTTTGGGTCTAAGATGAGTTTCTTGTAGACAGCATATCAGTGGGTCTTGTTTTTTTATCTATTCTGATACTCTGTCTCTTTAGATTGGGGCATTTAACCCATTTACATTCAGGGTAACTATTGACAGAGATGAATTTAGTGCCATTGTATTGGCTGTAAGGTGACTGTTAACTGTTTATTGTCTCTTCTCTTTTCTGGTCTATGTTCCTTTTAGGCTCTCTCTTTGCTTAGAGGACCCCTTCAATATTTCTCGTAGGGTTGGTTTGGTGTTTGCAAATTCCTTTAGTTTTTGTTTGTCCTGGGAGCTTTTTATCTCTCCATCTATTTTCAGTGACAACCTAGCTGGATATAGTATTCTTGGCTGCATATTTTTCTCGTTTAGGGCTCTGAATATATCATGCCAGTCCTTTCTGGCCTGCCAGGTCTCTATGGATTGGTCTGTTGCCAATCTAACATTCCTGCCTTTGCATGTTACAGACTTCTTGTCTCGAGCTGCTTTCAGGATTTTCTCTTTGTCACTAAGACTTGTAAGTTTTACTATTAGATGCCGGGGTGTAGACCTATTTTTATTGATTTTGAGGGGTGTTCTCTGTACCTTCTTCACCATATTAGGTAAATTCTCTACAATAATTTGTTCTAATATACCTTCTGCCCCTCTTTCTTCTTCTTGTGGGATCCCAGTTATTCTAATATTGTTGCATCTTATGGTATCATTTACCTCTTGAATTCTCCCCTCGTGGTCCAGTAGTTGTTTGTCTCTCTTTTTCTCAGCTTCTTTATTCTCTGTCATTTGGTCTTCTATATCACTAGTCTCCCTTCTGCCTCATTTATCCTAGCAGTAAGAGCCTCTATTTTTTATTGCACCTCATTAATAGCTTTTTCATTTCAACTTGGTTAGATTTTATTTCTTTTATTTCTCCTGAAAGGGATTTTATTTCTTCAGAAAGGGATTCTCTAATATCTTCCATGCTTTTCTCAAGCCCTGCTATCATCTTAATAATTGTCAGTTTTTTTAAAAGATTTTATTTATTTATTTGACAGAGTGAGAGATCACAAGTAGGCAGAGAGGCAGGCAGAAAGAGAGGGGGAAGTAGGCTCCCTGCTAAGCAGAGAGCCTGATGTGGGGCTCAATCCCAGGACCCTGAAATCATGACCTGAGCCGAAGGCAGAGGCTTTAACTCACTGAGCCACCCAGGCACCCCACACCTTAATAATTGTCATTTTGAATTCCATTTCTAACATATTACTAATGTCCGCATGGACTAGGTCTCTAGCCGTCAGTACTGCCTCTTGTTCTTTTTGTTGTGGTGAGTTTTTCCACCTTGTCATTTTATCGCGATAAGAATAGATGAGTGAGAGAGAAAAATACTCTGGCATTCTGCAGTTATCACTGATTGATGAACTTGGTCTTGGCTGGATATTCTCGCTGATCTTCTGGGGGAGGGGCCTGTTGCCTTGATTCTCCGATGTCTTTGACCGAGGTGGAATTACGTCCCCCTTGCCAGGGGACGGGCCAAGCAATTTGCTCAGTTAGCTCTCAGGAGGCTTTGTTCCCTCAGAGCTTTCTGTAGAGCCCTGGAGGCCGGGATTGAAAATGGCGGCTTCCCAGTCTCCAGCCCAGAGGAGCTGAGTGCTCAGGGCCCTGCTCCTCACTGCACTCTCAGAGGACAGCAGTCAATCACTTCCGTCTCCCTTGTCTCTGTCCTGTGCTCTGAGCTCAGCTGGCCTGTGACCAAGCATTTCTATCTCTGGTGCGTGGCCCGTTTGAAGTCTCCAAACCCAGCAGATTCCTGCTGCGTGCTCCCGCGCTGCTCCTCCTGGAGGAGGAAGGAGGGGGTGCTTCGGAGCTGCCTCCTGCGGGGTCCCTGCTTGAAGAGCAGCTGCCTGACTGTGCCTCTCATCAAGGTGTAAGGTAAGGCCCAGCTTATAACCCACTGCGCGGCTCCATCTCTGCCGCCTTCTTCCCCTCCCTGATACCTGGGAGCTCTGCTGCACTCAGATACCCTCAGTCCCTCTGTGACCCCATGGGTCCTGAAACCACACTGTTCCTGTGAGG
>CM052800.1:97586249-97616110 GCA_028533885.1 Nasua narica
AAATTTGCAGGCTTTTAGAATGATTTGATAACTATCCAGCTGAACTTCTGGGATCCTACACTATCTCAGCCTCCTACTCCTCTGCCATCTGCTCTCCCCCTACCTACATTTCCATGCTGTACTTTTTAGAAGAAAGTCACCATGTGCTATGTCCACTTAAGGAGTAGAGAATTATGCTCTACCTCTTCAGAGTGAGGTATCTATATTCATGCGGTTTTGAGTTCATCAAGGCTCTTGGATCTGTGGGCTTCCAGTTTTTACCACATTGTCTCTCCATGACATTAATTTATCTTTTGGTTTATCAATTTTCCTACACTTCTAAATTATGTTCTACATTCATTTTGGGAAGTCAGAGTGATTTAACATCATGTGTTATGGCTCTTCAGTTGAACCCAGAAATGGGGTAAGTAAGTAAATCCTCCTCGGATTCAGTCAGATTGGACATGGACATTGCAGCTGTTCTGCTTCCTTCCAAGTGGGGGGAATGACTAGGCTAAGCCAGAACCGAGTTTTAGTTACTCCACTCTCTATCTTTTGGTGTGGTTGTAGTGAGGACTTTCCACTGAACAAGTGTCAGAGGGTATAGATTCCAAGTGTGAAGGAAGAAATCTCTGGGCACACATAAATTAGATCTCATTCAATATTGAAATAAAACATTACTGAGAGGGGTGCCTGGGTGGCTCAGTGGTTTAAAGCCTCTGCCTTCAGCTCAGGTCATGATCTCAGGGTCCTGGAATCAAGCCCCACATGGGGCTGTCTGCTCAGTGGGGAGGTTGCTTCCTCCCTCCTGCCTGCCTCTCTGCCTACTTGTGATCTCTCTCTCTCTGTCAAATAAACAAATAAAATCTTTAAAAAAAATGATGGAGAAAATCAATCAATGTAAAAACTGTAATAACAAGAAATTTTGTTTCTTTTCCATCTCTTTTAATACCAAGCCTTTCCTAAATTATGGCATTTGTTAGTTATTACATGCTTATTGTGTGCCAGGTATAATGCTAAACCTTTTATACATAGTATCTCATTTTACCTTTACAACACTGTAACATTATTTCCACCTTTCTGAAGAGAGTGAAATGAAGACTTAGGGGTATGAAGGAATTTGCCCAGAGCTTTAATACTGGAAAACAGTGGAACTAAGAAAAATTCCAACCTAGCTAGTGGGCCTCCAAGTATTCTCTATGGCAGAGATGTGAGCAGTGTGTAATCGTTCTTACAGATGTTGTTCACCTTTTGCAATTTTCATCTTTGTCTTGGTCCTAGAAGAACTTACCTAGAATGCCCTAAAAGAATTTACAGTTAGGTGAATTTAAGATTACAATGTTATTCATATCATGAGATTGTCATGATTAAATAAACTAATCCAAGAGAAAAGCTTAGTTTATTTCTGGTACATAAAGAGCTTAATAATAGTTTGCTATTACAACTATTATTATTGACATTGTTACTATTAAAGTTGGCCATTCCTTTTATAAATAATTCTAACCACAGTATATTGAATGGAAAATAAATAAAGACCATTCAGAAAGATTGATGCTTCTTGCACTATGTGATGAATATGAGTAAGTTATAGATATTCTAATCCTAATTGATGACATCATCTTGACCTGCCTGTTCCCTCCCTGGTCATTCCTAACTTGTTTCAATTTTTTTTTTCGTGGATTATTAACCTTTTTGACTCTGTTTCACAGAGTCCTGCCCTCTGGCCTTGAGCTTTGTGTCTGTTTCCATCTTAGGACTTGCTTTCTTGGATGAACTTGGAGACTCAAACCTTACCCATTTAGCCCATCAAAACTTAACCCTAGTTTGTATTGGCTCTTGCCTTGGCCATCTTCTCTTGAGGTTTTCTCCTATGCATTCAGTGCACTTACAAATCATGTTTTCCCCTCTGAAATCTGGATATTGGTTCAGAGAGGATTCTTCAGTCACTTCCTAGGCATTTACTATATATCTACCTTTTGACCAGCAGCTTCTAGACTTTGAGACTTGTGCTAAGCACTTCAGAGGGTCCCTCCTATTTTGCCAAGTGATTAAACCAGTTTTAGGAAAAAATGTAGTTCTTGCAAGGATCTTGAGTTTAGAGCTACATGAGCCCTGACGGGTGATCTCTGCAAGCATAGAAAGTTTTCTAGGAACACAGACCTTGGGCCTCCAGTAGGGCTGTCAAATTTAGCAAATAAAAATTCAAGACTCACAATTAAATTTGAATTTAAGGTACATGAGAATTTTTTTAAGAATAAAATATATCCCAAATATTGCTTGAGACATAGGTATAAGAAATTATTTGCCAATTTTTGGAAATTCAGATTTAACTGGAGTTCTGTATATTTTCTGGCAACCTTACTACAGAATGGCATCTCCTGTCACATTTATCACTAGAGACCATCATTTAGGTCTCTGTTACCTGACAGCAGTTTAGAAATACTCATTTGTCCTATAATGTTCTTATCTTGATCTTGACTTTCTATCTCCTTAGGGTAAAACTACACTAGGGTGACCTTACATCTTGTTTTGTGTGGGACAGTCTCACTTTATTTCTGTTGTCTTGACATAATTGCTAACAATCCTCTTTCATTTTCAGAAATGTCATGGTTTGAATGATAAATTATATGGTCACCAACAACTCATTCCACTCTTGATTTCCTGCTGAACCTATTAGTAAGTAAAATTTCAGCTTTTTTCCCTTCAAAGCTGCACTCTAATACTGGAAGTTGCTACCATTTTGATTAACCCTTACTATACTTCCCCAAAGTACCAGGTCACACCATGTTGCTTAAGAAACAGAGACAAATAAGTTACTTCTGGACAACCATTATTATGGTAACTTTCTGTACTTGTTACCATGTGTAGAGAGAATAGGAAAACTGAGCAAATATCTGATGAATTCAGTAAATATGATTGACTAATACAGAAAAATCAGGTGAAGAATATGCACGTGCCATTTGTTTGAAATTATTTAGGTGATTTATGTGTTACTTTGTAAGTACATGATGAAGATGATGTCTATATATAGCAACTGTTGATCAGGCTACATTTTTAGAGGGTGCAAAAGTAAAATAATTTTCTTGTTATTGCCTCAGGTCACTATTTCCATTTCATAGTATCTACTAAACACAATTCTTATATTAAACTATAAAATAGAGAATAAAGTTATAATTTTATTCCTATGAAATGTCAAATAATGTGAATGATTTATTTTCCCCCTTGATTTATCCATTTATGTTTTGTATTCAGGTATATGTTTGAAAGGAATCTTATAGACTTTCATGCACACTCATAACAATGTGCTGCTAAGTCAGAATCATCCTTATGTTTCATAAACTTTCATTTCAAAGTTAGGGCCTGTCAGAAACTATAATAACTATCTTTATCTTTTAACAATATAATGTACCACAAATGCTCCTATTAGTTAACTTTTTTTACATATATTGATTTCGTATGAGCTAAAATATGAGTTGTTCAAAGCAGAAAGGAAAAGAGCATCTCTCAGTAAGAACTCATATTATGAGAATTTTTTTCTAAATGTGTCTTTCACTTAAACATTAAAAAGTTATTTAGAACTTACTAAGGGAAAACAAATATGTCATTATATTTCCTTTATGTTGACTCATCTAATATAAATAAACAAAATGCATTATTATATCTTAGCAACCATGATTGGATTCTATTTTTAGATAGTAAAATAATAGTTTTCCTATTAAATCTAAATCAAAGTTCTTTTGGGAAGCTTAATTTGAAATATCACTGCTAACTTAATCAGTATTTTAATGACCTCCAAGGAAAATTATGAATGTATTATGAATATTTAGAAATAATGTAGATATTTCAAGAAGAAAAGTGGAAATAACTAGAAAAAAGTGTAAAGTCATAGTTACTTCATTAGTGTGGAGAAGGCATCAGTAAGAAAATTCTAGGTGAGCTTAAAATACACATTAAGATCACCTTGACTATTATGTGAGAATGGATAGGAAGGATTCAAAGGTAGGAGCAGATAGATCAAATTATAAACATTAAATTTGTCCAGTATTTTTGTATATCAGTTACAAAATGCTTAAAAATATTAAAATGATAAAAATGCTTAAAAATATTAAAAAGCAAGGTTATCACAATAATTCTAGTGAGACATGATTTTGTCTTGAAACAGAATGATTTCGGAAATGAAGACAGAGAAAATGAATTGGATTAAAGAAATATTTTAAAGGTAGAATATATAAGTGTTGTTGAATGCTACTTACAGTGGGAAAATGTAGGGAATGCTAAAGAAACAAGAATGACTTCTAGATTTCTGGAATAAGCAATGAAAAAATGCTGATACCACTCATATAGAAGGGGAGCCTAGAGGAGGGGTACATTTCTTAGAGAAGGAATCAAGAATTTTGTTTTTGGACATGGTAGATTTGCCATATTTCTCATACAGCCAACAGACTTGTCGGTTGGCCTGAAGATACACATTTGGAAATCATTAGCATATTCATGGTCTTTTACTTCATGAGAATTAACGAGAGCACTTCAGGAGAGAATACAGAGAGAGGAAAGAGGAAAGAAGAGAGCCGAAGTCAAATTTTGAGGAGAACACTATTTACATGTTTTTAGGAACAGAGAACTGGATAGAAGAGAAAAAGTCAGGGTGATTTGGGGAAATCCTAGGAAGTATGATGAGAATAAAGAAGAGGTTGGAGGGTTTCAAAACTTAGAAATCCCTCTGGGAGGTCTTGTGAGGAACGGATGGAATATGTGAATCCATTGGACTCAGCAATTTGTAGAAACTGATGAGCTTACCAATACCAGAGGTGGTAGACAGGTTTAGCTATAAGGCAGATTGGAAGGGCTGGAGGAGAGGAGAAAGGCATTGCGTGTGTATATAACATGGGAAGTGCTTTCATGACCGTCCAGCAGAAGCACAGAGAAGGTCTGACGATTTAGAGAAGGCTGCATAGCACAGGAGGTGATAGAAATGCTCCATGTCAATAAGATGGCCTAGCTTACTGCTTTATGTTCTGAAATATATTCATTTAAAACTCATTTGTATGGAGTTCCAAAATTTGTGACTCATCCCAATTCCTTCTTACACCAAGAATACAGAATGTTATGCAACTTTGGGTCACAAAGACCACCTCTTTTTTTTTTTTCTTTTACATGTGTGGGGTCTTAAGAGTTAATGAAGGACAAATAACTTTATTCTAAATCGTTCCAGATGTTTATGTTTTAGGTTTCCTGGTGTGTATATGTATGTACACACACACACGTGTGTGTGTGTGTGTGTGTGGGCACGTGTAAGAGAGATGGAGGTGGAATGCAAGCTAGTATTCAAATCTAGGTTTGTCAGCCTCCAAAATCCATACCCTTTTAGGATGCCAGTACATCTTTTAACTAGTAATTAGATTCATTTAGTCAACAAATAATTTTGATTACCTTTTTAAAATTTTTTTTATTAACATAATGTAGTATTTGCCCCAGGAGTACATGTCTGTGAATCATCATGATTACCTTCTAAAATCAAACAATCATGACAGCAAGCCTCTATAAAATGCTTTCCTATGTGGGTAGGTAATATTTTAAGTACTTTACATGTATTATCTCATTTTACGCTCACAGCAGTCATAGGAGATTCCATCAAATGAGGGGGCAAACTGGGACCTGGAATGTTTCTATAAATGTTTAGGGATTTCACATGTAGCGAGTGGTAAAATGAAGTTTCCAACCAGGCAAGTTGGCTCTAGGGCTCTTAACTCTGCTCTAGGATATTTCCAAAAAGGAAAATGTGATAGGCAGAGGGAAAGGGAAACAGGAGGAAAGTTGTCATTTCTGGAGTTTTGTAAGCTGGGAGACATAAACAAAGAGGCTGCAGGGGAGGCAAGTGCCATTTCATCCTTGGCTCTTTAAAACCTGTTCAGGACTTTGGGTTTTAATCTGAGTTCAATGGCAGTGCCTGGATGAATTCTGTGCTGTCGGTTATGAGATTTGCTTCTAATCTGTAGTTGGCATTGAACATAAAAAGTGAGCAGGCTCTATAGAAGTATAAGGTGCATAAGCTTGTAACAACACTTAGAGACGTAGAGGCTTGTCTTGCCTCATCTTGTTTCTTAGACTCTCACTGAACAGTGTCTTGGTTAAAATGATAATTATGATTCTAGCTATACCAAGTAAAGCTACAAATTCAAAAGCAGTTCATAAAGATAATAAGGAACTTGAAGGGAGTAAAGTAAAAGAAATTCCCACACAGTCAGCTGAAAGTCATATTTTACAAAGGTAAAAAAATCCCTGCAGGTTTTTTTTTTTTTTTTTTTAATTACAGAACCATAATCTGGTGTCGTAGGGTTCTAAATAATTGTTTTATGTATGTGTTCAAATGCAACTTCTTTGGTGAAAGCTTCTTACCTCCCCATTCAGCACTAGTTGCTGCATCCTCTATTTCCCCATAACAATCTATCTGACCTCTATTTAACCAGTTATTATGCTGTATTATCATTGATTTGTTTATGTGTGTATCACAGTTTGTTTCAATTTGGTTCAGTGAAGATTTATATTGCCATTTTAGTGAAGTGGTCACCGTACCAAGCATCCCCACATCATATGCTAAGTGAGTTAAAGGTCTATAATAAACATTGAGTTATTGTAGAGGAGAGACTCAAATCTTTTAAATTTGTTATCTAGCAAGACCCAACTAGAATATGTGTGAGGCAACTAAACTCTTTATCAACTTGATCTGATGCATACTTTAAAAAATTTATATATATCATATAATATATATTTATTATATATATGTGTTATATATGTATATATAGCAGTATTTTAACTTTCTCTTATTTATTGGTCAAATCTTGAAAAATTCCAGAACAAAGGTTCATAAATACCATATGGTTACAAATAAATTCAAACTTAATAGGGCAACTATATCTTGACCTTTGAAAGAAGTCCTTGAATTTTGAAACGGAGAACAAACTTTAACATATTTTATCAGATAGATATAGTTGCCAGCAAATGGATTGCCAAGTAAGCCTTTCCACCATTAAAAAATTGGCAAGGAAGAAAAATGTGTCTGTAGTGTTGATTGTCTTCTTCTGGAAGGTGTGATTATATTTCTGACTGTAGGCGAGGTGGAAGTTATGACTATCTGCTATAATGCTCAGTTAGGAAGAGGCTTGTCTACTTACAAAATTAAATCGAATCATATTGAGTTTCTAGTCACAAGTCTTGGCATTTCTTTTCAAATGCAGGCTTAGGAAATGTTTATGGTTATAAGTTACCTGAGGATGAGAATACCTAAATAAGGGGATGATAATTACAGAATAAATATAGAGAAAAATGGTTTACTGATCAATCTGCCAGTGGTTCTCAAGAATGATTCATCTGCTGTGAAAAAAAGTAATCCTGAATATAGAATCAACTTAAAATGTTGTAGAGCAATTATGCCATTGCCACATTTAGTCAGAAATAATTGTACAGAGACATAAGAAGCTAAGTAGTCAAAATTCTAATTTTTAAATTTCAGTTGTATTCAGTTGTCTCATAAAGGTATGATTTGTAGGGCACCTAGGTGGCTCAGTCAGTTAAGTGTCAGTCTTGGGCTCAGGTCATGATCTCAAGGTCCTAGGATCGAGTCCCGCATCAAGTTCTCTGCTCAGCAGAGTCTGCTTTTCCCTCCTCCACTGCCCTTCCCTGCTGCTCATAACACTCTCTCTTTCTCACAAATAAATGAATGAAAAATTTTAAAAAGGTATTATTTGTGTAAAGTACATATGAACCATCTTTTGTGGAGTAGAACTGTGTTTTAGATCATGGGTAGGGAGTTTTTATTTGAGGCACAATCCTTGAGATTGGAATTTTAGATTTTTATTCAGTCTACATGGTTTTAAATTGTAGATATTAATGATATAATGGGTTATTTTATGGAATTAATGTAAGAGTGACTTTTAATATTATACCCTTAATGCCCACTTTTTACATAAATGAATAAATTTTACTGGTAACTGGAGTTTAACCTCTAAATGCCCCCACATTTATAAATTTTGAACAATATTGATGGAAATAAATTTACATTAAAATAATTTATTTTTTCATTTTTAAATAGAGATATTGAATATAACAGCTTTATAAGTGTTTTGGGGACATTGTTATGAGGGTTTACATTTGGGGTTACAATACTCAACAAAATTCATAAATCTTTTTCAACTTTTCAGTCTCCCCGTTTGCTGAAATATCATGAGTTGGCCATGTTCCCTTGTTTCGTTATGTTTTCCTCTAGGATAATACCACTCTCTTTCTGTCTTAATTTCCTATGTCCACTGAAGTCTCGATATCAGGGCACCAACAGTGTAAGAATTTTGTCTTAGGAGACAAAATAAGTAACAATGATCACATTGTCTCTTAGGAGACAAAGTAACAATGATCACAGGACTTTTGTCTCTGGACTTGTTACACTTAGTGTTTCTAGACCTTTCCCCCACTTTCTTCTAGAGATTTGGGATCTGGAAGTCCATTTTCTGGATAGTCAGAATATTATTAAACAGTTAATAATAATTAGATAGGTAAAATTATTGTGAAGAACTGTTTTACACGTCTTATAATTTAAAAGGCAAGTTACACTTGTGGCTTTACAAGACTGTAGTTTTTACCTTAACATTTCTAGGATATTGATTAGATGCTTGAAAAAGACTAGGAAAAATAATACAGGTTTGGCAAATTGCTATGTGCAGTTTCATAAGCAATGAACAAAAAACATAGGCATTTTCACCCATCTTTGGGCAGATGGTAAATGGCAAGAGCAGAGATTTCAAATATAGATGTAGCACATATATATTGCAAACAGCTGTAATAGCTAAAATACATGCCAGAAGACTTAATCATTCTGGATTTTTTTCCAATACATGCTAGAGTTCAAAAATAGACTTCTCTTTCCTACAATTGCTATAGAATTCTTTGAAATAGGCAAGTGCATCTATGATATAGGAACTTTGCTGTGTGCTGATTAGGCTGTATTTTCAAGGCTCCTTGACAATTGGTTGATTAGCAACATTCTCATTAGTTATTTCATGTGCATAACTCATGACCGATGTGACTTCTTATTTTTGTACTGAGTTGGCTGAATCAACTGTTTTGTTATATGTAAAACTCGCCAATACCAAATATCTGGATGAAAACTAAAAAGCTGAATTAACTGCACAAACTGAATTAACATACGTATTTGTATATCTTTCATTAAGTATAAAGGACAGTTAAGATTTTAGGAATATATCTTCCCCCTCCCCCCCACTGGTAGAGTTCTTACCTTACAGTTTGAGGTTTTTTTTTTTTTCCTGAAATTCCGATTATGTGTCTCTTAGTTGAAAGGATACTTGCTTTGTTTTGTTTGGAGTGAAGGCAATAGCAGAGTTTCTCAGAAGAAAAAGTAGTTTATATTACATAAAAAATTCTGAAAAAAAATGAGCAACAAGCCAAGTCAGTTACCACTAAAGTTCTTAGACTTCCGGTATTGTTTGCTTTCCTGGAATGTCCTCTAATTCGTAATGGAAAAGGATTCATAGTCAGTCAACTGATATCCATTTAAACAATGTAGTGTGGGAAGGCACTTGGGTTGGAATCCATGGATATGGGTTAGTCCTGTTTGACATGTGTGACCTGTGTGAACTTTGCACAGTATCCTCATCAGTGAATTGGGGATGATGATAATATTATCTAATTAAGGAAGGATTATAGCAGATGATGGGTGTCAGATGAACTTTGTAAACTCTAACATAATATTCAAACACTAGCTTATAGATTACATAGATGATAGGAGTCACCATTGTTTCCATCTCTCCCAGTTTGCTGATGCTTCAAGTAGATAACAACTGTGGCTAGATAACAGTGATAATCTCTTTTCCTAATGTTGCAGATACTTTTTTTCTTATTTTTCTCACTCCATGACCATTGGAGTCATGGTCCAATTTCCTCCACATTCTTCTTGCCTATTTTATATCTCCTCTCCATACTGCAGGTACTGCGTGATTAAGTCCAGTTTTCATGGTCTTCACAACCTCGAGACTTTAGGAAAGTCTTTATGTATCTCTTCATCATCAAGAACTTTGGGACTCATTTCAGTAGATACAAAGATAAAGGGACAAAGATCAGTAAGAATAGATTCTCAATGTTCTATTCATTTAAAAAAAAGTATTTATTTATTTATCTATTTATTTTTTTTATTTATTTATGAGAGAGAGAGGTGGGGAGAGTCAGAGTGGGAGGAGCAGAAGGGGAGGGAGAGGTACAGCCAGACTCGGCTCTCAGCGCTGAGTGAAAAGCCCGTCTAAAAGCTAGATCTCATGACCCTGAGGTCATAACCTGAACCAAAACCAAGAGAGGGACACCTAACCGACTGAGCCACCCAGGCACCCCGTACAGTCAGCATTTTGAGACCTGTATTTCATGTGTCCTATTGATTCAAACTAAATTTTCTGAGGTAATTGTCATTTAAACAACACGGTTCTGTGCAGTTTTACCTTAGACTGACAAATGACTTAATAATCCAACAGGATAGAACTAAAGGGAATACTGCTGAAAAAATGGAAATCATTAAAAATATATTGGAATTTTAAATATAGAGTCATTTTTCCCATAATGTAGTATATGTATTATTTAATTATAGTATAGAATTCATGTTATAAACATAACATTGGGGTAGAACTCGAGTCTTATTTAGTTTTATAGGAAATAGACTTGAAAAAACATAAAATCCTATGACATCTTACTCACTTTAAGCTTTAAAAAACAGAAAATCCTAACCACATCTTACTTAGATTCCAAATAAATACAATAGTATTACAGTAAATACAACTAAGCATTGCAGTTCATTTTGAAAAAAGAAAATACATTAAGTTTGCTTGGTATGAATGAATGTGGTGAAATGTGATATTTGAAGTATCCTGAAGAAATGGAAGGAAGGATGTAATTATGAAGGCAAAGATCATGTCACTAGAATTGATACAGATGGCTGTTGCTTGTGCCTGCAAACGAGACTAGACACTGGGTAATCCCTTTCTGTGGATCATGGTCTATACCCTCAGTCTTTTGCAAGCACACTTCAGTCCCCCTTAGAAAAAATGATAACTGTGGTGTAACCATCTCTCATTGGAGTTATGATCACTCTAGTCTTTAATTACGCACTCCATGGATTCCCTTAGATGTGTTCCTTTGAAGCTGTCACATGCTCTCATTTCTTTCAAAAGGTTTTATAATTTAATCTCTCTTCAATATCTAAGGATCTCTTATATTTATTTATTTATTTATTTATTTATCATATTTGGATTGCTTTATTTAATATTTTTAATTGGAAAAGATTCTCCAAGCTAAATGTGATTCGTTGTATAAGAAGTTCATGCATCATTTAAAGAAGTATTCTTTAAATATTCAATAATTCACTTATCAGTACTTCCCGCTTTCATCCCCTGTGGAGGATGAGATACAAATCTTTACTAGGTGAGATGGGGAGGCAAGAAATTACATATGGTTGAGGTTTCTAAGAAGATCTGTGCCCTGGTACTCCTTCCCTTTTTGGTAAACTCATGAGAAGGGAGCAAGAGATGACTCCAACTACATCTGTGGCTACACAAATAATAATGAATCTGTATTCCAGTTTTCACGTAGAAACCTAGGACCATCATGATATGTGACCAAGGGGGTAGAGTTGTCTAAAGACAACTCAAATGCCCTGTCATATCCTGTGACCTCACATAGCCACGAAAAGACACCTAACTATGCATGTGCTCCTGAGAAGCTGCGATAGAGTGAGAGGCAGTAGACCTGAAGTGGATGCCTGGCTGTCATAGATAGGGTTTTGGTGGTGGATGGTCACATGAACCTTATGGCCAAGGAGTAGACAGAAATGCAGGTGTCTCAGTGGATGCCAAAGGGGGAGAGAGGGATGATAACAGAAGACTTCCAGATGAGATAATGTTTATGTTTCAGTGGATGCTCTGCAGATAAGCAATGATAGGGGATGAGCTGCCTCACCCTATTATTATTTATTCATTCAAAAAACATTTATTTAGTGCCTACTATGTTCTAGGCACTGTCCTAAGCACTGTCAGAAAGTGCCTGGATGTATATAAGCCTTCTGATGCCATCCTAGAGAGAAATAATTAACTTTCTGTCATACAGCATACTGTATATTACACATATTTGTTTCATATTATCTGTGTCTCTTCCCACTAGAATATGTACTCCAAGAGAATGGGAAATTTTTTAAAGATTTGCTTATTTTTTAGAGAAAGCAAGAGAGAGAGCACACACAAGTGGCGGGGAGGGGCACAGGGAGAAGATGAGGGAGAGAATCTCAAGCTGACTCCATGCTGAACACGGAGTCCCATGCAGGACTTGATCTCATGACTCTGAGATTATGATCTGAGTTGAAACCAAGAGTCAGAGGCTCAACTGACTGAGCAACCCAGACACCTGGAGGGTAGGAATTTTTAACCATTCCTATTACTTATAACACAATCTAGCACATAGCAGGTGCCTAGTATATATTCTTTGAAGCAAATGACTTGGGAATAATTAGATTATACAAACAGAGACATGAATTATAGAAAAATAAAAATATATATATATATTTTACATCTGAATTGATGGCTGGAAATTTACTATCTGCTGTGTAGTGAAATAATACTATTGAGTCATAAAACTACCTTTATGTATCAAAAGTAAGACAGGGCTAGTGAATGAAGTCAGAAAACTTTTCTGCATCTATGTCCACTTCCTGTTGGGAAACAGTGAAATCCATTTATTTCAGGAATATATAACAACAACAATACAACTATCTTTACAAAGTTGACTATGTATCTATCTTATACACACAGAAATTCCTGAAATTATATCTTTGTTTGGTGGTGGAGGTAGGAAGAATGTGTGTGTAATGATTCCATAAGGAGGGAGTATAATAGTATTTTTGGTCTTGACTTTGGTATCTAGGCCTCTGCTGCCCATTATAATTGCAGCTAGCCACTTGTGGCTGTTGAGCCCTTTACAGGTATCTACTCCAAATGGAAATACGCTCTGTGTATAAAATATACATGGTATTTCAAAGTGTACGAAAGTGTAAACTCTCTCAATTTTTAAAATTTTTTCTATTTTAAAATTGTATACTTTTATTTTTATATTTTTTAATTTAATTTAATTTTTTCAGTGTTCCAAGATTCATTGTTTATACACCACACCCAGTGCTCCATGCAATTCATGCCCCCCTTATTACCCACCACCAGGCTCACCCATCCCCCACCTCCCTCCCTTCCAAAACCCTCAATTTTTAAAATGTTGATGGATATATTGGTTTATAAAATAATATTGTTAGAAGTAATTTCATCTGTTTTTTTTTTCCCTACTAGATAGTTTAAAATTTTATGTATGGCTTGCATTATATTTCTATTGGGCATTGAAGAGTATGGGTCTGGGCCATTTTGCTCAGACACATTTACTAGTCTCATCTCTGCCTCTCGGACAAGAATATATTCCTTATTACTTGGCCTGACCTATTGCTCCAGTAACTTCCTATCTCCACTTTACCATTTTCTTGGGCTGAGGAATAAAAAGCCTATGTGGATATATCATTTAATTATTCCAGATAAACTGAAATTACTTCCAGAGTCTACCATTTGTAAATCGCAGTTCAGATACAAAATTAATTGAATGACTAAGACTCCATTTATAACTAGGAATTATATAGGGTTCTTTATTTTTAAGTTACTTATTTTCACTTTCACAGATATATGCATTCTCTATCACTGTGTTAAACATAAAATTAGCAATGAACTCATCAAAGACAGGTGCTTGTTTTTCCCTTGGGCATTTTTTACAGATGAAACTTCTATTTTAGAGAGAATCATGCATATGTTGGGCATATTATGATTCATGTAGAAGATATTCACTTCATTGTTGACTTCAAAAGCAAGAGTAAACAATTTGGGGTAGGGTATAAAGATAAGACTGTAGAAACCACAAGACATATAATCCAGACATTTATAAAAAAATATTTCTATAACCATTGCAGGCAGGGCAGAAGTTTAATCTCTTGAAGGGGTGAATAGCTCTGTGTCTAATGCTGCATATCCAGCATTAGTTGAAAAGATAATTTCAAGAATTACATGGCTAACCCAGGCATTTAAAAATTCTATTTATGTGAAAAGAGTTGTGTTCACGCAGGTCACCCAGACAGGCAGACTACACTAATCAGATCACTTGGACAATTACTGTGATTTCCACATCTTTGAATTTATGTAGTGAAAGTTGTACAATACTAGTGTATTTGGACAATTATTGGGTATAACACGTTCATTTTAGCAAAGATGAAGTGTAAAGAGGTGAGTTCAATATTGCACAATGACTTAGTGAAAACCTAGTTTTCTGGTCCTTAGATTATTCCTCAGTAGAATCTGAAGGCAGGAAGAAAATTTCAAAAGTTTTCTAATGAACAATGAATCTTGGAGCACTGAAAAAATAAAAACTAAAAAAAAAAAGTTTTCTAATAATCTCCACTGTTCCAAGGACTGTTCTTTCATGTTAGAATGATTAATTTATTATTCATTCTTTTCTCTTTGCCCAGCAATATGATGGTATCTACAATTAGAAACTTTTCTGAAAATTATAAAAATTTTAATTTGTAAGCAGCAGCGTCTGTTCATTATACCTTCCATTAGCTCATGCCTCCTTTGCAAGAAGTATGGGAGCCAAACTGGTTTCACAGAGATGTGATAATGTCAGTTTTTTCTGTGCCTATGATGAAATTGCAGAACTCAACAAAGTTTTGAATTCTGGATTTTATTAGCAATACTCACATAGTTGACTCATTTTTTTTTTTTGTCTTAACCAATGAGCACTTCCTTTGTAATAGAGACTGTTTTTATATTGCTTCATTAATAATTTCTAGTTTTACTTTAATCCACACAGTAACCTTATATTTTTCTCAACTCATTGAAATGACTGATAATGGCTATTATTGTTCTGTTTATCTATTTGTGAGCTTTTAAAGTTTTAATCCTTATGATTCTATTAATATTTTCTTATAGGGGTTGCCTTCTGATTTAGTTTTCTATATGGCTTCGTAATTTTCCTTCTCTTTTTTTTTTTCCTTCCCTTCTCTTGGGAGTCAGTGTATTGGTTGTCATTGTCACTAGAATTAGAAAAAACAAGGCAAAGACTCTTCTGAATTTGCCTTAATGATTGCTCCTAGAATCAGAGATTTTAGATTTAGTTCTAGTTACCAAATATATTAAGTGACTATTATGTGCAAAACACTGTTCATGGAAAGATATCAATGTGAATGATGCTATCAAAAACTGCAGGTTTATGATGGAAACAACACAATCTGCATTTTCCTTGTATAGGCTGAAAAACTGTAACTCTTGTGTTTCTATTCCTTTTTGAAGACATTCAAGCAATTTTCTTGGAATCCAGAGTGGATTTACGTTTCAGTAGAATTTTTATTTTAAAAATATCTTATACTTTTTGTACATTAATAGTTAAAATTTCTCTCTCTCTCTCTTTCTCACACATACGCACGCACATTCCCCTGCCATACTTTTGAACATTCAATTGGTAAAGAACGCTGATCATGCCAATAATTTACACTAAGATAAACTATTATAACTAAATATTTGTCTTATACTGTATGAAACAAGCAAGAATGAATAAAAGAAAGCATAGAAATTTAAGGTAACATTTTCAAATATATGATTTATATTAAGAAATCACCACAAAGATTGAATATGTTATTCAGGAATTATTCGGGGCTTTCATCCCAGAAGTAATTTGCTCTTTTTAAGTATGAAAAGACATGAAGACATTTTAATTTGCAACCAGGCTTGAACATGTTTGGTATTTTTTTTTTCTTTTTTTAAACCACCACTATTTCCTGCAGCTAAAAGATTGGAGATGGGGAGAATAATTTCTATGACGCCTTTTTTAAAGTGAAGGGTACATTGAGGGAACTTAGTAACCATTCTTAAATGTGGAGTGGAGTTTTCCATCTCCATCCTCAATTTCCATTTTATCCTTGCTAAATAGAAACCATAATAGTATAGAGTTATCAATAACCAAAAATTAAAATGAGTTTTCTAGTTTGGCTTCCAATACACACATACACATGTGTAAATATATGTATATATCTGGTATTTATGTAATCTATGTTACTGAATGTTTTTTTTTGAGATGAAATACTACATAGCACATACATAAATTCTTTACTAGTGTTATACCTATTTATATAGAGTGAAATGGACAGCTAAGACACTAAAATGGGTATTTTAATACAAGTTTTTTTTTAATAGCAAAAATAACACATAGCTAAATAGGAATGGTCATAGTATCTGTTTATAAATTATAATTTATGTTGACTACTCAGTGAAGACATTTACACAGCAAGTCTAATGGAATCAGGAATTAATCCCTATGGGGAATGTATTTTAGTTCAGACTTCAGTTAGGCAGCTCTGTTCTGGACTCATAATATAACATTTCATTTCTTCACATCCAGGGCAAAACAAGTAGCACACATTTCCCTGAGGGATGAATTTAGGCAGGAAATGTGGAATGTACAGGCTATTCTTGCAAAGCTACAAGGTCACTTATTGGTCACAAGGAACTAGCAGCAGTCATTTTTGAGAGCAGAAAGAAGGAAAACAAAGTTTCCTTAGAAATACAGTTGATAAAAACTCAAAACCTAAAGTGGAATATGAGCAATTACCTTTGGAAAAAAGATTTTTTAAAGTAATAAGGTCAGTAGTATACTAGCGAAATGGCATACTAGTATAGGTAAAGATAGGACAAAAAGATATTGGGAAACAAAATAAGAATTAAGAAGTATAAGTGGAAGAATCAAGACCAAACCAAAGGAAAGACTATTCCCTAGCCAGACTAAGGAGTTTCGTTAGGTCTGTATGAATGGAGATAGGATATTTATTTTATAACTCCATATTCATTATATTTAGTTGTATGTAATTATACTAAAGTTAAGTGGCTAAATGTAAACTATACATAATTTTCATTCATAAAAGGATTTCAATCACTACCATATCTTCATAAAATCCTGAATCAGACAGCTCTCTAGAGATGGAGTGGGCCCAAATGACTACAGCAATTCCAACAGATGGCCAGTTAGGTCTGAGTTACTGAGATAACTTACAGCATTTAGCACTGAATCCCATTTATCGTTTTCTTCTAACCTTTATGGAGCCAGTCAAATTAAATATTTGACACAGAAGCCCTTAAAGCAAAAACCATTTACTGTATGGCAGCAATCAAAACAGGAAAGGGGAGATAGCCCTTCTGGGAATCCAGAAATACTCAGATACCTCTTAAAGTAGAGAAACGTCCTTAGGTTTGTTATAAGGAAACAGCAAACAAATTGGAATGAATTCATCTTTGACTAATTGTGGTTGCCTGACCAGTATGGGTCTCCACTGTTATTTTCTAACAGAAAATATGTGAAAGTAGAAAAAGTTCTCATTTTAGTATCAGGGATGCCCCCACTTTTGGTTTTCCAAGGTTATCTTCGAGCTGCTCAGTTCCTCACCTGGGCTCTCTGTATAGAATGAAACAAAGGGCTTAATTGGCCAGTTTACCCACTAAACCCTATATGAAACCCTCTAGGTCCCTTTGGATTTTGTTTTTGCCTTATGTTTGTCTGATGAATTTACTTGACCTTTTTCATGTTGTCCTAACATGGACATTTGCGAATTCCCTTCCTCCCTAATATGCAATTTTATCCAAACAGGACTCCTTGAACTTTATTATGTTCAGAAAGAACTTCTGGGTTACCTTTGTCACCTTCTAGTCCACCTAATCTGAGGCAGGCCAAAACATGTAACATTACTTGATTATTTAATGCATTTTTACTAGATAATCCATGCGTATTTAATGCAAATTTCAAAAGGGGCCTCTAAATGTATACACTGAAAAACATAACTTTCTTTCATTCTCATAATCTAATTGCCCGTATTTCCCCTACTAGGGCAGTTTCTTTTATACACTAATATGTCATTGACATGATTTGCATGTGTGATTTTCTAGAGACTCTATCTATCTATCTATCTATCTATCTATCCATTCATCCATCCATCCATCATCTATCATCTATCTATCTATCTATCTATCTATCTATCTATCTATCTATCATCTATCTATGGTAGCATTCTCTATATGCTAGTCTGCAACCTGTCTTTGTTTAACTTAGCATATGTCTCTGAAATTGTTTATCAGTATGTAAAGCCACCTCATTCTTTTAATGGGTACAGTATTTTCTTTTATAGATATGCTTTCAGCCAGTCTTCAAATGATGCTCATTTATGTTGCTGTCAATATTTTGTGTTACAAATAATGGAGCACTGAATACTTTTGTCTGTGTGTCTCATAGCTTTTGTATCACTAGCTATATAGTCAGTATATTTACACCAGCTTCTACCTTCTTTTCTCTTCTTCCAGCTTTTGTCATTTATAAACATTACCCAAAACTCAATTTATAATATTTAATTCTCTTCTGTAATAATAATCCCTCATTTGCTCTAGTCTTAGTCTTATATTTAAGCAGATTTGGTGCTCACCATCAGTCCTTTTGCCATTGTTTCTTCACTCAAACTGTAGTGGGCTGATGTTGCTACTCTAAAAGTTTCTTTAAGAAGTCATCTTGAGACCTAATCTCTGAGATATTGTACATTCATTTAATTTACCTATTACCTTTATATTTGAATAACAGTGTGAATGGTAAAAAAAAACGGATCACTCTCTGCCTCTCTCCTGACTTGATTTCTCCACTGGATTTTGGCATTGAATAATGTCACAAAGAAAGGATCACTCTTACTTTTTTCTGACCCTAACTGACTTAATCATTTTTTTTGAATGCCTAAAGAATTATTTATCTTTGATGTTAAATAAATCTATGAGTCTTACGATCTTTCTGTATTATTTATTTATTTGCTTGTTTGTTTATTTTTACTTTGACACGGTGCACTCTTTGAACCTGTACATTTAAGTCTCCTTTTCTTTCAGGAAAATTACTTGGATTTTATTTTTGTATAATTGTCCATTTTATCATTTAAAATGTTTTTTTTTCAGGGACTCCAATAATTCAAATATTGTGTATCTTTTGCTTTTTCTCCACATGTATCATTTTTTTATTTTCCTTTTTATTATTTTCTTAATCCTTTGCCTCTTCTGTGTCTTTTACTGTATTTTTACAGCTAACACCTTTCCTGCTGCTTTCAAAGTGGACTTCATTTCTGTGATAAGCATAATTTTTGTTCAACATCTTTTCTAAATTGTGCAAGCTTATATTTTTTTCTCTTTAGTTGTCAATCAAAAATATATATGAAGCACTTAATAGATACCAGGCACTATTCTCAGGGTTAGTGATAAAGAAGTATAAAAGGAGACTAAAATTTGAGCTTATATTAGAGCTTAGAGCTTATATTAGAGTTTATTATTAGAATTAGAGCTTATGTTAGAATTGTTTTTGTATCTCTGCTGTGATTCTGTTTTATATAAGTGACTACTTCATTGAATTCAAAATTCAATCTAATATTTTTATCCAATCCATGCAAAATTATTCTTTTGAGTATAAATTTTTCTGCTGTTTTCTGCCTTTTAATTTTGGTTGATAGTACAATCTTATGAAAATGTCTGTTATAGGTCCCCTTATTGTTCATCTTTAAGTAACATTAATTCCTTCTAGATCAATTATTTACATGATCTTTTGAGGATGGGGGTAGTGAGAAAGAGATCAGATTCATGTTCTAATCCAAGGTCTACAAACCAGCGGTAGATCTAATATGGCTAATATGCTTTTCAAATAGCTTGTGAACTAGGAAAGTATTTTACACTTTTGATGGATTGGAAGAAGAAGGAAGTGGAAGAGGGGTGGGAAGATGTCACAGGTACTATATATGGCCCACAAAGCATAGACTATTATCGTGGTCCTTTAAAGAAAAACCCTGGCAATCCCTGTTTCATGCAAACAACAGTTCTTTTTAATGAACTAGTCTAGATAATGAACTAGTCTAGATAAAATAATGTGTTAATGAATTTGTTAGCTTTTATTTATTTCAGAAAACTGAGATAGCACTGAAAAAAGCCTTCACCACCAATCTCTCTTCTTTAGCTTGCCTCAGAAACAGTCTGTTTTCTTCAAGTATGGACCTGCGTGTGTGTTTTCATGTGTGTGTGTGGGGGGGTGGGATTTATCATTTAGCCCTCTCATTCCTGCTTCTAGAGAGAATACCAAAATTGCTCAGGGAAGTATTCTGCCATCAGCACAGATACCATTTTCATTTATACCTATGAAGGGTTGTTGAATTTGCTTTGGAAGATAGTGCTCTGATGCCTTTCTTTGAGACCTGCAACCATGGGTGTATTCTCATGGATTGTCTCTAAACTTCCTTTTGTTTTTTTTTGCCCACATTTTTCAGGTTTTATACGCATATTGTCATTTGACTTACAAATGTCATTTATTTCCATCAAAGGTGGACATTGGGTTTCTTGTTCTCGTAGTTGTATTTATATGATTGCTCCAAGGAGAAGAGGAAAACATCTATGTTAGTCCCATATTTGAAAATGAAGCATCAGTCTTTTTAATAAAAATCCTGTACTCTTATTTTGCAGTGTTGCCAGAAAACTTTTAGGAATAAAGATAGTGAGGTAAAATATTAAAGATGATAGAAATACAAATACAAGTTGTCTGTGAATGAACAGTAAATTCTCACCAGATGGCCTCATAAATGGCTAATAAGCACACAGAACCATTGTGATTGCACACCATGGCCAATTCCTCAGAGCCCTGCCTGGTTGGTTAATTAAACTTCACATCTGACTAAAGCAACCAGAAGGATAGTTTAAGAAATATGTCAAATACTTGAATCTTCTAAAGATCGGAGAGAAAGAGACTTTTTCAGTAAATCAGCTATATATATATATATATATTTATATATGGTACTGTGTTAGGTGCCAGTTTATTCCTGTACTTAGCATAAGCAGATCATTACATTCTAGTCTACCAAAGGCAAGAAGAAATGGTTTCAACTAGAGATGTAACTGATACAAAATGAATCATTTAAAGTGATAAAGTAAAAAAAGAAAAAAGAAAAAGAAAAAAACCCAACACATATCCAGGAAAACTGGCACTTTGACATAATGAGGATCATGGGAGTAAATAAGACAGTAAAACTATCCTGACCATTAATTTTTCTTCTCAGGTTCTTGACATGGAGGGAGAAAAATTAAGATAACTTGATGAGTTCATCTGAAAGTGTAAATGAAAAAAACAATGAGATTAGGTATACTGGAAGTTTGTTTTAGTTGTTCTTCACACATATTAACCTACACAGCGAAGTTAAATTTTTTTTAAATTTCAGACTGTGGAACTTATTTGAAATCATCTGGGCTTAGCTTAATTTTCAACATTTTGCAGTTGCAACATGTTTCCAATATAATTAAAAAGTAAGTTTGTTCTGTGTTCTCTCTCCCACCCTCATTTTCACTGAGGACATGAATTCTTTAAAAATTTGCATAGTAACATTTACTTTCTTTTCTGCTCCATGAGGGAATATAATTAACAGGGTGAAAGGCATTGAGGTGATGGTTCATAATGCACTAATTCATGATAGTGTATTAGCATTCTGATTAAAATAAAATACCTAATGAAACTAGAGGAAGATTTTATTCTCACCCTTCTCATGTGTGTGGTGAGTTCTGAGATTCAGGCAATGCTGCAGCAGAAAGGCTATCGTAAGTGAATGCTGCTTAGGAAGCTATTCAACGGGAGTTTTTAAACAGCTGTTCCCAAGCTTCATTAAGACTCATTATGAGTTGTCATGTAATAGAGAACTTATATTTTTTGATGATCTCTGCATACCAGTAAAGATAAAAGTATGTCTTAAGGCAGAACTAAAAAGAACAGAAGTTGGTACATATTAAAAATAGATTACTAAAATGCCCTAGTTAGCTGGCACAGACCTTAAAAGCTCAGTACAATCATTCAGATTTAAAGGGAAAGATAAAAAGTGACTAAACTCACTGAGCTTTTAATACATCAACTGTTATATTTTAGGAAAAAAACTCTATTCTTTTATATGAAAGGTACCTGGGGGCCTCAGAGATTGATCTCCACCTCTCTTGATGGGAATTCAGAGAGCGGGCATGGTCACACCTGAGAAAGGCATCCTGATGGCTTTTCTACTTGTTACCTTGGCTTCAAGTGCAGGTAAAGTCACATCTTCCCTCCACGCATCACACCCCTGACACCTTGCTCACACCATACAAAGTGAAAGGTTATCTCAATTCTTCGTCAAAGCAGGAGGGTCACAGCTGCAGCTAGTTCTGTATCAACAGGGACCTCCAAAATGAATATATAGATAGAATGGACTTGGCAGGATGTATCTGGGGGAGTAGGGAAATTAAAATTGGTTTGAAGTTTGGAACTGTTTTCACAGAGCAAGCCCACTGTTTTTTACTTAGCTTATTAATAAAAGTAGCAACGATTTTTAAGGGATGCCTTGAATTATACTGTATGAAAGATAAGAAAGGCCAGGTATCCATATCAAATGGTAATATTGCCCCTAATTGGAGTGGTATCATGAGGATGGTAGAGATGAATGATGGTGGTTGAGTACCCTGAGCCCCTGCTGAAAGCTGCCACACTTCCATTGACTGCAGTCCTTTCTCACAACAAGCAGTCTCCAGGGGCAGTCTTGTCAGAGATCTCCATGGCTCAGTGTCACCCACAGCTCTGACGCCCACACCTAGTCACGCTCATCCAGACCTCCATCAGCCTTAGAAGAATTGAGAAAATGCCAAGCAAAGGGTTTTCCTTTTTACCAGTTGTTGTTTTTGTGAGGAGGAGACAGTGTGTAGCAGGAACACTGCCCATTTGCCAGCAGCAAAGGGAAGAGCAGATTGCCGTGAAGTTCAAGACAACGTGGAGCTTCTCAGAGAAAATTCTTTCATGACAGTGAGTCAGATGTGAAAGTGGTTAGAGGGAGAGTGCTTTGGAAGCTAACAAATACAATTCCATGCAGTAACAAATGCTGCAGAAAGTGGAGGACGAGGGACACCACCCGACAAAGATTGCAGGGGCAGAGTAAGGGAAAATCGGATCTCTGCACTGCAATAGAGGAAAGGTGGAAAGTCTCTTTTACTCAAGATTAGCGTGAAAGCAAAAGGAGTTGGTGTTAGGTGGGGAAGAGGCGGGCTTTCCGCAAAAGAGCAAGATGAATAAAGGAAGAGTAGGTCATGAGAAGAGAACGTTTTCCCTGTTCTCGAAATGTGCTCAGATTGTAACCATTCTGTTTTTAAACATTTTTCCAAGGTACCCTAATTAGCTTTGTCAGTGAGTTAGAAACCAGATTATCGAATAGCTTCATACTTGATAGTCCTTAAACCAGTGTCCTAATATTGTTGGTAGGTGTGCTAATAATTCAGAGACGTGAGAAAAGCTTAAGGAGCATTTATTAGCATTGGTTTCTTATTTAAGGTACTGAGTTTTCCAGGTGGGATATGAGATTCCTATTGGAAAGTTCTAAGAGCTGTTGTGACTGCTCACAGATGAATTTGAAATGGCCAACAGCCATATTATTGTTTAGGAAGCCCTGTACCTAATCCCTGTGTAGCCAGTCTAATGTTCTCCTCTACAACAGGCTCTCCTTTCTATCCTCTCATCATTATAGAACTTTGGACAGTATCTGCAGTTTCAAAAGAGACTTTTATCCCCATTATTTCACAACCCTGTGAAAAAGATAGGGCCGGAATTACAATCTCCATTTTATGTATGAGGATACAGGTCAAGGAGGTTACAGGAATTGGGCAGGCCGTGCAGCTAGTTAGTGGCTGACCTTGGACTTCAGCACAGGTATCCAGAAATCTAATTTTGAAAGCATGTCCTCTCCATGAGAACATATTGCCATGCACCCAATTATAGTAGAAGAGAGTCCTAAGGAAGAGAAGAACTGTTTTTGGTCAATCTGTTTTCTAGGATTCCTGGGAAGATTTTGAAATCAAGCCCAGACTGATGGTGATTAATTCTTGCCAATCGAGCAGACATTTTTCAGAAGTTCTTGCAGCTTTTTTTTGTGTGTGTGGTTTTATTTTTTTCAAAATTATTTCTATTTTAAAGAAATTGCCTGTTAAATATACAGTGCTTTTAATAGTCATGCAAAGTCTGTATGACTGGCTCAATATGTGAAAAGATGACAGGCAATTACACTTGGCTGTGTAGACTCTGGTTCTGTGTTGTAATGGATAGTACCACCTTAGTTTTTATGTTGCATTTCTCAACGTTCCTAAGGATTTAACAAACTGTGCATGGCTGTGTGAACGACCTGCTCTCCCCATGAAAGATGGCAAGCATGCTGTGATGACAGTACCAGGCAATCAGTTTTCAGGATGGATCGCCTCTATTCCCAGTGCAGCAACTAGAATAAGGATGGGGTAAAACAGAAAGGGCTCTGTTAAAGCAAAATGTGACTCAGATGCTAAGAGGTCATGGTCTTCCGTTATATATTTTTGCAAGCTTATCCCTAAAGATTGACATACAGGGTTTTTGATAAACAGCAGTTAAAATGACTTGCCTTTCTTGTGTATCATGCCCCTGTTTTCTCTAATGAGAGTGAGCAATTATTTTGCCATGCTTTTCCATGCAAACTTTATTTCTCCACATGACAAACTCTTTCTTTTATTTCCCGTGTAATGCAGACTTCCATTTTGATAATCCTTGAGGTCAGAAGGAGACGGGATTCAGATAAATATCATTTAAATAGAGTCAGTCATGGACCGTTCACTGGAATAGATTTTATTTCCTCTCTGTACTATTTGACTCGCTATCAAAGGTGCAATTCGTTCTCTGTGTTTTCCCTTCAGTTTAGTGTATTCTTAATATTATATGGAATATTAATTTGAAATATGAGTACCACAGGATATGGCAGGAACCACAGAATTTAATGTGAACGAATTTCAAGACTTAGGCCCATGAATTAGATCAGCCTTTGCCAAGATGTGTTCGGTAGAACATTAATCCTGTAGAGTGAAACAGGTGGGTGGGGGTAGGCAGGAGGAAGGATACTTGAGAAATGCTGTGTGTCTCTCTTTGGAATTTGTAATGCATGTTAGCATATTAGTGACCTTGAGAATTCCTACAGTAGGTAATTTTATTTAACTTTGTTTTATCCAATGCCTATGAAATTATTTCATTCAATCACAAAATCTTCATCTGTGCTTCTTTGAGAAAAAAAACCAAACATGCAAAAATCCTTGCATCCTTGCTCATATGGAGCCCACATTCCAATGGAGGCCACAGACAATAAACAAATAAAGAAGTAAATAGTTAAGCAAATAGTGCTAACTGCTATGGACATTAAAAAAAAAAGAGTAAGAAGGTAAAGAAGTGTGGAGAAGTTGAATATTTATTGGACCCCAGAGTCTTTATTTAAATAAGCAATACTTACTAAGGCTTGTAGACCTGGTGTTTTCTATAGAAAACACTTATGAGGGGACCCTCAGTCAGGAACCTTGGGCAGCTAGCTCACATTCCAAATTCATATTTTGTGTTTCTTTTTTTTTTTAAGATTTTATTTATTTATTTATTATTTATTTATTTATTTATTTATTTATTTATTTATTTATTAGGAAAGAGAGAGAGTGAGAGAGAGCATGAGAAGGGAGAAGGTCAGAGTGAGATGCGGACTCCCCATGGAGCTGGGAGCCCGATGTGGGACTCGATCCCAGGACTCCGGGATCATGACCTGAGACGAAGGCAGTTGCTTAACCAACTGCGCCACCCAGGCGCCCATATTTTGTGTTTCTTTATAGAAAATAATTTCTTAAGTGCCCTACACTCCAAATATATTTTTCTGAATTTGACTAATAAAACCTGGGATATGTGAGCTAATGTTTATATAGTACTTTAAAAAAGTTTTTAAACTAGCTTCATCCTTTGAGGGAATGGAATTTGTAGCCAAAACCCAGATGAATAACCACTAGATGTCGATGTTATCACTGGGTAACTGAGATGATCTTAAATCTCTTTTTAACAGGGTTGGTTGACCTAGATAATTTACTGTATGAGTAGATATTTTGAAAAATACCTTCCCAATTTATTAAAATATAACTGTGTAACTTTCATAAGCAGTTCTTAGATCATAAAGACAAATATAAATATAATTTGCAAGAAAAGTTAAAGAAACATAAGAATGTAGGCTGATACTTATTAATCAACTAAGTGTTTCATTTTATATATTTCTTCAATGTTAGCTAATATATTCAAGAAACCTCTACTGAGCAACTATTATGTGTCAGGGACTTGACTAGATACCAAGAAGGGTAAAATTAATAAGCGAATCTCCTTCAAAACAAGGGTAGTTAACATACAATGTGATAAGGTCAGTATATTTTTAGAGACACACACAAAGCAGTGGGAGGAGGAGGAGGAAGGTAGAATAATGACAACCAGTTCTATAGACAATTCAGTGGCAGCAGGGAGGACTCCTTTGCAGGGGGACATGTTGGGGGGCATGAGGGCTTAGGAGACTTTTACAGTAGTTCAGGTAAGAGGTAAAGAGGTTGGCAAATGTTTATACGGACTTCACCTAGAAATTAGAAGCCATCAGATAGCAACTCCTTCAATTTCCACCATTCTATCTGTAAAACTACTTGCATATTGACTAATTTTTTCACTTTCTTCTCTTTTTTTTCTGTGGCATAGGTACCTCTTTTTCTGTGTAAGGCTAATTGTGTCCACTTGTCCTCTAGCCCTCATACCCTCCATCTTGTCAAGGGCCTTGTGACATTGCGTATTCTGAATCTTTGTCATCTTCCTCTTTCTCGAGTTCCTTCCCAAAAGAATTTACATATGCTCTATTCTTGCCAGTCTTAAAAGACAGCTGACTGACCCACCAATCCACCAACTGGTGAACTTCCACTGTTGCCACAAAACTCTTAGAAATGCCACCTTAAAGGACTTGATTATGCTACCACTTACTGACTGTTCGAACAGCAGCCTTCTGCCTCTGTCCACACAAACTGCTCCCAGCAATGGTTCAAAGACCTCTATGTCCCCAAATCCAATGGATACGTTCATCCTTTACTTTGTTTGGCAGTTTCAGAGCATCAGCGACTATTGAACATTTCCTACTATTCAAAACATCATCTTCCCACAACACGGTATTTTCCTAGTTTGTCTCTCTAATAATTATTACCACAATCTACCAGACATTTCACTTCTTCTCAGATATTTATTTGGTCTAGGTCATCCCCTGTTCTCACTCTCTGTACATTTCACAGGTAATGCTTATCTACTTTCATGACTAGTTATATTTATTTATACGTCAAAAACTCTGTAAAGTCTTTGCTTCCAGCCCAGTTCTCCCTCATTTTTCTCACAGCATCTTCAAGTCCAATATCTTAAAAATTCACATAATTTTTCTTATAAAACTTGCTTTTTCACTGATATATGCTTACTTTCTTGTTCAAACCAGAAAGGTTGGCAACATCGTTGATTTTTCCTTCTTCTTCTATGACTAGATCCAATAAATTCACACACACTTCAGTGTATTTATTGAGTGCCTACTTGGTGCCAAATGCTTGAGGTATAGTAGTAAGTAAAATATGCAGATCTGTGACTTCTCAGAGACTACAGCTGAATAGGAGAAGAGGACGACAAATATGATAATAAGTCATAGATAACAAGTTGGGATATTTCAAAAGGCATGCTGTGAATAAAAGTATTGTGGGTCTAGCATTCAACAAGGTGTTTAGGGAAGTGATATTTAAACAGATCTCTCTATTTAAGCCTCTTTGAGTGGTAAGCATTTAATGGTAAGCATTAAGTGCTTAATGTGGCTAATAAAGCTGTTTAGGATTGTGCTTCTGACTTTTCCTAGCCCCCATCTTGCTTTGGCTCTTTGGTCTTTTTATGCGTGGTACAGGAGACTTCCTTCAGTTTTCCTAGGATATACAGCTCTCTCTCTTTTCCTCCCACAAGTTCTTTCCTTCACTGCTGTGAATAATTTCATTGCATTCTCTCTTTTATCTGGCTAGTATAGAATCATATTTCAGGCCTTCTTAGAAGGGTCTTGCATGACTAGCTGCCCCACTCCCATCTCCTGGTATAGGACAGTCCCACATATGCCTCTATGTTTCTCTATCATAACTAGCTTTGCTCTTGTTTAGTATCATTCTTTCATACTAGACTAGAGATACGATGACGACAAGAAACCTGTCTGTATTTTTTAATCAAATATCAGTTTTATTTATTTATTTTATTTAAATTCAATAATCCAACCTATAATACATCATTAGTTTCAGATTTGGAGTTCAATAATTCATCAGTTGTAGCACCCAGTACTCATCACATCATGTACCCTCCTTAAAGCCCATCACCCAATTACCCCATCCCCCCACCCACCTCTCCTCCAGCAACCCTTAGTTTGTTTCCTATAGTTAAGAGTCTCTCATCATTGTTTGTCTTCCTCTCTGACGACTTCCCATTCCTCTGTGCTGTTTCTTATATTCCACATATGAGTGAAACCATAAGATAATTATCTTTCTCTGATTATCTTATTTCATTCAGCATAATACCCTCTGGTTCCATCCACGTCAATGCTCCATCCTTTCTGATGGCTGAGTAGTATTCCAGTGTGTGTGTGTGTGTGTGTGTGTGTGTGTGTGTGTGTGTGTGTACCACATATACACCATATATATCACATCTTTTTAATCCATTCATTAATTGATGGACATCTCGGCTCTTTCCATAGTTTGGCTATTATGGATGATGCCGGGTTTTTTTTTCTTTTTTCTTTTTTTCAATTTTTTTCAATTCCTTATCCTCAGTGCCTAGTATGATTCCTGTCATAAGTGTCCAGTAAAAACTTGTTGCATGAATGAATGATTAAAATGAATTGGATATTGAAAGAGAGGCAGCCATCAGGGCTGATAGCCAGTTTTCCAATTTCTCAATAATCACTCACAGGTGCTACCCATATTGATGGAGAGGTTTATGTGGTGAAAATATTGGAATCAGTTTGAGAAATTTTGGATTTAAGTTTAGAAGTCACAACCTTTATCTGAAATATTCTCATAAAAAACAAACTCCTTTACCTCTAACACTCTCCTTCAGCTCTCATATCATTTCTACTGCTGTTTTTTCAGAAAAATACCTCAAAATAGTGTGTATAAGTTTTCTCCTCATTCTCTGTGTTCCATTAACCCACTACAATGAGGCTTTGTCTCTACTGCTCGAAGGGACCTGCTTTTATCAATGTCTCTCATAGCCTATTTGTTCCAAACCCAGTGGCCTCTACATCTTACTTGGGAGCTCTGACACTCTTCATCTTTCCTTCTTTCTGGAAACATTTTCTTGCTTAGACTCTTAGTTCTCCTCACATCTCACTGCTCTTCACTCTTTTGGTGGATTTACTTACACTTCCCAAACATCAAATATGGGGGATCCTAGGGCTCAGTCTCACCTCTTACTCATCTATGTGTTCTTATCATCTCAGGGCTTTACAAAACATCTATTGCCTAGTAAGCCTCAATTTGATATGTGTAGCCCTAAACTCAGTCCTGAACCACAGACTCACCTATTCAATTTTCAACTTGATATCTGTACTTAGTAAATGCTATGTAGTCATCTCAAATGTAACACATCAAAAACAGGATTTTTGCAAAGTGGCTGCACCAACTTGCATTCCCACCAACAGTGGAGGAGGGTTCCCCTTTCTCCACATCCTCTCCAGCATTTGTTGTTTACTGTCTTGTTGATTTTGGCCATTCTAACTGGTGTAAGGTGGTATCTCAGTGTGGTTTTGATTTGAATCTCTCTGATGGCTAAAGATGATGAACATTTTTTCATGTGTCTGTTAG